>CM033271.1:23745889-24311403 GCA_019343175.1 Oedothorax gibbosus
AGTGCGACGATAATTCAAACTAAACTAAAGGGAATTGCTTAAGATTCAAAAGAATAACGAATTACCTCTTTTTATGCGCTTGAATTTGTCTCATCTTACTTTAGTTTAGGGTGGACCTTTATGAAATGGGGCCTGTTTCAAAAATACAATATTCATTTAAACAATGTACTTAATATGCGGAAATTTTGAGGGGTATTGTTCTTGAAAAGTTCATGCTTTTGTAAAATTAACAAGTAGGTTTGTAAAAGAATCTGTCACTTAACCCGCTTCCACACAACAGTTGTGTTTAACAGGTAAAAAGGCGCCAAATACAGCATTAATTCTATATTAAACATTTACATGCTAAATTTGGCTAGTTTCATTTATTTTATTTCGAAAATTCAATAATTATTACTTATCGTTTGCAAAAATTAATTTATATTTCAAAGAATAAATATGTAATATTTCCGCTTTTAAATAGAATGAAAATATTTCATATCAACAAACAAAGAATCTCGTAGTGAAATATATTTGACGCCATTTCAAACTGATCGATGTCGCAAAAATAAATTTATTTTAATTTTTTGTCTAAAAGAATTCAAGTTTCTCGAGCGATTGTTGTGAATGGCAATGGTGATTTAATTAAAAATGGCTTCCTATGCTTTTTAAATGATCATTAAATTTTGCAGTTATTTAAATAATTGAAGTACTTCGAATTCGAATTCATTTCTGAAATTTTCAATGTATTCTAATTTCCATGCGCTGAGTTTTTTACGAATCACACTTGTCCGTAGCGTTTTTGGATATGAAAGTGGGTGGCGGACGGACTGACGGACGGACAGACATAAAGACAGACGGACGGACATAACGATTATAATATCTTCCACTTTTTACGTCATAAACGTAGTGTGGAAGCTAAAAGTCGAATAAAACAAAATGTTGTGATATATTAGGCACTGATGCTAGTTCCTGTTTCTCCGGGTGTATGACTGGTTCACAATACGTCTAATCCCGAACTGAGGTTAACCCATAGAAGAAAAGGCCGTGGGTGTGGGTGGCAAAGCTTATATTATATTATGCTAAGATTATATTGTGCTTATAATTAATCAGGCTTGCACTAACCTCAGTGAAGTACTTTTATTTTGAACATCATGTCCCATATTCGATTTTTTATAACCTTATTTATAAAGAGCTAGGGCATATTTAAAGAATTTATAATGCCATTTCTAATCAACTTTCTACCTTTCGAGCGACCTGGAATTAAGTAAAAAATATGTGGCTGTTCTTTCTGTATCAATTTTTAAAATTAATTTCTTAGAATAACATTATATTTGTTTATAAAATCAAAATTATGATTAATTTGAAGAGATAATCTTGAAATCATTTCCAACTGAAAAAAGTAAAATATCAATAAAAAATCAGTATATTTAAAGTTTTGATATCTATATTTATTCCAAGGAAAACTGGTGAATAAATTATGGAAAAGCCCGGTCTAATTATAAGAATGTTAATACTTTGAGCCTTGTTTTTTTTTATTAAAATCACACCACATGTTTTAACAATGATTGATTTGCAAAAAATATGCAGAAAGCAACGAAACGCTTTGACAGTAGAGATTCCAATCAATTTTCTTTTGAAAAATACATGTGTCAATGAAAAAATAATTTTACTCTATAAATATTCTTAGGTTACGTTAGGATTTACGTAATAAAAGGATTTGGGAAAAAGCAATTCGTTTTAATTACTGATAAATTACACGGATAGTGACCGTATTCCCTTATATGATCTATAACAAACATAATAAAGAAACATTTGAGTTGCGTTGAATATATTACATTTCAATCAGAATACTAAAGGATATACTTTGTTTTTACATTTAAATGTAACTAATTTGCAAACAAGGTATATTTACGCGGATTTTCTTCCTTAAATTTTCGCTTCGAATCACAAGCTGATTAGAACTTAATTACAAACACAACGCAAGGTTTTAATAAAAAAAAACATCAATTTTGTTAAGCAGCTAATTTTCAAAATCTGCTTTCAATTACTAACTATTTTTCGTTTAATGAGTTAATTTTAAATTAAGTAATTGTCGAAATTATAAAAGAGTGAATCTTTTGTAAGCGTCTCTAAAACGACAAATTGTTTTCATTGTGTAGAAACTCGAGCCGCTTATAATGATCAAATTTTTTTTATATGATAAATATCGTATATATTACAATAATAATTACTTTCGATACCCTTATTTCTTGATATTATAGGAATTGCTTTTAGGTAACATGAGCTTGATTTTTTTTAATACAAAAAAAGGAGTTGTTGATTTCTTCATACAAAAACGTTTTCAAATAAGTATTAAAATAATACCAAAAATTTAAAGTGTTTTTTTATGTTTTTTATCTTTAATACCTATACAGTTATTCTCAAATTAGATAAGAACAATTAAATTTCACTGGAAGTTTGGAGACATATAAATGCTTCCACTATTCTTCATTATTTTTTACTCATTTTGTGTTACAAGTTTACTCAGTTTTCTGGTGTAATCTTACTTAGCTTTTGTGGTGTAAACATTCCTATTCGTGGTGTAACGTTAGTCAAACATTGCCGACAGAAGTTTCACGGAGTAACTTTATGCCAAATGTTTAGATATACACTCTTAAAACAAACGAGCGGTTTTAACTCAGTCTGAGTTAATTTCCACTCCTTTCCTTGCCGAAAATGCACTTCCCCTATAGGAGTGGATTTCACTATTTTTGCGGAGCGGGTAAAAGAAATAAAAGAAAACAATCTACGTCCTACACTCTTAAAACGAGAGGTTTTAACTCAGTCTGAGTTAATTTCCACTCCTTTCCGGTTCCGAAAATGCACTTCCCCTATAGGAGTGGATCTCTTTTGTTTTAAGAGTGTAGTACTCAACAAACTCTCTAAAATAAGTTTAAGATCCTCTTTAAATTGTTATTTATGGGACTGTACACTTGTTTTTGATTTTCAATTGCTTAAAAAAACCTCTTTAAAATCTTGCTATTTTTTTTTAATTAGCAAAACCCGGTTTACTTAAAAAGTAAAAACTTAAACTACCTTTACTACTACTACCCTTTCACTACTACCTTTAAACTATCCTTTCACTACTACCCTTTCATTTATTAACTAGATTTAACAACATTTGGTGGAATGTTTATTTTTTCTTAGAATTTTTCCGTATTTAATAGCTAAGGTACTGCGGAACAAAACTCTGAATTTCGAAATTTAATTGAACCATTTATTTTGTTTTTAAACTATAGTATTCAAAAGTAGTACTTTCTGATGAATCTCAAAATGGAAGGTTGTTAGTTAAACTCTGATTGTTTCGACTTCATTAGCTAAATTATTCTTTAAACACTAATCTGAGAAAAACAATCAATTATTTATAACTTCATTTATATAGAAGTAGATATCATTTAATTTATATAGAAGTAGAATCATATAGAAGTTCATTTGAATTTTTATGTCTAACTTAACTATATCTAACATTTTGACTTAAAAATTCTAACAAACATTTCCTTAATAATAAAATAAACATTTGACAAACGCGATGCAAACTTATCTAAAAAGGAAACCATTAATCATTAAAGAACTTAACTTTCTTTTCAAATAAAGATCATCGCTTCTTCGAATGCACTCAAGTATATTCATTGAAACTTGTACTACAATGAAACTCTCTCGGTCTATTCATATGCAAATTTGGCGAGTTCGAACTAACAAAATCCAACCTCCCACTCCATAAACTTTATTTGCATATTATTCAAATTTAATTGGCAATGTAGCTGTGTATCTATGGCTTCTTTACAAATAAATGTTTTCTTTTGTTCCATCAAAACTTAATGGAACGAAAGACGTAAATGGTTGTCTTCGATTAATTAGGTGTAACTTCTTCTATGATATGTAGCCGAAATCAGTTAAGTTATTAGATAATTCTTTAGCGATACTATGTTTAATTAGAATAAAACTTTATTAAAATATCGTTTGTCGTTATTGAATTTGATTATCTTTACTCTAAATTAAGGGTGGAATTTACACGCTCTAACGAGTAAAACTTTTTAGCAACATAATTTCTAAATTTTATAATTTAATATGCATTCAGAAAAAATATAAAGTACAATAGAATAAAACCCGATTAGAATATCGTTTGTTGTTCTTTTACTTTATACTTTACTTTAAATAAGGAATGAAATTTATACACTGTAAATAGTAAATTTGTTAGAGGAATAATTTGTAACTGTAATCATTCAAAATGTTTTCAGAAAGAAAAAAAAAGTACAAATGTTTTAATGCCAGTCAGAATCCTTTCAAAACTAGTTTAAGAAAAAGAATATTTTGGAATGTCGACTACTTCTTTGTATCTAATTAAATACTCCCAACAAAAACCATTCTTATAAATCGTATCCAAGTGTAGTCATAACAAAACGCCTCGAATATTCAATATTGCCAAACACATAACTTATAGTCTTTGAATCAAACTGAAAAGATATCAAATATCAATAATATTTTCGGCCCTTGCGTTATTTTTAGAAAAAGTATATCTTAAGAAGAAATGACTACTCTTATATCTAAATAAATTATCCCAACTTAAACCATTTTTATCAAAATAAAGCAGATACTTTTCGTAAAAAAAATGGGTCGAGTATTCAATAGTATCAAATGAAACATGACTTAACCCTTTTTGTCCAAATTGTGGAAAGCTATCATGTGACAAAAAGAAAGATTGTTTTTTCTCCAATTTATCCGTATGATGAATGGTCGGATCAAGTGCTAACAGCCAAGGATTCTTCCGATTCCCAGATTGCTTTCGTTGACCCAATACGGATTTGGTTGTACAGGGTGGCGCAAATAAAAGTGGCCCCGTCATGGAGATAGGAATAAGATAGAATTGTTGCCAAGTAAAAACCCAATGCAAAAACAGGTTTGCTAAGTGAAGCTATTGATCGCTTCAATATTAAGCCCAAACAAACGTCTGGCGAATTATTTGCCGGCATCTACTATGGTTTGACAAGTTAG
Organism: Oedothorax gibbosus; assembly: GCA_019343175.1. NCBI lineage: Eukaryota > Metazoa > Arthropoda > Arachnida > Araneae > Linyphiidae > Oedothorax > Oedothorax gibbosus. Next base: position 23,750,900 of record CM033271.1, read on the forward strand.
TTGAAATACAATATAAACTGGAAGTTTGTACAGCTGTTCAAAAAAAATCCCACTAGTGATTATTTCGGCCGTTATTTATCCTAGAGAATCGGACCTTTGCGATTTTGTTATATAAAACATTCAAAATTGATTGCAAGACACACAATTTGCGTAAGGAGCTGTTTTCATATACTAATACGCACTAATATCTGATCTTGAATCTCGATAATAGTCCATGAGTAGCTCTAATGTGATGCTAATCCAATCCAATCAATGCAAAAACAGATTTACCAAGTGTAGTCATTCAACGCTTGAATAAACTTTTATTTCGACTTGAAGGCTTTAAGACGGCTTCAATATTTTTTCTCGCCAAGCCATCTCAATGCATTCCTATCTCTACGCCGGAGCCACTTTTATTTGCACCACCCTGTATTAGGACTAAGTTTTGCATTGTGAATGCTTGGCTCACTTAGCAACAGAAATGTTTAAAAACGTTTCTAACTGGTTGAATACGTTGCATTTACGTTAGCCAAAATGTTGCTATTTCGTAAAAGAAAACATTCCGTTTCACTTCAGCAATAATAATAATAACGTTTTTGAAACTTTAGATTTTGGGATTCAATCAATTTCATTCAAATATCAGAAGGGCAATTCCATAAAAATGTCACCTTCGATAAAATAAAATTTAAAAAATTGTAATTTTTACAAATGATGTTTAAAAATATGTTCCAAGTTTCAAATTATGGTTTAAGAAAGCAGGGGACGATAAAGGACATGTATTCACATTTCCCGAAAAAGAAGATCGATGCCTAGTGGACAAAAAGATTTGTTGGTTCTGCAAATTCAGCCAGCATTTCAAATAGTTGGAAATCGTCCTTGATACGTGTTTGAAAAGCCTTTCACATGTGAATAAATGTATATAATGTAATATTTAATATCTTATGAGTATTCTAGATAATACAAAAAAAATTATTACTTTACACACTTTTAATTTAATATATGTTTATGAAACTGTTAGGCATTCCGTCACGTCAAACGACAGTTAATAACTGAAACCATGTTGCAGATAGGTTGCTCTAAATTATAATTTTACATAGCTTATATATCATATTTAAGATATGCATTAGTTTAAAAACGCAATGTATTGTTAATTCACCAAAGTGTCAATTTTTAAGTACGAGGGTGCAGTCGTGGTTGCAAAAATGTCATTCCGTCACATAAAAAGAAGTTTGTCCAAAATAAAATAATAAAATACTTAAAAAATTTCAACTTAATTTATTATCTTTTAATCATTAACAGTAATATATAAACTCAAAAAACAATTTTCCTTTGGAATTAGCTTCGTGGTAATTGTTTCACTTCAATTCTACAATTCAAAATTTTATTCCGTCACATATGGAATTGCCCAGAACTTCATTTTAGTTGGGATAGCCATGGTTGTTGTTTAAAAGGAATATTACTTTGCAGAAAATCTGTTGTTGTCAGAGTCAGGCAGTCATGAAAACGCCGACCTGTTATAAAGAAGATTACAGGTTTGAGAGGGATTGTAAGTCCCATAGAGCTAATGCATTAGTTTTGGAATCACACTTTCCGCAGAAGTATTGCTCTGCCATTTTATTCCATTTTCACCAGGTATGAGAATCGTCAAAATATCAATTTGAAACAAAATTGAAAAGAAAATATCATCCGGTTATTTAATTATTATTTGATAAAATTTTAAAATAGTTTCGCCATCTGCTGTATATTCTTGGCATTTTTAAACTTCAAAAATATAGAATTAAATAACTAGATAACATTTTCGTTTCAAATTGGTTTCATTTCGATGTTATGTTGATTCCCATACCTGGGTAAAAAGGGCTAACATGGCAAAGCGATACTTTTGCGGAAAGTGTGATTCCAAAAATTATGCATTAGCTCTATGCGACTGACAGTCCCTCTTAAACCATGCCATCCATCTAATCGATGGGTTTCCGTTAGTATTTTTTTTTATTTACTCACGAAGTTCCTCGAGAACACTGGAGAAGACGTACCCTTTAAATCTGTGAAACGCAAACTCCCAAAATTAATTTAATCGTTTCAGCTGTCTACTTGAAGCCTCCTGTAGGGCTTTTAACACAGCCAATTACGGCTCGTAATTTAGAACCGTGGTCAAGTGACGAGGTCAAAGCCTGGACTGGCACCCAACTGTACTTCATAAGACATCGTACGCTAACTCCGTCGGGTTTTTGGACTCCACGGAAACATTATTTAATCACGGGGTTTCGCTAGTGCAATGGTACATGCCCTCTTTAAATTCCATAATTCTAAAGTCCAAAGTTTCAACTGTGTTAGCGTACGATGTCGTTTGATGTTCTTTTATATGGTAAAAATTCGTTGATATTCAGTTCAAAACTAGTAAGAAGTAACAATTGTCTGACCATTGTAAAATATTGCAAAATTAGTTGCAAATTACTATTCTTAAAGAAGAAAATTTGCGACCTTATTCCATTTCTCGATTACGTTTTCGCATTGAAACTACGTTTCGTTACTGAAACGTTTTAGAAACGAAAGTTTGCTACTTGAGTATTATTGCATTTCAATCCGTAAAAAAATGGCAAAATTTTTACAAAAAATTTTACTTCGTATTAACTGCATTGGTGATACGGACTTTTAAAACCGTATATGGAATGACAGTTTTTTCAACAGCAATTTAAAACATTATAATTTTTTAGAATTTTAACTAATTTAATTTTAAAAGAAAATTTTGAAACCTTTTAATACAGTTTTGTAAATTAAATAAAGTATTAAAATATTTTTTGAAAGCATAAATTAAAATTCCTTGCAATAAGAACAGACGTACAATTTTCTCATTTCCTTATCCGTCCGATAGTTTGAATATCAGAAAAAAAACTGCGATGCAATGCATAACATGAACCTATTGAACAATCTTTCTTGTAAATAAGGGCTGCGAATGGATTACCTTTTTACGAATAGCTCAGAAAAACAAGTCACGCACAAAAATGCAGGATATATTCTAATGTATTCACTATTCATATTAGAAAAATCTTTTACATTCATATTAGAAAAATCTTTTACATTCATATTAAAAAAAATGCAGACCCGTGTTTTTCAGAAGATTTGCCATGATTCTTTGGATTTTGCTTCTGTTTTCAATGATAAATATTCGCTTCCATTTTTTTTAATTTTTAAATTCGTTTAATGATTCCTAATTTTTGCGCCAATTTCTATAAACAGTTGAAAATAAATTCTCGATACATTATTTCACATATTTGTAAATTTTCACTTCGGACTACTTCAACGCAGTCATTAATTGAGTTTAGATGGCTTCTTCGACGAAGTTCTTAGGTTTAATTAAACCATATTATTTTTATTTAGTTAATGCGATACAGAAAGTCGATCACTCAAACCGACTTATTACACTTTTATCTTAAAACAAACCAAAAAAACAATAATAACATTTTGTGACACGATTGCATTTGAAGATGTTTATTTTTCATAACAAAATTGAAACTTCAGACTACCAAAATCTATATTCATGGTGGTATTTTTGTAAGGTATTTCAGGAACTCTAAAATTAATTTTTGATTTTGAGATTGCAAAATGAAAATCTAGGTGTTTTCAATTCAAATCCAGTTGTTTATATAAGAAGATAAAACACACATTCTGAAAGGTTTCATTATGTATACTATATTTTAGAATTAAGATTAAAAAAATTTTGGAGAATTATTATTTGAAATGTCTAGTAAAAAGCATTTTATTTACGAAAAAGTAGTACCTTAAAATTATTCATTACTTAAAGCATCTTTAAATTCGTGCAGAAATTTGAAGTGAAAAGTTTTCTTAATAAATTGTCTTATTCTACCCAAACAAATTAAGTTCCTTTACAAACAAAATAATTTAATTGAAAATATTAGAAGAGATTTATTATTAGTATACCTTTTTTAAACTAAGGTATTTTGAATTTTTATTTACAATTGGCTTGTTACAGGTGACATATTTCCTTCCAACTTTCATTCCTGCATATCCATCGATCGGTGCTCTGTTCCCACATTGATATTGTTTCATTATTCGAATGAGGCTAGAAAATGTGTTAAAAATTAGAATTTGTGTTGCCACTCAAACCTGAAACATGCTCTATTTAAAATATCGCTTTAAAAACATTATTAATAAATCAATTAACCAAGGAACTTATAAGTGAAACAATAAAATCTGATTTCCTAAGTTTCTTAAGATTCTTCCTTTAATAATGCAAGCGGAGTAGTAAAACATAACATCAAACAATTTTAATTTCTAACTTATCTGAGTTTTGAACCAAATGTTTGAAAAACTAAGAAAATAGTTATTCGACAAAAACTGTTGGTACCTACATTCAGTTAGACTGGGCAGGTTTCAGGTCTTGAGTGGCAACAAAAATGCTGAATGAAAATAAATTCCTTCTCGAGTCTCGATTGGTAAATAAATCAATGTCACGTGGAAACAGAGCACCAATTTGAGTACCGATCGACGGAAATCAAGGAATGAAATGCGGCTATTGAAACTAGCCCTGAAAAGCCCCCCCCCCCCCTCTGCTAGCCCTGAAAATACAAAGCAAACTGAAAGGAAGAAGATCGTGGAAGAAGAGAACAAGGCAGACGATGACGGAGATGGGATGTTCGTGAGAAGGAAGCTATAACGAAAAACGGAATCATTTGTAAATATTTATTATAGTAATAATGTAATGAATGTCGAATTAATTTTTTTCTTATCATCAATCAGCATCGTATACTTTGGTTAATAGCAAAAAAATAAACCATTCTTTTCCCCACCAGTTGTCATAAGTAATGTAGGTTTTTAAAAACAAAGTAACTAGGAAAAAATGAGAATACAGTTTATAGAGTATAGAACGGAAAAAATTATACAATATTTTCTCTTTTATTCTAGTTTTTTTTAGTCCACAGAGTGTGACATGTCACGTTTGTGTTATGTCCCCACCCTCAATTTCATGAGTTTGGTAGTCTATATCAATTTTGTAAGTTATGAATTCACTTTTTAAATGAGAAAATTAAAGAATGGGGCAGTTTTTAAAAATATTAATGCAATTTGTATCTGAATTTTTAAATTTGTATTTATTTTACTGATTTTTTTAATTCTTGTATCCAATACTGAAGTTACGTCTATAGTCACGTGGACATAGACGAAAATTTGTATTGCGTTCAATAGGTGGAAGAAGTGTAACTCAAATCCAAAATTTCAGAAACTTTCATCAATATTTTTTCAAGAGATTTTTCGCCTCAAATGGTACTTTTTCTAAGTAATAACCCACTTATGTTTAAAATATCACGAAACAAAAACAGCAAGCCACGAAAATGTCCTGGGTGCGAACAACATTTTTGGCACGTGTCTGTAGTATTGGAGTCTAGTATTTAAAATTTGAAATAAGACTTGTATAAATATTTAAATACGTCTGTCGAAAAATGTATTTATGATGCCATGTAAAACCGCCCCCACACAGGACTTTTCCAACTCAATTTTAATAAAACAGCTTTTATTCAAATACGGACTTTTGCTTTCAAAAATGAAATATTTTTATAACACTTATCTAACCCTTGGAGTTTGTTCCAATGAAAGCAGAGGATGGACGAATAGAAAAAAAAACTTTTACAAATTTCACGTTTCCTGTTTTGAATGTAATTTTTAAAAAAATATGGCTTTTTTCAAATGAAATGTAATATCTAATGATATCTTTTTATTTAAAAAAATGTATGTACATTGTGGATACATGAATTCCTTTAAACCCAAAGGCATCTACGGGAAATTCACTAAATAGTCCATTAAAAAAGCCAATAAATTTTTTTAAGTATTATACTAACAACCATTTTTACTCTCACTTTGTTAAAATCTCTTTACAATCCTAATTATCCTATTAAATGCCCTATTCATCAAACTGACTTCACATAAAGTTCCTTTTTATGTTAATCATTAGAAAAAATACTGCATGTCTCCGTTACTCTTTAAAAGCTCTTTTAAGTACTTCCTCGCTTAGTACCTCTTTTAATTTCTGCACAGAAAAACCTGTGTAACTACTTTTTTAAAGCCATGAAACACAAAAACTGTTTAAGGGCTAATTGCTTGCTGAACAAGGGATGATAACAAAAATTACAAGCAGGTGAGTAATTTGTACAATTTCACCGGTTTTTTTGTGTGTGTAAATAGTGTTAAAATACTCATCAAATTCAATTTTAAAACTTCAAAATGTAGTAAAGTGGGAATTTATATAAATTATTAAAAACTTAGTTATGTTTGAAAAAACGACAGTAAAATTAACCTGTAAACTTTTAGTTATCCAGCGTAAATAATAATTTACATTACATTGGTATAGTAATATGCGTCTTAGAACGTTTTTCCAAAGCATTTTTTAAGTGATTTTATTTCTTTCCCCTCCTACAATGTATCATAATACGGTTACACTAAAAAATTCATTTCGTCAAAATTTTATGATGCTCATCTTCACGAATAATATTAAAAATTATCTAAATATCTAGGAAAATGTTTCTAAACAAATCTCTTCCCAGAAAGCTAACTGAACCTAAAAATAAGTTGATATAGTATAAAATCTACGATAGTTAATTTTCAATTATATAAAATAAAGAGTTTTATAAGGTGGTAAAGTGCAGAATGAATTGATTCAAAATAGAACTCTAGAGCCAAAACTAAAAGACAAAACTTTACAATTTTGATATTTCGAATCAAACCAATCTAGTATTCCTCAAAATATCGTGTTTAAGAAACTCGACAGCATCCCACCATTAGTTGTTCAACGCAAGCGGGGGCGTTACTTGTGGGAGCCACGGGAACTTCGGATTGGCCAAAGGACCGAAATGACGTCACCAACCCTAAAGCCCAACTCTTGTTAAATTCGGCGAGAGTGCGTTCTGTTGTCTTTTTGCGTGCTGCGGTCCCACTGAAGAAAAAGCACCCTTTCTAATTGAAAATTTTAGTCAATAATTTTTTTCCAAATGAAAATCGTCATGAGTAAAGTTTGTTTTTCGCTGGCAGCTATGTTCGTCCTCATTTCATTAGTCACTTGCCATTATAGGTAAGGGAATATTTATCAATATATTGTGCTTAATTGATTCATGAAAAGCATAAAACTTTATTTAAGTTTTCCAAAATTTTATAATTTGAATAAGTGTAATTTAAAATATGATAAGATTATATATCAATTGGGAACAAATTAAAATATATAATCTACAATTAGAAAACTTATGACGACGTTCTTAAATATGCGCGATACAAAAAATATGAACAATTAACTTTTAAAGAAATTAAGTAGTTTTATAAAAAAAAAGTACAATTAAAAAAAGTAATTAACATATATTTCTTTTTGATACCTAAATAAAAACATTGTATGAATCAACATAAAAAATAAAGGATTTTTAATTTTAATTTCAAAAAATATTTTCTTTTTAAACTTATAAACGTATATATATTCAGTTTTAAAAATAAAAAGTTATCTAAGATTTTTCTTTTTTTTAAAAAAAGACAATTTTTGGTTAGAATTTATCAAGTTCTGCAAATTTGAGAAAAGTGAGGGGTCTCATTTTAAACAAAATATGCTTTTAAATAATTATTTTAGACTAAATTAAAATTTTAAAAATAATCTCATAAAATTTTCATTCATGGGAACTTTCTAATTTTAATTAGGCGTTATGAGTAGATAAAGTAATGTGTGTTAACTTTGTGTTATTTTTAATAATCTATGAAAAATATTCGGTTGAAATTTCTAATAACGCTGGTAATATTTTAGTAAATTTACCTAATATTGTTTCTACATCGAATCGCAGCTTAAAATTTTGTGATTTTCAATAATTTTAAAATATTTATCCGATATCTTTAAAATTAATTTTTAAAAAATTAAAAATCGTTTGAATTTCTTATACAGTTTTTTTTTTAAAATCAAAAAGATAAAAAAAAATTGTTGGTAATTTAAAAACACTCTGTTGTAAAATCTATTCATTGCACTTCTAAAAATGTTGCTTCAATGGCATTATTTATATTAGTTCATTTTAGAACTGCTGGAACATGCGTGCAAAAAAGTTCCTCCATTTATTACATTTGTTAACAGGTTTGTAAAGAGTTGAGTAAATTTGACGAACCTTAAAATCTAATAAATATTTTACATAAATAAAAAAATCAAATAATAATTGTTCAAATTGTAATCTTGCATATTAACCCATTAATGCCTGACATTTTTGTTTTGCCAAAAAATTTGTATAATGATTGCAAATAGCGTTAATTTAACATAAAAAATACTTTAAAAAATTACATGTTATTTTTTTTTCATTTTATTTTAAAAAATTGAAACGTCCCTAAAAAAGGACGCCAGGCACGAAAGGGTACGTGTTTTTTCCTTTAGGCTCTTACTCACTCTGTTTGAATATATTGATTGAGAATTCAGTTATTTTTATAAAAGTTGATAATTTAACTAAAAGAACCAATATTTTATTAAAAAACAAATTTATTAAAATAATTATTTAATTTATTTTAAAAATAAAATTTAAATATTCAAATTAAAAACAAATTATTTTTAAAAAATTCATGTATATTTACTCTAACTAAATCATTGTAGGTAGTTTCACATATCTCTATACTCATGTGATTTACAAATTATTTTTAAAAAAAGTTTAAATGATGACTTGGCTACAAACACACATTACATTAACAAAATGTAGCGTTTTTTTGTATGGAAATCCATAAAACATTTATCATGCAATCCAACCATGCATTTGCTGCATTTTCGACAGACATTTTTCCCACATTGGGCACATCGAACCTGTGTTTTGCTAACAACTACATAATGGTTATGACCATCATATTTAATTTCTTCAGGGACTTTAATTTTTTTAAGTAAGGGCTAATGTTTTACAAAGGTCTTCCTGGTTTGAATACTTTTGAAAATAGGCCAAACAAATTTCTCTTCGAAAATACAGCAAATGCAATGGTTTGGTTGCATTTGACGGGCAAAGACTGTATAATAACCATGCATTTTGCATAGGCCTCTAGTCCACATATAAAAAGAGGCCACCACCACTTCTTTGGACGGATGGAACATCGATAGCTCGAAATGTTTTAGTCTATCCTGTCAGTTCTTCCCATACATTGATTGTATTGAGCAATTATGTTTGGTTGATCAATTTCGACAATTTTTTTTTCACCGTTTGACCATCGCTTGGCTTTGATTAACGGGTAAACTCCATAAACATTTGAAGCTAGAGTCACAACACTATTGTCATTCCACCTAACTAATAAAACATTATTTTCTTGTTGATCAAACTTGTACTCAAAAGTACCCCGTGTTGTTTTCTTAAAAGACTCAGGTCTTTGAAGCGGACATTTTTCTACACACTTGGCGCGAACAGTTCTGTGTTATTAAATCCTATTTTTCATAAGTAATCAACCAGTACAGGAGACATAAACAAATTATCACAAAAATATTAATGTTAGAATGTTGCGGAAGTTCAGAAATTAGATCCACAACTACCGAGCCTCCCATGCCAAGATTTTCAATAACCTTTACTGTACCTGCGCCTTGATAAGGTTCAAATTGCACTAAATAACCAAGTGTGGTATTTAGACACCAAACTTTTTATCCAAAACGAATAGGCTTACTTCGAATAAACTGCATAATAAGGCACCATGCTTTCATCAATTGAATAATTTTGTTCGCATGGTTAAATATAACACAAAAAACATAAATATTAGTTATAACTAATATTACTGTATTTTTTATATTACTTTCTATATATTCAAAAAAATATTTATTTACAATACTAAAATATTTTTATACCTATGAAGGTTTGGCTATAATTTTTTTTTTAAAAACTTAACAAATATCATATGACATTTACAATAATTTTCTGTCAAAATATAAAAAAAAGTCAATTAAATTATTAAACATTAATTAAGGAAATAAAATTATATTTAAGGACTATAATTCTCCATAAGAACTAATTTAATTGTGTTTTTAGGTACTAATAAAATCTTTGGTTAGTTAGAAAGTAGCCAAATATCGTATTCACTTCGGGGAAACTCTACGGGGCCATTCGTGCCTGGCGTCCCTTTTTAGGGACGCTAGCAAATTGACCAAAACTACCTCAAATTATTAAAATTACCAAAATTTAAAAAATACGTGAACTAAAGAACACTTAAGGTCAGTACATTTATAAAATCCAGATCAATGAACAAATAAATAATAAGAAATCTTTTCCTTTTTTGCGAGACATTTTCTATAACGTGTGTTTTTGCAATTCCAAACAAATAATGACTCAGCAAAATAACGGTAATAAAATATGCGCTGCTATCTATCGTAAGTCAGTTGAAACAAACACTATTCAATATATAGGAGCAATTTTTTAATTAAAATATTGATTCATTAAAAATTGCGAGCAATTTTTAAAAGTGTCCCTAAAAAGGGACGCTAGGCATTAATGGGTTAAACTCACTTTGTAAATTACATTCAATTTCCGCAAGCTTACATTTCTTCCATATTAAAACTTTTCATAAATTCTATACTTAAAAACAATGCGCAATGCTTTTTTTTGTTCAAATGTTTAAAATGTAGAATAACCACCTTTATAGAAGAGACCGCATCAAATACAAACTTTCACTGCTTAACGAACTGCCAAAACACACATTGCCATTTTGGAAGAGTTATGATAAAATAACCGGCTTCGATTTGACGATTTGCGTTACATTGCTAAGTAACAAAAATGCCCAAATCTGGTAAATATTTCCCTTCATATTTCACGCAATTCGATAGGTATACTTGAAATAGAGGAAAGTAATATACGTGAAAGAAATATACGTGAAATAAAGGAAAGCTTTGTAAGTAAAATTTTCAAGCTCGAAAAAAGTCGCCAATGAGCAGACCGGCCATTTATGAAATATCTGAACATTTTTTTAAAAACTCTCTAAAACTTTATAATGAAAATGCAATAAAGTTACCGTACATTTTCGTAATGCAACATGAATTAACGATGACTTCATTTATACACTGTAAAAAATCATTACATAAAATTTTTTGAAGCAAAGTTGCCAGAAAATATCCGCAAGCTGCGTAAAAACTTATGTTGACAGAACTTTGTATTAGTTAAGCTATGCATAAAATATTCGTTCATAACAGATATTTTCTGTTTCTTAGTGTAAGTTAAAAATAAAATTCGAATCCACGACCCGTAAACAAAAACTCGTCATGATTCATGCTCTTTAACCACAACACCATCGCAGCCACGAATCAAAATTGTATATTACAAATTGCCTTTCGCAATGAAAACAGAAAAGTTCTGTTCTCAACAGGTGTAATATGTGTCCTTTGTTACGGATTTTATCTGTTCACCGAGAAAATATGATTTTAGAAAATTGAGATGTTATTTTACAGTCAACTGCAGTAGTTTTAGAAAAGTGAAATGTTCTGTAGGAAAAATAACAGAAATATTATGTTTTAACAAAAGAATGTTTTACAGTGAAATGAATGCTCAATGAAAGTTTTTTTAACCTACGCTTATCATAGTAACACTAATTATATAAAAACTACAACTAGACAAATTTAAAAGACGTAAATTCAAAAATTGCTACTAAAGTATAAATACTTCATCAAAAAATAAATATCTATGCGCATCTTATTTTTTTTTATTCCTTGATGTACCATCTAGTTTTTCTGATTTTTAAAAACTATTTTAATAGAAACTTCTAAAAAATTGATAACAAGAGATAGCAAACGTTTAAAATGAGTTATTGGGGAAATAGCAGAGATTTCAATATCACATTTCATTTGGAAAAGTTCCAAAATATCTCAAAAAGGTCATCAGATGTTATCAAACAATGAAAAGGAAATTGGTTTTGTAAAACAATCCGTTTGAAAAAAAATTAAATGCTTATGTTTACGTAAAACAGACAAAAATTAATTAGTGAGCTGTAAAACATAAATATAAATAGTTTTCGAATTTTATTCAATAGATTTTAAGGAAAAATACAAATATCTTGATATTATGGAAAAACTACTTTGTAATTAATCATGTTGTTAAGAGCTTTGAATAACAATGTACGATTTTATACTTTTGACTTGAGTGGGGCGACCCGTCAGGGCCAAGCACCGCGACCACTGGTCTATTGTATTAAATTTTTATACTTTTACAGAGCGTTCATTATTAAACTGATGGTACTCACGATTTTTTATAGAACAAACTTATGGGCCAAATTACTATTTAGTTTTGCAGATAATACATGGAATAGAGAATCAAGTACGAAATCAATTCTCAAATTTTTATATGGGGCATATTTGCGCGGCCGCCATTGCTGCTATTTTAATCTAAGTTATACAAATACGAATTTAAAACTTCAGAAACTTAAATTTTCGAAAAAATAAGGCAAAGCAATATCGCAGATTTCTTTGAAATTTTAATTTTCTATCTAAGTTACATAAACAGTGCTAGAAAGCGGCTCTAAGTAACATTTACTATTACAAAAGCTTACATGTTTTAACGTTCTTTGCTAAGCAATATAGAAATTATTTGTTATTTAAGAATATTTTCTGTATTGCTTTGTTATGGGAGAATTTGGTCAACATATTCTTTCCGTAACGCTAAGGATATGTATTTTCTGCCAACTTTGCTGCCAGATTTTTTCGGAAATATAACAGAATTTATTAACTTTAAAAGTTCTGGAAAAGTTTGGTAAATGATTCTAAACGCGCCATTAATCGAAGGTCTCCTATATTTTTAGAAACATTTTAGGTAAGGCAAAATAGATTCCTGAATTTTTTTTCAGTGTAGATTATAGTACATCATATTATTAACATCCACCTAAAAATAGCCACTTGCTTTGACTCGAAGCTTTAAAATTCACCCAAAGAAACCTTATTGCTTGCCCTGCTCAATAGAAATACACTGAATAGATGCTATCAGCCCAACAGATACAACTTTCCCTTCCAAAATCTATTTCCATTCAACATTTCGATTGCAATAAAACATCTCTCGTATAGAAATTAGATACACCATGGGAAGTCCGTGACTACAATGCAAAACTCGATGGAATACGTTCGCTGGACTTATACGTCAGCTTTTGTGTAAGAGCTATCCGTTCTCTAAATGCCAATTGGTGCGTTTGTTGCAGAAACTCTATAGTTTTCGCAGAAAATTAGGGAGTTTTGGTGGATATCTGAAATAAACGCTTCAATTATGTTCGCTATTTCTGCATTGTTGAACTTCGATACATGGGTATATTTTTTTATAAGTTGGTTCGTGTCCAATCTGTATTGGGTGTGATATCGTTTATTGATGTAGCAGTTACGGTTACTGGAAAATTAAGTAGCAAAGTGGAGAATGGCGTGTAAGAGGTTGTGTTATTTGGTAACTTTTGCGGTCAGTGTACTTGTGTGAACTAATGTGAATGTCAAACAAGTATATCTACTGCAATATTTTTTTTCATATAAACCAGATTTGTTATACTGAATTTACTTATAATTATTACATATCCTTAAGCTTTTATATTAAACTTTAAATTCAGTTTTATTTATGTTTGATTAGTAATCATTACCTTAAGGTGAAAAAAATCACAGAAATGTCGCACAATTTTTATTTTAACAGATTAAAAATAAAATAAATTTTTGATAATATAATTTTTTATTCGTAACTTTTGATTTCATTCTTTATTTTTCTCCAATTTAATTATTCACTCTAACAAAATCAGTTTAAAAAAATGAATAATTCTGTATTTTCGAAAGAAAATTACTATTTTGTACGACTACAGAAATACTGTAAATATGGATATAGAATTTTTCAAGACACATTTTTTCTCTAAATAGATTCCATTTGAAACCACTGGAAATATTTCACCGGTTTCAATTCTTTTTTATTTCGATTTGATTATTTAAAGGTTAAATTATTTATTTAAAGGTTTATTAAAAGGTTTTAAATATAAATATAAAAATACTACATTCACTACATCTGTGCTATGGTGTAATGGTCAAAGCACCTGGCTCTTATGCCGTAAAATTAGGATCGTAAACGGGACGGTTCACTTTTTTAAATGTATCCTCCCCACAGAAAATATCTGTTTATGCCCGAAATATTTTTGTATTTTTCATATTTTTCCCGTAGCATTACGCATATTTTCTGGAAACTCTCAAAACTTTTCTGTAATAAAACATGATTTTTTTTACAATGTTGTCTGAATGAAGAAATGGCCTGAGTAAAAAATTTTCGTGGGTCTATATATCGAGTAAAGTGAGGTTTTAAAACGTAATTGCAAGAATTGCTTACCAAATTTGATCTCGAGTTATTTGGTGGAAAGTTCTAAAAGCTATTAGGGCAGGTAGTTTTAGTATTTTATCCATAATAATTATCCCTTTCTTTAGTAAAGCAATATTCCCCCAAAGTTAAAATATAATATAAAACAATTTATATTTCTCCGTTGCTCTTCTCTAGGGTATAGTAAACAATGTTTTACTGATCTCTGAAAAATGTCGTAGTTAAGATAAGATCCTAAATCTTAATCTTCAAAAATTAATCGTTACCTTTACCTTAATGAGGGGGTTTTCCAAACTCATATAATCGCAATTTAATTAACCTACAAAATTTAATAAATTTAGGCGGAAACTAATTATTTTCTCGGTGTATTTAATTTTAATAAAAAGTTATTTCAATATCTTTCCTATAATTTTGTTCATATTATTTGATGCTTCAGCTTAGTACAAAAAAGAATTTATTAACGAATAATTTTCCAATTTTGGAATTACATTCTATTAGTTTAGTAATTTTTATTTTAAAATAACTTTTTTTATTTTGGTATTCTAATTTATATTTATTCATTGACGATTTTTTCGTAACTTCCGTTTTAAATAATGCTTATAGTGAAAATAAATTTCCATTCGCTAACTAAAACATCAATTAAATTTCAATATCTGTAGCTTTCATTTTAATTACGCCAATAAAAGTACTAGCTGTGAAACACTCATTTAAAATTATTCACAAAAATTGTTTGTGTTTCACCAATATTTTTTTTAATTAATTAATTTATTTATGATTTCTAAGATCTTGGAAAATAGATTTTTTGTATTTTGAAACCTTATTGAAACACTAAAATGATTTATTCACATCGTTTCGATTATTTTTCAAGTTAAATTTTATCCTCCTTGCGTAGCATTTGTTTCTTTTTGGATTAAACTAATTATACGACTAATCCACAATTAAAAGTAAAGTCGCATATTTATAGATTGTAAGTCTTAATTATATATTTTTTAAACTAAAAATTCTACGTTTACTGTTGCTGATTTTAAGAAAATTATACACGAATTCAATGTTTTCTAAATTGAAAATTAGTTTCAGTATACAATATCAATAGTTTATTGTAAATGCTGCAAAATAATATACAGAAATAAAACGTTATAATTAAATAAAAAATAATAAAATTGACATGGGTTTTAATGCGACTCATACTAATTCAAGACGATTCAACGTTTACTATTACTGCTTTTGAGAAGAAAAAATGCAAATTCAATGTTTTCTAGCTTTAAAAAACTGAATAGTAGTTCAGTATGCAGTATCAACAGCTTTACTTTAAAGGCTATAAAACAAGACTCAGAACTAAAACCTTATAATTAAATTAAAAGTAATAAAATAGAAACGTGGTTTTATTGCCTCGTACAAATTCAAGGGGATTAAGAACAAGACAGGAAATGTTCCTTTGTTAGTTTTTGCAGGAATGGAACTAGGAGGACTATAACTTCAAAATAATGAATTTGTAACGTTTGTATATGCAGATTAGGCAAGCTTGCAGGGAGATTTAAAGATAGCTAATAAAATATGTATGGGTCAATATTTTGAATAATGCCAATTTACATTTTTGATAAACCGTTACTGATCTGACAACGAAATTAAATTATGATGGCCAATCCATTAAAACTTCGAAGTATAGCAAAACACTAGGACATACCGTCTTATACACATTCAGGTAACAAATATAATTGTTTTTAAACTTTACTGATCTAACTGTTACCGGTATGACTTGTTGCTTTTTTAAAAATAATATTGATAAAAGACATTAATAAAAGTAGTTTTCATTCTAAAGTATATTTGTTGTGACAATATAAAAGGAAAAATAAAAGGAATTTTTCAAAATATGCGTAGCTCGTTGTGTCACGTTACCGATCTCAATTTTGAATACTTCAAAACGTTTTCTGTTATAAACACAGAATGTGATGATTTTATTAGGATTTACATTAAAAAAAAAAAGTCGTTACTAAGTAAAAAAAACTAGTTCGTGACTTTTTTTAAAAATAATATTATTAATATTAAAAGTTATTAAAATTAGTTTCTTGTATTAGTTATTACATTAAAAAAAGGTAATAATGTACAATTAGTTTCTTGTATTAGTTATTACATTTAAAAAAAAGTCGTTACTAAGTAAAAAAAACTAGTTCAAGTGACTATTTTTTAAAAATAATATTATTAATATTAAAAAATCGGATGTTACGCAATGTCCTTTCTGACACTGTTTTTTAACAATCCAAAGAAGGAAAAGTAAATTATTGAGCATCAACGAAGGAAGACTTAAATTGAAAAAAAAGTAATTTTTAACATTTATTTTACGAGGCTTAAAGCAGTTTTTTTATTCAAAAAATATTTTAAGGACATTTAAAGGGAAATGCAAACGAGGCTGAAAAATTATTTTTAATGAACTTTTTCTTTTAAAAAAACTAAATACGAATTTTATTCTCATGTTTTTTAATTAAAATTGTTTTCAAATTTTAATAAACAATTTTATAATTTAAATTAACAATTTTAAAATTTAAATTAAACTTTTAGAGTTTCCACGTTTGTTGAAAGTCTAAGATATATATAGCTTAAGCTCGAATTTTAAATCGTTGACATGTACAACTTGTGCAAATTGTGGTTTATATGATTCAGATTTTTCCTTTAGTTTTATTTTTTGAGAGATGTTATAAGTTGTTTATTCTTTTCTAAAACTTTTCTGAACAAGAACTATGTTCATTATTGTAGTTACTTATCATAGCTTATCACGGATTTAAATGAAATTTTAAAAATACGTTCATTCAAAGTTTCATTTAAACAAAAACAGATCATCATATAGTTCTAACTGACTAGTTATCAAAGAAAACAATGCACTAAAAATTAAGTACATTTTTAGAAAGAAAACTCTTCTTTAACGAAAAAACTAATGATGTCAAAGCCGTTTAAAAAACACACACTGCAAGCAACTGTCCTCTGCCTTTCTTTACTTTGTATTTTGTTAGTTGTAACGTGTGCTAAAAAATTAAGTAATTTAACATTGATTCATCAAACACCAATGTATTTTCAGTAACACTAATTCCATTTTATTCCCAGGAAACGATTGAAAACTCCCACGTGTACAAGATAACGGGTTTACAGCATACAAAACCCATATGCGCGAACACCGGAGACCAAAGTCTGGTTTTTACTTAGACCATTTTCGCTATCGACGAAATCTTTTATGTGTATACTTTATCAGTGGATTTTTCACAATAAAAATGGTCTAATTCAAAAGAGAACTTGGGTCGATTGTTGCGTTGACACATCTGGATACTCTTTAGCATCTGTTAAAATTGCTTTAAAAAAAAGGGAGAAAAGTTCCTGTTGATAAGAGGGCAATCTATTCGAAAGTAGATAACACCAATTGAGTGTTGGTCTAGCTTTTTATTTCGGGATTTTTCCAAGAAGAATCTCAAACTCTTTCGTTTAATCACCGTAGCTTAGACAGTACAATGTTTGTAAAGAAAAATATTTTAATGAGGACTTTAACTTCCAGCAAAAGTACCGTATTATAAGTATTTTAAAAGCTCTTGTACAATTTTATTATTGAATAAAGTTACTTCAAAAAAAGTATTATTTAAGTGCCAAACTATATATTTTATATACACAAACTATAATTTGTGAACAAATTTTCGGTAGTTAAATTTTTGCTTTGAAGTATTCAAAAGGTGAGAAAAATGTATAATAGCTATGCTGATATTACGAATGTGATTAAAATTACTAATTAAATACAATAGAGTTTAAAACGAGTTTACAAATAAGAATAGTAGTGAAAATAATTCTTTGATAGTTTTACTGGTGAAGATTTGTTAGATTTTTAAGCATTTGTACTACGAAGTTAAATTTTAAGTGTTAAGTAATTTTAGGTAAATTTTAGGTAAGTATAGAAATTAAACATTATAAAATATAATCACAATAACATTTTTTATGAGGTGTACTTGGAGAATAATCTGCTTTTAAATATTTCGAAATGCTACATTAATAGATAAATACATACATTTAACCTTTAAAATGTATTTAAGATATAAATACCTGATAATTTTATAGCACACAATGTTGAAATTATGATTACGGAAGTTACTTTCAATTAGCTTCCTGATTTGTCTCAACATATAAGCAGTATTATATTTAATACCTACAAAGCAATTGGATTTCTTAAGTATTGCAAAACTATATCGTTTTGAAATCCGAACGCTTTCAAATAATTGCGTTATTGTTTACTTGGCTCTCTAATCTTGAACATTGCATTATTGTCTGAAACCCATAATAAGATAATTATTAAACACATATAGACTAAATTAACATATAATTTATTTTAAAGTTGTTTTTATGCATATTCTCAAGATTTATCGTCTTTTACTCGGCATCCTATTTTCAATATGATATGTTCAAATTCTTTACTTAAACAATCTTAAGTTGGTTTTTACATTAAAAAAAAATTGATTTGATTATAATGAAATACTTAGTATCATACGTTTATATGTGCCTAATTAAGTTTTTTAGAAGCATCACTTGTTAAAAACGCTTCAATTTTACTCAATTATAATGAAACATTTTTTATCTATAATTTTTTTTAAGTATAATGACGGCATAGATGACAAATTTAATGTGTTTTAAAAACAAATCACTTTTTCGGGTTTTTAAGCTAATTATTCTGCAATTTTTCATTATTATTGTCTTTTAATTTAAGTAATACAACACCTTAATTGGATTATTATTAAGTTAGGTCTGCATTTTTTATGAATCGTATTAATTGAAGATAATTTAGTTATTTATAAAATATCAAGTTTAGAGAAAGATCTTAGCATTGTTAATTTGTACTTTTCTGAACAAGACTGAAATGTTTAAATGCATAAATTTCCATTAAAAAAAGTTGCAATTTATAGTGATACACTCCGTTTCTCGTAATTTAGTTATTGTTCACTAAAAGAAAACAAAAACCTTTTATTTTAGGTAAATCTAATAGAAGTTTTATAATTAAATATTGTTCCCGAATTTGCTAATGACTTTAAGCCATGTAAAACGTGGTTTGTCTAATGGATATAAGAAAGCGTGTTAAATAAATTGCTAATATTGTTGTTGCTGTTTACTCTGGCGGAGTTATTAATGCCCTAAACAAGATAAGTAATTTCATTAAAAGGTCAAATATCAAAACGTTGCTTTCAAAAACAAAAAGTATATAGCTAATTCCACTATTTCAATCTTATTAGTTCGGCTTTAAATTGTATTGCAAAATTTTCTAATAATTATTATTGTTAGCTTATTTAAAGTACAAAAAAGATGTTAGTTTTAATTAACTCAATATTTCTTTATTAATGAAATTTTGTAGCAAAAGAGTGGGTAAGTTTTAGGTCTTGAGTGGCAACAGAAATGCTGGATGAAAATACATTCTTTTTTTAGCCTGGATTGGTGAATGTCATGTGAGAACAAGGAATCAATAAGAGCACCGATCGAAAGTAATGCAGGAATGAAAGCTGTAAGGAATTACATAACCTAAAACAAGCTAATTGCTTAGTCAATAATTTTGATTGTTATCCTATTTAAAATACATTCGCAAATTTAATGATTAATTACATTAAAAACTATCCTATACACAATCTTATATTAGAAACTCTTCTGGTTTTTATTTTTGAAACATGAAATTGAATAACTTTCATTTGGTTTTTGTATAACATAATTTCTGTCACACGATATTCAGGGTCATTTTTATAAACGATACTATTTCCGTTAGAAGTTGTTTTACCTTGCTATGAGTCTTGTTGCAGTGAAACTAACTACTGATAAAATCGGCGCGAAATTAAAATTATTAATTACTGTGGGATTAGTTTATTATGAATTACAGTTTTAGTTACGGAATTTTTTTTAATTAATTTGTACTTGTTTTAACTTACATGGCTTTTTATATTAAAATGGGTAGTTTGAGAAATTTGAAAATGTCTATGAAATCCTACTTCTTTGGATGTACTTAAATTTAGCACAAAATGTTTATGAAATCCATTTTCACTTCTTTGGTTGTACTAAAATTTAACACACATTCATGTAACCGATAAAATTAAAATACATTGCGTGACATAAAATGAACACAAAAATCATTTTAAATAATAAAAATGTATATTTAATTTAATTGTGTACTTTTCGTTACGTTATAATATTTTTTTTGTATTTAGTTTTGAGATGTAATTCGTAAACTCAATGCAAAGTTCAAAAAGAAAATTTTCTGAAATTAGTTATTTTTTGCCAGAACTGAATTTGCAAATATGATGCATTAAAAATTTATATATCTTAAATATGTCATGTTTTTATTAAGATGAATACTTTAACCATAAAAATATCAAGAAAACTAACTAAGTTATAATTTGTCTTTCACCAAACCAATAATATAATAACTTTCCCAATTAACTTAACCCTACTACAATAAATATAACCTTATACAAGTTAGATTTAAAGAGGGCTTAGTTTGAATAATATATTTCAAATTGAGATTTTATTTTAAACAGGTAATTAATTAATCCTTCTTTTCAAACATTTTGTTACTATCAATAATTACAAAGTTAAATTTAATTTTGCTAGAGCGCATTTTAACTATAAGAAGGAGCTGGTATGCAAAGAATCCATGGCAAACTACCTTAACTTTAGTTTCTATCTATTTTTCATACCACTCAGTAAAGAAAGAATGTTATTAAGTATCCTGATACACGCTGTTTAAAAAATCCCATCTCAGAGAAGTGCTATATTAAGTTTTAGAAGTTTTTTGTGGTTTAAATTATAATCGATAAATATAGAATTTATAGAGATAGATTGAATTCACATATACTTTCTATTTTTCAATCTCTAAAATGGAAGGTCAAATTTCTTGAAAATTTCGTCATTTTACGAAATGATGTTGTAAAAATTACTCCGAGTAAACTTGTCGAATTGACAAAATTTGATGAAGCTATTTGACAAAATAATTTTTACTATATGACAAAATGAACGTTGTCAAACATTGGAAAATATTTCGTTATTTTTTTCGTTATTATTTCGTTATCCTTTATCATTGATTGGTAGCATTGTAAGTGAGTTGAGCCTTTTCTGTGAAATAAAATAGTTTCAGTAATACACTTAAACTTTGCTTTATATCACATCTCTTAAATATAACCAACAATTGTGTATTTTTTAACATAACAAGCTTAAAACACTTATCAGACACAAAAGTAAGATCAGAAAATAGATGAAAATCTTACAATCATAATTTCTTCAGATATAAAGAAATCCAACCAAACTCACTAGCATAGCGTATATTTCTCGCAGGCAATCACTTTACCTATGGTTTATTGCAGATGTTTTCTGATTCATTTGAAAAAAACAATTTTAATCAATTAATTTTTTAACATTCTTCAACCAAATAGTCTTATTAATATGAAATACTCTGGTTTTGTGATATTTTTCTTGCTAATTTAACGTGGGAAAGGCTACAAATGTTCATTCAATCATTCATTTATCTTTCACCAAGCACAAGCTTCCCAAAAAATTATTTACAATTTCGAACTTTTTATGATTTAAGTTAAATTCAATTTTTTTACATCTAAAATATGTTTTAGAATTATTAAAACTTTTACAATTTATCACAAAAAACATATCCCCCGTTATTTAAAAGCACAGCTATTTTGAAAATAGCGTTTTAGAACTTTAGACCATTGGAATTTTATGTTCCTTTCAGAATCTTTGAAGAGGAAAACCTTTTGAAGTTTGGAAAAAGATGCACCAAAGCTTAACTTTCATAGTCCATCTCAACTTTTTTTAGCATTCGATCAATTTTGTGTTCTCCTCCTAAAAACTTGAATCATGCTTGTATGCTTTTACATTAAATAGCAATGCCTTATTTTCCAATACGCTGAAATTCTCCTATATTCCCTAACAACTGAATAATGGGTGAAAATTTTAAGTTATTGGACGAAGAAATAGGTCATAAGTTGACTATTGAACTCAAAAAAATCTTGCAATGCTGTTAATTTGTCATTTTTGAAATAGAAAAAAGGGTGTGATAAAATTTGGGATTTTTGATAAGTTGATAAATACAAGTTCACTGCTATGTAACAATATATTGCTTCTAAAAAAGAAACGGAGGGAGAGTCCTTTAACCATTTTTTTTTCATACCATTTTACCTGACGTAAAAATTTTCTTAATATTTCATTGTTATTAAATAATTTGAAAATAAATAACACAATGTAAAAATTCGTAACGTTACTATTATACATCGCGACGGTTCCTGTTTTCTGTAAGTCTGAACAGGATTCTTAGTATTACTAAGAAACTTTATAATTATATTTTACATTGTTGCTTTACTTTGCGAAACTTTATTATTTATATTACTAAGAAACAATATAATGCATCCTACTCAACAATAAATCATGGACTCGACGCGTGGAGCGCATTTGTGGAATGATATAAAGATTGAACCCTGAGGTCGCTGGATCAAATCCGAGCAACCCGTGGCTAGTAAATAAGTGGGGGAAAATAATGACATCATCCTATTAAGAAGTTTTGTATACCACATGGCAAAAACTGCCATGACCATGGGGTTTTGCCTATAAAAAAACTATGGATTTGCCAATGAATTTTTTGACATTTTCAGGGAAGTTACTGGAATTGAGTGGAATTGTTTTAAAATTTTGTGGAAAATGTTAGTGATCTAATCTGGATACACCACTGGTAAAAATTGGGCACATTAGTTGTCCGAAACCTAAATCCTTAAAAAAATTTCAGTAATATTTTGTTCATTTAAAAAATAGTTTTCCTTTCGCAATCTATATAGTGATTAAAGCGTACAGAGAAGTTTTTATTAAGAGAACTCATTCGCTATTGTTTAAGTGGAGGTATATTTTAATATTTATTTGACATATCCCGTGTAAATGGTCGTCACCTAATTACAAAACACGACATATTTACATCCCCATACGCTACATATTGTTATAATTATGTGAAAAAAATATTTATATAACCAGTGGTTTTACTTATTTTCTGTATTTTAGTAGTTTCTTGCATAGTTAAAAAAAGATTTAAATATTAACAAAATTATAAATTTTACATATTTAAAAAATTTTCAAATTTGAAACAGCAAAAGAAACATATCTCACTTATCAGTTTAAAATATTTGCAGCATAACAATTAAATTTACGTTTCTTTTTATTCACATGCAACTTAATAACATAACCTAAATATTTACAAACTATTTGTAACTAAAAGCAATAAAAAATTTAATTTTACATTTACTCTAGATTAAAGTAGACATAAACAGAATTCAATTACTTTTCGTATTTCGTAAAAGACAGAACATATCAAAAAGGAAAACAAAACTTTTTTCGGTTGGAAAGTTATTGACACGCCATAAACGGTTTTGTCAATGCCCTCATCTTCTGTCTATGTGACGAAAATAATATCGACAAAAAAACGTAGGATAAAAAGTTATAATACAGTTTCTAAAATAGAGGAAAGAGATAACTTTAAATGGGAAAAAAATATTTTGTCAAAATGAATGAACGTTTTGTCTCACTGTAACGGTTTAAGGGGACACAGTACTTCAAAAATGGCGAAAATCGCGAATTTTTTTTTTATTTTCTAACATTAAAGTTTTAAATCTTCTAAATAAGTCTACCAAAATTTAAAAGGCTAGCTATATTTTTAAAAAGTTATTCCATTTTTTATGAGGAAAGTTAGAATAAAAATGCAAACGAATGAAAACTTCGCATGTGTTTTTCTCGGTGTTTATTTTTCCTAGATGACGAAGTTTGATTTGAAATTTTTCAAAACGCTAAGGCTTTTTTAATTATTAATAAAATTCTAAGGAATTTTGTATGCAGTCTGTCAAATATGTTAACATGAATTGGCATTAAAATTGTTTTCAAAAGTAATACTTTTTTATAAAAAAAATATAAAGTCAAAATTTTTCAAATATGCTAAAATAATTTGGGATTTTCTAGATAAATATTTTTTTATAAAACAACTACTGAAGATAAATCAAATTTGGATGCCAATTCTTATGTAAAACAGTTTAAAGTACATGAGAAAAAATAGGGTTGACATATTTGTATTTAAAAAAAGTCTTAGTAATTTAAAAAAAAGTTCAAAAAAATTATTTTTTTAAATAACTTTAAAAAATTACATTATTTTTTTTAATTTTTCTTGTCATATATTGTATTTAAATACAGATTGAAGTAATAAAACATCAATTTTATAGTGAATATGTCAAAATTAAAGATTTTTTTTTAAGTGGTACCGTGTCCCCTTAATCACTACTATAGTACATATATTTTGGATGTGGGGAAAAAAAAACAATTAAAATATCAATATAAAGTACATTGAATAGAAAAACAGACTCTCTCTATCAGCTCACCAATATAATAATTTTAGCGTATTGTGCATAGAATTTTTACCTCGTGTTTAATGAAGAACCAAGTGTTTTGTATAAAACATGAGTCAAAATCTAAAAAAAAACTTTTTATAATACTTATCATTAGAATACTAGTTTAATCTTTGGTTTAGATTTATATTCAAGTAAAAATTGTGTTAGTATTAGACCTATAACTATATTTTATTTGTAAGTTACTAATAAAAAATATAAATTACTAAAAAATATGGTATTGAATCACATTTTTAAATAAATCACTCATGATTAGTTGTATTTGATGCATTTATGCACAAATAATACTAATAAAGTAAAGATAAAACATAAGCTTTCGTGTTCAAACAAATGCAATACTCATTACTCATGGAAGGAGGAACAAACATGGAAGCTGCTTTATTAAGTACTTATTGCGCTATTTATAAAACAATCTAAACAGAAAAGCATTGTTCAACTCAGTAAGCTTCTAGATAAACAGTTGCATGAGTCACTAGTTATTATTTCTAATAATTTATTTTCTTACTTTATACAAAGATAAAAGATCGTTGAGAGAAAAAAAACTTCAAATCAAATTAAAATTTTATTAACACTTATGACTTATTTTAATCATACTGACTTATTATTTGTATCATACTGACACAAATTGGGAGTATTTAAATCTCACTGAAACCCAATTGTATATACATTACCCCATATTTTTCAATTTATATTTATTCTCATATAAATTATTTAAAGTAAAAAAATGTTGTTAATTTTTTTAAATACTGTAATTTATAATTTCATGCGCCGCGGTTTCTTTATTTTAAAAATATGCATTCCCCGTAAAGAAGTCCATATTTATGTATATTTGGTAAGTTATAATATTTTTTAACTAATTTAGCAACTAATTATGTTATATGTCTTAGAACTGAAAAAAAAATTCTGTGTTCAATAAGGAAAGATTTTTATTTGTACACAGAATAGCTAGCTTTTTGTTGCAAGTGAATATCTGCCATACGTTGTTATTTTGCATAAAAACGTTAAGAAAATCCCAGAGACGTTTCTAAATCATAGAACTTACGAATATTACTTACTTTTCTCCTTCAAAATACTTTTTAAAAGGTGATAAAATAAATTAACACGTCGAAGAAAAGTTTCAGGTTGCTCCTTTTTATGAGGTCATAATGACCTATTTTCCTTTGACACCTGCCCACAGAATAAATTTATCGGGACTTTTACACCGTTTAACTTCAAATAAAATGTATTAAAAAGAGTGTATAGTGAGTGAAAATGTATCCTCTAGGAAGTTTAATAGTCACAAAAAAAAATTCAGAGAGAGCCTCATTTAGTTCAGAATATAAAAGGATTTTAGAAAAAATAAAAAATGATGCTGTTTTAAGGCATATTTTTTTATATTTATTAGCGTTTTAATGTCAATGTAATATCATGACTTTTAAATACAAATAAAAGTATTAAAAAGGGTATATAATGAGTGAAAATGAATCCTCAAGCAATTTTGATTATCCCAAAAATAAATTTTCAGATAGTCTAATTTAGCTCAATTTAGCTAAGAAAACAAAATGGATTTTAGAAAATATAAGAAGTGATGCTATGGTGAGGTATATTTTTTAAAATATTTATCAGGGTTTTAATCTCAGTGTAAAAAACTTAAGACCTACACGCATTGGAATTTTCAATCTAAAACAGGGTTTCTTGGAATATTTCACATAAAAAATTTACAATTTAGTTATAAGCTTTTAGAGGATTTATTTTCGTACTTTGTCACATTGAAATTTTTTTCTAATTAACATTTTTTAAGTATTTGCAATTAGTTTTTTTAAAAAAGAGATATTTTAATACTTATCTTTTAACTTAAATAAAATTGTAACTTCAATAAAAAGACAATTATATATTTAATACAGTGGTTTTTTTTAACTTACTATTTTTTAATTAGGGGCTAAGTAGATCGTTGACTTCACAAATGATTGTTCCAAAGCCAAACTCAACTTTGGCAGAAAAATATTCATTAAAAACTCTATCCGATAACAAAATAATTTTGAAATCAGCATAAGATGTATTAGTAAACATATAGAAAAGGTACTAGAAAGGATTTCATCATTATTTTGAAAGTCCACAAAGTAAAATATAAACTATAAATCATGAGCTGGACAAAAATCATTTGTTTTTAGTTTAATTTATTATTTTAAAAGGTTATTTTACCATTTTTTAACACAACTACTTCAAGCAATAATTATCTAATGATAATTAAAGCATGTATCGACTAAAATTTCGTTTAACTTTTCCAGAAAATTCACTAAGCCTTGATGAAAGATACTCGTTTCAAAAATATTTCTTGAAAGTTCCAATATTTTCTTATTAAATCGCGATATCCAGATTTTTAATTAAACTGCAAGATACAAGATAGCTGTAAATAAATTTCTAATTTTTCGAATATTAAAACATATTAATATATAAATGCTACCTTACTGATAGATAACTCGACAAAAATGAGAGTTATGCATAAGATTTCTTTCCTTACTAATTTAGTTTGAAAACAAGATTTAATTTTTTATTAAAATTCTAACGTAATAAAGATAATAATACTGAATTTATTCAACTAGAGATAATGATATTCAATTAGTTCATTAAATTTGTTACTGTTTTTAAGCATCCATTTTGAATTATAATTGTTGTTTTTTAGTAAATGCCAAACACTTTTTCATCGTTTAGCATTTATTAAATAAAATTGGTTAAAATAATTTTTTTCATAAGCTTATCAGATATTTTAATTTAGATATTTTTTGGTTAAACATTTTAAGACCTAACTATGTTTATTCTTAAGCAAAATTCAACTTGACAAAAAAAATTCTGATAGACAAAAATATGATATTGTCATAAGAAGTAGTATTAAAAAATGACAAAAGTACTAAAAAATATTTTCGCTTTATTTTTAAAGCCCACAAAATAAAATAAAACTATACATCAGTAACTGAACAAAAAATTGTTTGCTTTTTATTTAATTTTTTATTTGCTAAAATTATTTTACGATTATTTTTCAACACAATAACTTTAAGAAATAATTATCTAATAATGCGGTGGAGTCGAAGGTCCCGAACAAGCGTACAATGGTGCCCTTCGTTTGCTTTGGGTGCTCGCTCAGATGTCGACCATCTTCACTTCTTCAGACTTCATCTTCACTTTATCAGGGTTCTAAATTAAGAGGCGAAATTGTCTGCATTAAATAATCCATGGAGGCTAGAAATAGACACCGGAAAACGTACAACCCTCTATTCGTGCTCTGATCTCTGACGAAAGTAGCATAGAGTTATCATTTTGATAAGTATTGTTTCATTTTTGCATTGCTTACATATTTTATGTAATTTGTAGCTCTAGCGTCATCATTCAATTATGGTTTTTAAGTTTGCTATCTTTACTTTTTCGTGGTTTCTTTCATTTGTGGCGTTAATATATTAATACTATTTCGGTGAGGGTGAAATCTCAACAAAAATTAGATTTACTTGTGCACTAGCATTGTTTCCACCTTACTTCTTAATTTAGTTTTAAAAAAACTTCCAATAATTATTATTACTAACTTAAATTTAAAGTATTAGAGGTAGTAATTATGAATTTACTCAATAAGGTAATAATGTACAATTAGTTTCTTGTATTAGTTATTCTTCTAAAAAAATTCAATTATAAATGTTAAATCGAATAAAGGCTAAATGAAAGTAATCTTATTAGATATTTTAATTTAGCCTTTTTTTATAAAGTAATCTAAGACCTAACTACTTCAATCGAATTGTATATTTATATATTAATTTCTAATTAAGTATTTAAGCCATTTATGAATGGTATAACTTTTTAAGCACATACAAATGATTTAACATGAAAAAAAATTAATTTAAATTTACTATAAAGAAGATTTATGATAATAATTTATCTGTATATTTACTGAACAAAAACATGCAAATTTAACTCACTTATTAAATGCTTGATTATGTTTAGATCTATCATTTATGTTTAAGTATTGCTAGTTAATTATAAATGGGTTATTTATGTTTAGATATTAATTAACTAAAAATATAATAATTTAGCATATTACCTGATTATATTTTGCTCAATTTAACGTATAATTTCATCCAATACTGATATTATACTTTTTTATGGCACAGGAGTTATGTTTCAGAATCAACATCTAATATTCTCATAAAACTTAATGCTTGTACAGCACTTTGATACACTCGCCAAAAAATAATGGTACCGGTGGGCCCTTTTGAGCGGATAGAATGATTTACGAATTGTCGCCGACTCAAAAATAAATACACAAATTCCTCAGATGTAATATTTTTCAATTAAGGGAAAAACTGTCTTTTTTAAGACTCGAGTAAATTGAAATGTTGCATATAAATATGCCTAGATACAGTAAAATATTAATCGACGTAATTGAAAATGCTTCCTAAAGTATTATGTTTTATTACATTTGAAACATATTTAGAAAATATATTAGGTGCTTGTTTAAAAAAATGTTATAGTTCTTTTTTGTATTTCAATACTCATTGGGAATAATTAATCGCATATTTTATGAAACAACAATTATTAAGATAGCTAATGAATATTATTCAACGCGCTTCAATGTTACTTAAGTACA
This sequence comes from Oedothorax gibbosus, assembly GCA_019343175.1. Lineage (NCBI taxonomy): Eukaryota > Metazoa > Arthropoda > Arachnida > Araneae > Linyphiidae > Oedothorax > Oedothorax gibbosus. Next base: position 23,780,215 of record CM033271.1, read on the forward strand.
AAAGGAATCATCTACTAAAATTTGGAAGCTGTATCTCCAATAGTTTTAGCTGTATTAAAGGAAGAAGTCTTGACTGACTGAGTCACGTATCAACACCCAGCCAAAACTATTAGAGGAGCAGATTTCAAAGTTTAGTAGCTTATTTCTTTTTGTACTGAAGGCATCATTAAATGTTTGAAATTCGAACCCAAACGGGTATAGGAGGGCAAAACGTATACCGATTTCTCCCTAGTAATAGCATTATGTTAAGTATAGGGGAGACCGGGGCTAGTTTTCCATGTTTTCTTCATTTTGATTGTATATTTTTTACTTTTATTTATTTTGAAGTAAACAAGATGTCGTTGTCTTCCTCACATGCCCTTCTAAAAATCACCATTACTACTTTTCCAAAAAGTAAATATACTTTTTGGCAGCAAGTAGTTAAATGCAAGCATGTTGACCTGAAAAACGTGCCCCGTATGCGGGATAAATTTTCCCAGGCTGCCAAAAAGTAATGGGGCAAGTTTTCCAACTATTTTTAAAAAAAGATTTAACGCATTTAAAAAATATTTTGTAATTTTTTACGTATTTTATTATAAACTAAAATAGTTCAAAAGAGTATACTCAGAATATAGATTTTTTTTTTAAAGTCAGTTTGTTATATCAAACTATTTTAACCAATTTCATTAAAGGTCATTATCATCTGGATCCCCTAAACTTACATAAAACTTATATTTATGTAACTATACTTTTGTGCTCTTTTCTAGAAGTTATCTAAGTATTGTTAAAAATACAAAAAATTGATTGACTAAAGTTTGGTGTGATTGCTTCCCCCCTCTTTTTTTAAATCCAATTGACTTAAAACTTTCGGTGCAACATGTCACATTACTACTTTACAGTGTAATTATTCGGTCTATGGGGAATATTTAAGTTTCTGGATGCTTTTCGGCTACTACATCCATTCCTGGTAGTTTTTAGAGTGTCATATATTACTTCAGAATAGTATCAGTTCATTCAGCTTCCTTTTTCATTACTATGCAGACAATTTCGAATGTAGAGCAAAACTTTCTTTCATTACGTGTTCACTCAATAAAAATAATTTGGTTTTTGGAATATTCAGCTTAATTTACAAAGGTTGAAGCCCCTTGAAATTTTGGAAAACATGCCGCGTTGTCATATTTTGAATTCAATATAGTACTTTGAGACGAGTAGAATTTTAAATTATTTTGAAAACGAATGTATAGTTACGTAGATAGAGGAGCCACTTTTATTATACGCAATGATAAAACAGAAAGTAAAATAAAAGTATGTTTGATATAGGTTTAAATGTAAGCATGAAAATTCACTCAACGTTGAAAAAATCACAAAAACAGCTCTTGTCATAATAATACAACACCAACTGAGCAAAAATTCTTGTAGATGACATAAAACGGGTTGCTACATAAACCAAGCAGCCGTTTGACGCCTCCTAATGGCTGATTTCTTGTATAATACCTGGTGGAAAACTTTCCCCATGGGAAAACTAGCCCCGGTCTCCCCTATGATAGTTGGAAATTTTTAATTAAAAAAATTTCAGCACGAGAGAAAATTAGGTAAATGTGCGAAAAAAACACGTGAGTTTAATGTGTAAGATTGAAATTTAACCATTATTATTTGATTTGTAATATTTTTTAATAATAAAAATATTAGATTTCTAATGCTTAATCATATTTACTCTCAACTCGATTTAAAGGTATTAAAAAGCAATAAATTGAGGGGAGGGAGGAGTTTGTACTTCATAAAATAATTTCAATAACAGTGGACTCACATGTCTGTTTCCTTCTCTTTCTTTATTCATTTATGATACAGACAGGATGTTTAAAGAAGTCCTGAAATTAATTGTGAGGTATGTTGTAGATGAGTGTGGGGTTTTTGTTCAAACTCCTAGTCTAATAATTTATATAGTCCTAATCTTTCAAGTAATTTAAAATTTTCCTGTTAAAAGTTTAAGTACGTATCTGTTCCGTTCATTAATATTGTCTAATATCTTTATGCCATTTCCTCCAAGTCCACCTGAAGAAACTCTCCAGGGTTCACTTTAGGAACCTTTTAGCTTCTTCACAGAAATACCTTCTACCTTTTACTTCTATTACAGAACATAATACATTTTATGAGTCTTTTGTTAGCGAGTTTTTATCGATGACCAAAAAGTCTGCCAATGTTTTTGTCACCAAAAACAGTACACCAACCACTATATTCTTCCACAGACCGTTGGTGACCACAACCGTAGGCGGCCGTACCTAATTAAATTAATCCGTAATTAATCTAGTCAAATAATCTAAACTTCCTGTTAAAATTTTAAGTACGTATCTGTTTCGTTTATTAATATTGTTAAATTACCTACTATGAAAATTTCCTTCGAATCTATCTAAAAATACTCTCCAAGGATCTCACTTTAGGAACCTTTAAGCTTCATCACAGAAATACCTTCTACCTGTAACTTCTATAATAGGACATAATTTTACGTCATTCCTATGTCAACACAAGTTACAAACAACTTTTGTGATAGACAGAATCTTTCTGTATTAATACGTTTTGGTCATCTTGTCTATAGCTGTGGGAGATTGCATTTATTTCTATATGAAGGGTTTGTTTTGATAATAGTCTAACCTTTTTTTACCATATATTTATGTATTTGCATTGGTATCAACATTTTATTGGTATATATTGGACCAAACTTTTTGGGTAAGTGACACTAATTCATTGGCCATTTCTTCAGCAATTTTTTTATTCAAAATATCTTATGAAAGAGCAACGGAAAGTTAACCAAAAACCTTTCATGTTTACCGCCTCTTCCGGACAAGGAAATAAAATTATAAAACAAACAGTGCTTGTTGCGAAATGATTAGGTGATTAGGCGGCGTTGCTAGTAATACAGCTTAAGAGCTGCTTTTGTATTCATTTTATTTCACTTGCTTTTTTGATGTTGCTTAATAAACAACTATGTTTCGTACATCGACTCGTCTTTAATCCAAGCTACCCCCAGCATCTTGCAGATGCAGCCCGTATGAACTGAACCTTTCTAACATATTTATGGTACCCTCGGTGGGACGGGTGTAATTAGATTTGAAATTCTGAATTAAAAATGAACTTCATACTGAACTGAGTCCTTGAACTGAATATTGTGAAATTGAATGGATTATTTTGAACATGGATTTAACGGCATTTCAAGACCAGAGAAAGGGACTCCGAACTGCTTTTTCCTTCTGTGTGAATAAAATCGAACTTGTACTAGGGGCGAAGGAAGTAAGTGATTTGAAACTACTTTCCATTTTACGGCTTCAACTTGCTGATAAATTTCAACGTCTTGATGCTTCACAGAATGCCGTTGCTGAATGTTTGCTGCAATCTGCGGACAGTGAACGTTTGTTCGACGCGGACTTAGTAGATGCGGAGAAATATAGAGACCGCTTCTTGGAAATGTGTGCAGTGATCGATTCAAAACTGCAAGATCTCGCACTCCCTAGTGACAAGGAGACCAGACGTTTTAAACTACCGAAAACAGAGCTAAAGAAATTTAGTGGTGAAGCTAACGACTATTTAACTTTTTGGAGTCAGTTTAAAAAAATATACGACGATAGTTCGATAGCCAATGAGGATTTTTACAAACGCTCCGCGTTCGCATAAGATATAGAGGTCACTGGGAAAATGTTCGTTGTATAATAGATTCGGCTTCGCAAAGCTCACATTTATCGGAATATTTAATGAATCATTTTGGCGCCGCTCCTCTGAGAACGGAGCGAATCATACATGAATTATTTGGAGATCACCATATTGAAGCAAAAACACATGAAATATATTCTTTCGAGGTCAGTAATCTAAAGAAAACATTCGCTTTTAACATTGAGGCACTCGCTGAAAAAAGAATATGCGTATTCGTACCGAGAGAGAGGCGATTAAGGATCAATTTGTTATGTCAGAATTGAAAGAGAAAAAATAGACTAGTGATTACGAAAGACCAGACACGAAGATTGATCTTTTATTAGGCGCCGATTTTATTGGTAAGTTTTTGACAGGAAATTTTATTGAATTAGAATGCGGTCTTATGGCAGTTGAAACTAAACTGGGGTGGACGATTTGGGGGAAACAACAGAGGTCTTATGCAAGCGATATGGTTTTAACTACTTTGTCAATGCATGTAACGAAAATGCCTTTGAATACTTTATGGGATCTGGAAGTTTTGGGAATTTCTGAACCTACAGAAATAGCTGGGTTAAACGGGGATCTGAATTTAAACGATTTTAATGATAAATTAAAGATTCTTCCGGACAGAAGATATGAGGTTGACCTTCCGTGGAAACACGACTCATCAAAATTGCCCTCTAATAAAGAAAGGCATTTTTGGAAAAGGCACGAAAAAATGATAAATAAATGCGGACAAGGGGAAGTTATGGAGGATTATCAAAGGGTTTTTGAGGATTGGGAAAAATTAAATATTATTGAGCGAGTGCCTGAAATCGAAATAAATAAAGAAGGTCACTATATTTCACATAGGCCGGTGATAAAATTAAACTCCACAACAAAGATACGACCCGTGTTCGATGCTTCTGCTTGTAAGAGAGGGAAGCTTTCTTTAAATGAATGTTTGTTTAAAGCAGTGGTTCCCAACTGGTGGTCCGCGGACCCCAGGGGTCCGCGAGCTATGCCACACGGGTCCGCAAGATGCTATTATGATAAAAAAATATATATAATACGAAATATATTTAATGTAACAGATTTTTTTTGTTTTGGCCGCTTCCTGCATGGGCAGAGTCTAGCGCAAAACTCTCACTAAAAAATTTCTAACTTCTCTTGGCTTTACTCAGTTACGTACTTAGGTGACGTCTTTGAACACTTGAATGTGTTCAACTTGAGTTTACAATAAAAAATTCTAGACATGTTCGAAGTTGAGGATAAGATTAGTGCTATGGTCAAAAAGTGTCAGATCGGGGCGTCATGGATAGAAAACAAGTTACTAACTACTTTAAAACAATTCTTGGAGTCATCAAAAGATCAGTTTGCCTGACCAGATAAAGATCAATGTAGCCGAGCCACCACTTTTAGAGAATATTTCCCTGAACCTGACACTGACGACAGATGGATTCGAAATCCCTTCAGCTGTGAAGATATACACAAAATCCAATGCCTCACTGAAAAAGAGCAAGATCGACTTGCAAATCTGTCCAGCTGTGGTACGATGTAAAACATTTTCCTCGGTGATAAAATTACAGACTTTTGGGCATCAGCACGCAAGGACTACAAAAAACTTGGAGATAAGGCAATGAAAAAGATCCTTCAATTTGCACCCACATATCGGTGTGAGCAAGCAGTTTCTTCCATGTGGTTTCATGAAAAACAAATATAGGAAACGGCTCGACATGTGGTCGGATTTCAGAGTGAAAGTTTCAAGTTTGGAACCTAATTTTTCAGAAATTATGAGGTCAAAGGACAGATTTAACTCATCTCATTAAGAACTGAAAATTAAAACTAACTGTATACTGATGGAGTACTGTTGTAACTGTAAAAACGTATAAAATATAAAAACACTCTTAATTTGGCTCTCACTTTTAAATTTTAGAATTAGGAATTAATGGGGGTCCTTGTGTCACAATAGCAGCTCGATGAGGGGTCCGCGAGAAAATTTTGTTGGGAACCCCTGGTTTAAAGGAATTAATCTTATTAAGTTGATACCTGATGTTATTGATAAATTCAGAATATATCCGATTGGTATTAGTTCTGATGTGGAAAAGGCATTTTTGAATTTATCGATAGCTCCGAAGGACAGAGATTTTCTTAGATTTTTCTTTCTTGTAATGAAGGGCAGCTTATTTATAGACATTGTAGAGTTTGGGGTTTCAACCAGCCCTTTTTTGTTGAATGCCTCTATAATGCATTTATTAGATAACTGTCCCCCTGGAATATGAGGAAGTTGCACAGAAACTGAAGTGTTGTTTTTATGTAGACAATTGTGTTGCCGGAGTAGCGAATATTATTGAACAAGAGCGGTTTATTGAACAATCTAAGTTGATAATGTCGCGGGGATGTTTCAACCTGCGGGGCTTTGAGAGTAATGTTGCAGGTAGAAATGATGACAAACACTCTGGGGATACAGCTGTTTTGGGGATCAAATGGAATCTAGATTATGATACCTTGAGATGTTGTATTGATATTGAGGCTTTAACATGTGATAAGAAATTCACAAAAAGGCACATTTTGGGAATAGTGCAAAAAAAAATTTGATCCCATTGGGTTGTTAACACCTGCTACATTGCTTCCGAAGCTATTATTGCAAGATTTGTGGAAATTGAAAATTGGCTGGGATGAGGAACTGTCTTCATATGATAAAAATAGATTTTTTTAAATGGTTGCAGGAAGTTTCTCATCTAAAGGATGTTAGCATTCCTCGATTTATGGTGATTAATTCTTCATCTGAATTGCATGTTTTTGTCGATGCTAGCAAGGGGGCGTACTCTGCGTGCGTCTTTGTTAGATCAATAGTAGATTCTGAAGTTAAAATATTTCTTGTTCGGGCAAAGTCTAGATTAGCACCGCTGAAGCAATTAAGCATGAATCACTTAGAATTAATGGCTTGTTGCATAGGTTCTAGATTAGCGATTTCTATTTTGAAGGCTCTAAATTTGCCATACTTAACACGTTCACGCCGGGGCCGATTTTAAATTTTTTTTCTGTGAGGCGGTAATCAAATTAATGCGGCGCTTCATCTGGCGGCGGCGATTTCTGCCTGTTCGTTCACACCTGCAAGGGTCAGCCAGCACTTTGCTCTTGAAATGTTTTAACAAATTACACAAAAAAGATGGTTGATAAGGTTGCGCGTGTGGTAAATCGCCACAGTTTTTTAATGAAATTACGTTATATTTTTATTAATTTAATTTTCAGCGTCTAATAACACAATCTAGTGTGGGCCACCGGTGGCCCGCACCGCCCGATGAAACAATCTAGCGCGGGACAACGGTGGCCCGCGGCGCCGGCGAGAACGTGTTAAAGGTCACTTTTTGGTCCAATTCCACTACTGCTTTATGGTGGATAATGGAGCAAGGGAATTGGTCTGTTTTAGTAGACAACACAGAGTTAAAGAAATTCGGGGCTTGACGCGTGGCCAAGCATGGCGGCATGTACCCGGTGCCTCGAATATTGCTGATTTGTTGTCACGAGGTTGTTGTGGACAAAAGATGCTTTTGTCCAGGTGGTGGTGGGAAGGGCCTATGTGGTTGCGAGAGGCCCCTGAAAACTGGCCAATTGGTGAAACTCCCCACCAGTCTGGAGAAGTGGAAAAGGAAATGAAAAAGACTAAATTGTGAATATTGATCTATCAAGCGACGCACCGCCCTGGCATCTCAATACTGTGTCTAATTATGATAAAATGCTAAGAGTATTTGCACGAATATTAAGATTTGTGAACAATTGTAAAGGGGTATTAGAAAAGTGTACAACCGTAGAGCTACCACATTCTGAAATAGAAAATGCTTAAAATAAATTGATTTCTTTGGTTCAAAGCTATTATCTGTCTAATGCGAAATCCTCAAATAATATGGAAACTATTATAGATAGTGAAGGTATTTTAAGAGTAAAAACGAGAATACTTTATCGTGAGGATGAAGAATCTTTTTTTGTACCTAATTTTGTTACCTGAAAAAAAAGATTTTACGAAATTGTTAATTAAACATGTACATGGGAAAAACTGCCATGCAGGAATTCACATGATGCATTGTCTATTGCGAGAGAGATTTTGAGTTTTAAGAGCCTGTAAAGCAATCAAGAATATTATATATAATTGTGGTGTCTGTAAGCGAATTAAAACTAAAGCTACGTCAAGCGAACCGTCGCCTTTGCCACCAGACAAAGTAACTGATAGTGCGGTTGGTTTTTGAAACCGTGGGGATTGTTCTATTAGGACCCATGTATTTGAAAAGGGGAGGAAAGGTGTGGGTGGCACTGTTCACGTGTGCGGTGTATCGAGCCCTACACCTCGAAATTATTCATTCCTTGTCTTATGACGCCTTTTTGATGGCTTTAAGACGGTTCATTGCTAGACGGGGGTGCCCAAAGACAATTTATAGCGATAATGGAACCAAATTTGGAGGCGCAGCCAATGATCTAGCAAAATTGAATTGGGATAAGATATTATAAGAAACTAGAACCCCTCAAATACTCTAGAAATTTAATCCCCCTACGGCTAGTTGGTGGGGTGGCTGGTGGGAAAGGTTGGTTCGCACGGTAAAAGATATGTTAAAACGCACTCTTGGTAAATCAGTGTTAACCCATGAAGAATTGTATACTGTGTTATGTGATTGTGTATCTATAATTAATTGTAGACCCTTGACTTATGTCTAAAAAAATCCTCAGGAATTGATTTCTCTAACAACGTCTACGTTTCTTATCGAGAATCGTAGGTCAAATGTTGAAGACATAGACGAGTTAAATGCACAAACTTGTAACAAACGAATAAAATATAGAAGTAAACTGTTGAGTGATATCCGTCAACGATTTAGAAAGGAGTATCTGAGCCAGTTGGTTCAAAAACTTAATGACAGGCCATCTCGAGAACCAAAGGTCGGCGAAATAGTTTTGATGGGAGATGATACTAAAAAACGGTTGTTCTGACCCTTAGCTACAATTATTGAATTGATTTCCAGGTCGCGAAGGTAAGATTCGAACAGTGAGGCTAAAAACCCAAAATGGGACTCTTTTACGCCCTGTGCAGCGTATCTTCCCTTTAGAAATACAATCAAATGAAACAAATGAAATCCCTGATAAGAAACCCGGAGAGGAATCGAATTCAGTTGATATAACTGAAAAAAAGGTTATACCTGATGATGTTATTATTGACAGATACACCTCCTCTGGAAGAAGAGTTCGCCCCCCCCCCCACGAGATAGACTGAGACTGGACCTTTTGAACACTATTTACTATGAACTTGAGACTCTTCCCGAGTCTCAAGGGGGGCGGATGTTGCGAAATGATTAGGTGTTTATGGCCGCTAGGAGGCGCTGCTAGTAGTACAGCTTAAGAGCTGTTTTTGTATTCATTTTATTTCACTTGCCTCTTTGATGTTGCTTAATAAACAGCTATGTTTCGTTCATCGGCTCGTCTTTAATCCAAGCTACCCCCCAGCATCGTGCAGATGCAGCCCGTATGAACTGAACCTTTCTAACAGTGCTGGACAGAGATATTTTCACTTGTCCTTAACATTGTCCGCCATACACCTTCCAAGTGGAATCAAGACTTAAGCCCCGAAATTTCAGAAATTTTGTTGGCTAGTACAACTTTGTTTCATAGAAAATATTTCCATTACATTGACATTTATTAACTACCTTTTTAACTATTATGCTTATATTGTTCAAAATCTCTTATCAAATATTATAATTTAAAAGTCTCTTACTTTCCATACACATCAAATGGACATATAGTAGTATTCATTTTAAATCAACTGTTTAATGATGTGCTAATCACCAGTTTTGGTGCGTTGAATACCTAATATTCTAACTTAGTCGCAACCGCGAATGTTAAAGGGTAAATGAGCGCGTGTGTTGGGTGTTGATTATTGGTCAATATTCAAGGTTTAATCGACAACTGAGCTATTTAGGACTTGATAATATTGCTCAGTTTGGGAAGTCACAAAGCCGCTAGATTGCTTTAAATATGTGAATTGCAAATAGCAAATTCTTCTATAAATTCAAAGATTCATATAAATGGACGATGATCATGCTAAGAGGGAAATGTTATATATCCTGGACATATATGTATGTTTCTAACAAAGAAAGCAATCATTAGTTGGAAGCATGAAGAGCACTAGACAAACTTGTCAAACGCACATATTGGAAATTGCAACATTAATAGTTTTTATGATGAATGCCATCAGAATGGCTGAAATATGCAAAACTTAGCGAACAAAGTTTCCTTCTATAAATTCAAAGATCTTCAATATATAATGGACGGACTGATCAATGCTAAAAGAGGGAAATGGTTATTATATCCATGTGCGAACATTATAATGTATTGTTTTCTAAAACAATATATAGATACAAGCACAATCATATAGTTTGGAAGCCATGAAGACGCCACACTAGGACAAAACTTGTGTTCAAACAGCACAAGTATTGTGTAAAAATGGCAACATTAAAATATGTTGTTTCAATGCATGAATTGACCACACACGAACACATGTTTGTGCTGTTCCAATCGAACTGACGGTTGCAAGAGGAGACAATTGTTATACCCATGCGTGATTGACAAAAAAAATGTACACTTTATTATTTTCTACATTGATTTGGTTTCTTCTCTAACTTTGGTGCTAGTTTTTGCGTCATTTTAACGATCAACAACTTTCATTTAAAACTTAATCGCAAGCATTTAGAACTTTATCATATCAGTTAAACGTGACACCAAATGAAAACAATGCATGGAGGAGCAGGGAGGTCGATTTACAGTTTTTAAAGTTTATAATGTACGTCATGGTCATTAAATGTACGCCCGTGCTACGCCGAGTATATAAAGCTAGTTCGAAATAAAACTATTTGATTTCGATTGCAATGATTCGAAATATTTCATTGCAAGTTAAGCAAAAATGCGACAATTTGTGATATCATAGTCCAAATAATTAAAACAAATTAAAAAATAAGCACATTCAACAGCTTTTTAAACACCTTTTTTGTGGCACAGTTAAACAAAAAATAACATTCCGGGTTTGCAACACTTTTAGTAATTGATAATATGATTTTTTTTTTAATTTTGTGCTTTTAAATAATTTCACAGTATTATTGTTGGAAAAATCTCAAACTTTTTATTTCACATGATTTTAATTATACTGATGCATAAATAAGAGCAGAATTAGGTAGTTTAAACACACGTTGATAATTAAGTGAGTATACGTTAAGGGGAGTCGGATGGGTGTTTGAGTCAAAAATGTCGATTTTCTGTTTTTGCTTTTTTTTTTCATTCTACACAACTTTAGCTTTAATTTAAGACCAAGAATATCGATTTTTCTTTAGTAAATGTTGCACAATAATGAAGTTTCGTTGTTTTTGGAAGGAATTTAACTCTGCCCACAAAATGCTCAAATATACTAACATCATTATATTTGTGTGAATGATTCATCATTATATTTCTGTTACTTATGTAAATCGAATGCTTATTTTATATTTTAATCTATTGGATTGTAATTTAATTTTTGTGTTTTTTTTTAATTTTTGTTTTCTTTTTATAAGCATTTTTGAGAAACTCTGAACATCAGTTCTTACCTCAACCTTAAATTATTTTGCGTTTCCTGAAATATAAGGTTTTTCAACAGTTAGGAACATTTTTCTCAGGAACTGTAAAAGATATCAACATGTTTTGTTTTATTATTTCTTCCCCATTAATAGTTATTTGATTTAAACTGAGGAATTTTAAATATATCTGCTCAAAAAAAAGTTATATTACTTTAAATCTGATTTTGTTGTGTTTTTAATACATATTTTTTTTAAATCTCTGTAAAAGTTTTTTTTATACTTTGAAATATCCTCAATTTAAATCAAAGAACTATATGTAAGGAACAAAATATAAAAAGTTCATAATGATATCTCAAATAGTTCCTGAAAAAAATGTTCCTAAAGTTAGGCTAATTAACATGGGTGAGATAGAACCATCCGACTCCCCTTAAAAGAAAACGATTTAGTAATTTAACTCTTATACAAAAAAGAAGAAAATGTATAATAACCTTAATTTAATATAGCTTCAACTTCATGTTTAGAAAAAAAGGGTGTTTCTCAATCGCATGCTTCAAAAAGATATTTTTATCTTCTTTTAAGTGAAAACTTTCTTATTGTTTTGCCACCAGAGAGCTTTGCAAGTTAATACAGAGTATTTTTGTAATCTTTTTGGACGTTGGAAATAAACAAAGGTAGAGTAAAAGTAGTATTAAAACTCTATTCCTCCCTATTCGGACAGATTTATTTAATATATAGTGTCAATTTTAAAATTAAAAATAACTATTGTCTTTCCAAATTAATGAATATTAAAACTACGGCAATGGCAAAGCAAAAGGGGAGCATCATTTGCATAGCTACCCTTTCCTTACAAGCACTCAATTTTTTCATTTATAATTTTTACCGCTCTTGCATTTTAAGTATTTGAACATTTCTACATTAATGGAACCATAAGTCTATTTTTAAACCTAGCCTGACTTTTTGAGGAAAACCATGACTATAATCGTTTGTAACAGCTCGAAATAGACTCACTAATATTTCATAATTAACTTCACCCCTTCAAAAACTTGCTATATTCCTCCACATTCTATTAGCTAACCACCGCAAACAGGACCCAATCTTTTACAACTAGCATACATATAAGGACAGCAATAGCATTCATATTTCTTACCAATGTGACAGCAAAATGTCTGTGATTCTTTTGGCTACGAGATTGGATTTTCAATTTCCTACGCTAAGTTATTTGCAGAAATGTGCTCTCTCGACATTTATATGTGTCAGAGTCATATTGGTGTAACTCAATTTGGTTCCACTTTAGAGTGTACTGTAAAAGTTACTTCTATGGTTAACAAGACAATCTTGATTTGGTTATTTCCGTTTTGGTTCCAAACACCAAAAAAGCTTAAATTTTGTAAGCAATCATGTTCAATTTCGATCATCTAATAGACAAATTGATAGTCATATTGACACTACATAATTTTTTCTGAATAATCTAAAGTCGCCAGTGAACGATACTGGCATCTACATCATATATGTTCCACATAATTTATGTATTCTGGTGTGAATATGGCTTTTCTTTTTCGAATATTATTATTGCATTCTGTAACCCGCCTTCATTGTCGACAAATATACCAAAAAACCTGTATATAGAGTTTAGCAAGTAATTTTAAACCTAAGAAAAAGAGGGGCTAATAATGCACATTTTATCATTTCTGCATTAAACCCCGAGAAAAATTATTTACATTTTAGCTTATTTACGATATTAGCTGACTTCGGTATTTACCGTTTATAGTTAATGAAATTTAAATATACATTAATTAGATATTATTTTATGCATTTTTCTAAAAGTAAAAACACAAATTGAAAATAATTTTTAACCATTATTTACGGAAAATTCTATCAATTGATGGCCATTTAAAATAAGTCGCAGTGTATCAAATTTTTCTTAATTCATACATTACGCTACGAAATATGTTATTTTGTGGAATAATAAATACTCATTTAAATAATAAACCCAAATCTGCAAAAACATGCACACTGGTCAGAAGAGTTACACCAATATGTCTCTAAGGAACAAATCTAAAGCTGAGTGAACAGTGATAAATATGTGGTGGGCAGAGTTTTTATTTCAATTTCGATCACGACTCGAAATATTAATGGTTGAGAAACTCGGCTATTTTAGACATTTTAGTACTGCTTTTATAATCTGCATAAAATTCTTGAACCTTGTTATTGAAGTGAACCAGTTACAAAGATTAAAGGTCAATGTTTTACATTTCTGAGAGCAAAACTGATTAATTATAGACATCAGATTGTTATTTAAACTCGGTTCAAAAATACAAGGTCCGTTTCCAATAGCATACGCGTTGCGAAGTCAATCTAAAAAAAGTCATCGAACAAAGGTCGTAACGAAGGTTTATCCTTTTTTTATTTAATGAATAGCGAAGATTAAGTTACCATTGACTACCTGTCAAGTCTTAATTTTAATTATATATCTGCTATGCATTGAACTAACCAATGTCGTATTGTTGTTTTTAAGCTATCTTACTTGTATAAGTTCTCCTGATGTGTTTAAACAAGTAGGTTTGTTACAGAATCAGTCACTTAAACCGCTTCCACACAACATTTGTGCTCAACAGGAAACAAACTATTTATACAACTCAGAAAGAAATTCGCCAAACAGGGCCTTTAGCTGGTTCTAATTCAAACTTTTAAACGCCAAAATTAACTACTTTCATTAATCTTCTTTTATCAGATTTAAAAATTAGTCTTTATCGTTTGCTAAATTTGTGGGAAGTTCGAAGAAAAATGAAGTAATTTTTTTAATAAATATCTTTGAGTCGCCACAATTTCCCATTACATTTCTTTCGAAAATTCAGTTATTATTTATCTTTTGTTAAATTAATTAACAGTTCGAAAAATATATAATAAGTAAAATTGACGCTTTAAAAATAAAAGCAAAACTTATTAACTATAGCATATTTTTTATGCAAAGTTAGAATTCTCTATGCATCTTCCTTCATACATATATAATGAACTCTATCAAAAGAACTCTATTGTTATATTACAACGATCCAAAATGAATTATATCTCATAAATAAATATTCTTTCAATAGTTTTATTTTAATTTTAAATAAAAAAATTTCGTACTTTCGAAGAAATGGCAACAGTGAAAATATTTAATAAAAATGGAATTTGCATGTTATTTCAATGTAGATTAAATTTTTAGTTATTTAATTTTTAAATAAATTTCGAATTTAAATTTTTTAATGAAATTTAGAATGTAGCCAATCCTGATTTTTTTTCTTTAAAATGACGTATCGCACTTGTTTGTGAGACTTACGGTTCGTTCTGTGAAAGTGGGTGACAGACAGACGGACGGACGGACTGAACGATTATAATACCTTCCACTTTTTACGTTATAAACGTAGTGTGGAAGCTAAAATTATATATTTATTACATTAAAATGGTGGATTGAGCACGATTTCAAGGGACAAGCATCAATTAGCACCATTAAAAAGACAGCGCTGTTTTTCTATTTGGGATAATACGGAAACATTCCCACGAATATATAAGATAACATTCCCGAAATATGTTCAAATTCTACAATCTTCCAATAAACGTTGACTCAAAAGTCATAAATTATTCTTGAAATCCGAATATTGTTCTGTTTTGAGACTGGTTCTAAAATAGAGTTATGAACATTCTTTTAAATGTCGATCTGAAAAATTCAGTCTTGTAAAACAACATACTCTATTTTACAGTTTTCTAGAGCAATAACGTCTATAAATTTTTAGAAAACGCTGCATCAATGTATGCTGAACTTTCAGTTTTAAAATATTAAAATTGGTATACTGATTCAATTGTCAATTTCTAGAACTTTGATTTATAATGTTTTTGAAAACGCGTTTACATGCTTCTAACTTTTAGTTTTAAGTTTTGCTGAAAAAAAGTTTGTATACAAATTTTCTACAAGTAAAGCGTAGTCAAAATACCATATTATTGAGTAGTAATGGAGAGTTTTGTGGTGTTTCACACACATTGTTTTTATATTTACTTCAACTCTAACAACATATAAAAATGTAAAGATAAAAGTGTGTTCAAAATTTGCATACATATTTAAATAACTTAAGTTTTCACCACTCATATTAATGTCACAGAGAACTTTTGAGGTTCTTAGGAAAGAAAATTGTAAAGATCTTCTAAAAATAATGTTAAATATTCTATGAACAAAACATAAAGTATGATTAAGATAGGTAAATTTAAAGTTGTAAATCTAAATTCTAAGGAATATTTTCTTACTTCAATTGGTAGTAGCGTCTATAGTAACGTAAAATGTACTTTACGAAAAAGATCTGAAGTAAATAATAATATATTTATTTATAAAACCCACGTTGATAAAATCCATAAACCGAAACTAAATCAATGTTTATATATAGACGATGAAATGTGCTTTAAACTGTGAAACGATCAACGAAAAATCAAATTCTTCTGCTCCAAAAAGTACTTTTGTCATCATTTGAAAATAACGGACGGTTTTTTTTTTTAATTCTACAACTACTCTTTTCGATTCATTTTTAAGTACATTGCAGTTTTCTTGTTAAACTACTTCTTCAAATGCCATTCATTAAATAGATATTTAATATAAATACGAAAAAGCTGAACCTGACATAAAATTTAAAACTTGAAATAAAAGTTTTCCTTTTTAACATACTAAAAACAATTTTTATCAAAATTCTCTATTATTTTTGTAGTCTAAATGATTTTGTGTACCTCTGTAATCTGAATATCTATTTCAAATCAATAAATATTTCATCAAGTAATTACGTTGACAACTGCTCTTTTATTATCTTCAGCTTTTGGAAAGAACTGTATAAACCAAGTTTTTTAAGTAACGAAATAAATCATTGCAATACTATTTTCAAAGTCTTTAATCTGGATATTATTATGCAGGGGTAGGACAAAACTATTGACACACTTTGCATTTTTTACGTTTTTTTCAAGTTTATCATAAACTACTACGAAATATAAAATGCTTTTGAACACTTGTAACACGTGTTTCGATACACACTTTCGTGCAAAAATATACTATCCAATTCATATGTATGGTAGGTAGAATGGATCCAAAGATTAAAAAAAAATATTTGGTGCACCCTTATCTTAAAAATCAATAAAAAGAATACTACTTTTAATGAAATGTTTAACTAAAAAAACTAAAGTTTTGTAAAATTTTGTAAAAAAAACTAAAATTTTGTTAATTAACTAAAATTTTGTAAAATAACTGTCATTTATATAAAATATTTTCAGAGATATGAGCATTTAAAAAATTACATCCGTTCTTGCGGTTAAATATTGTTCATAAAATAAAGCGTACTTTTTTTTTATCTTTGGATTCCTTCTGCGTGTCATATTATTACATCAAAGGCTGTACTTTTACTCAAAAATGTGCACCGTAACTCGCGTTTCAAGTAATCAGAAGCATTTAATATAGTTAGTTGAAGTTTATGAGAAGTGTGAAAAATGTTTGTCAATAATTTTGTCCAACCCCTGTAACATTTGTAAACGCCACTATCTGTAATAATAAACACATTTAATTTTTTAAAACATACATCAGTGGTTTATAATATGTTTTCTTCTGAAGGATGATCCAGAAAGTAACAAAGCACTAAAGATTTTTTTCTCGTTGCAAAAAAAACTATCATCGAAAGAGGCATTTAGTTGATTTGGCGCTGGAATAACTTGTCAATTCTACAAAGGAAAAGACCATTACTTTATTTAGGCCGTAACTTGACTGTCAGGCCATGTTGTAAACTAAAGTGATATACAGTCCCTGGACAAATTATTAGACGCACTGCAAGATTTCATGTATCAATCAATGATGAACAAAATACCTTTAGAAGGACATTTGTGTTCCTAAACTTAAGCTATTGAATAGAAAATACTATATGCTATACTTAATACATATATCGACATCATTTTTAATGATATGGCATTCTTTGGTATGTTTTCATCATTACTAAAAAAAATACAGTGCGTCTAATAATTTGTCCAGGGATTGTACATAGTCTGCTGATTCCCTCTTTAAGAATAAAAATTATAATTTTTTAAATTTTTATTTCGTATTCAATAACATGGAATTTTTTGAACAAAGGCGATATAAAGGCATTAACAAAATTGCTGCTACTTCTATCAAAAGTGAATCGATAAAAAAAATTATCATTTTTGTTTAAATGACAAGGTTTTCAAACATTTTTACACAAAGTTAACGCTTTATTCATATAAGATGGTTTTATGAGATAAATTGCTAACTTAATATTTAAGTAATAAATTACGCTCGTTTTCTTGCTGTATCAATTTCTTACGTTCTAAACACTTCGAAGAACGACAGAATGGATCTTTACAAATGCTATATCTATATTTCATTGTTTTCGATGTAATTCCATTCGAAGGCATTGAAAAATTCTTCTAAATTGTTTAGTTTGAATACATAGAAATTATCCCGTGAGATAGTTCCGTAAGAGTTTTCATCAAAGAAACTGTTTTCTTAAAAACATGCGATTTACTAATATAACTAAAAACTTACACTTGAGCATTTTAGAAAACTAAAAATGTGCTTTTGATAATCAATATAGTTTTAGAAAGGGTAAGTATCTTGTATAACTAATCTTTTAAAATTTCATGATATTGTTACAGAATAGATCGATAGATGCAATATGGTTGGTGTTATTTACATTAATTTCCAAAAGGCTTTTGATAAAAGTTACACATGAAGCTTTGTTATTTGAGATAAAAAAAAATTGGGTTAAAAACTGCAGTCATCCGTTTTGTTAAAAAGGAATTTGATTGTAATGAATTAGAAAGTAATGTGTTCTCCAGGACTCGGTCGTAGAACAAATTTCATTTATCATGTTTATTGAGGATATCAGCTGGAAGATAAATAGCGAGTTAAGTATTTTTGCAGATGATTTATAAGTTATGAGTACATTAAGTTCTACCGAACAAATCGAGCATTTTCAAAATGATCTTATGAAAATTACTAAATGGGCAACAAGGTGGGGCATGTCGTTCAGTGTTAACAAATGCCAGACCTTGCAATTGAGTAAGAACAATGCAGGGAGAAAATATCCAAGATAGTGAGTTAATTAGATATTTAGGAGTTTTGGATAGAACATATTTTAAAATGAGTAAGCAGTATGTTGAATCAAGAAGGAAAGCCAATAGAGTATTGGGATACATTAGAAAAATTATCACAAAAATCTAAGGAGATTATTTTTCCGTTGTACAGTTTAGTCCACATCTGGAAAATACTGTTCAGTTTAGGTCCCACTTCCTTGTAAAATATATCGATTTGCTCGAAAAAGTTCAGCATGTGGCTACAAAATTGATTAAAGGTTTCTCAGGTATCGATTATAATAGCATATTAAGATCTTTAAGCATATATTACCTGGAAAATATTAGGAAAGAGGAGATCTAATTCAGTTATTCAAATTCATCAAGCAAGGAGACATGGAAGGCGTGGGTTTTAACTTAAATAGTCAAACCAGAAGACATAGTCAGAGATTAAAAATTCATTCTTTAAATAGGAGGTAACAAAGGAATATTTTTACAATAGAGTTATCAATGAGAGAAATGTTTACCAGATTGTGTTGTAGTATATTCGAAGGTAATAGAAGATAGTTGGTCGACAATTTTTCTATTTGTCTTTTAAATAACACAATAAATAGCATTTTATTTTATGCTAAGTTAAAATGTTGCAGGCTGTTAATTAATTAGTAAAACAATGTACAATTGTGTCTAATCACTAAGGAAAAGGATTACAAGTTATTTCAGTTTTATGAAATAACTTTTTTAAAGAAAATAATTTCAGTAGTAAGTAGGAAATAAAAAAAGGTTCAATATTAAGTTTTGCGTTAAATTGTAGAATGCTTTCATTTATTAAACGATCTCATTGAGTAAATAAACAGAAAAATATTTTCATGAAAAACTATTTAAGAAATTGTACAGTGTTTCAGAATGTTATGATTGGGAATCGATAATTATATGACTTTTTTTAATTTTATTGCAGAATTTTCGATCACACTGAATATCAAAATTTCAAAAAACTTTCTGCGACTGACATGAAAGTAGCCAATTCTTAATGAATGATTTTAACAAGCTAAACACGAATATCACCTGAAAAATGTTTGTTAGCTATAGTTTTTGAGTTACGGTAGTTTTTTTATTACATAGGATACGGTGAAATGAATGGGCGCACCAAACGCAAAATAAATTACAGTCAATTTTGTTTACAGAAACCCTCCAAATATTTGCTCATACAGGTTTTATTTGATATTATCAACATAAAGGTGGGAGGAGATGATAAGTTTCAAGGTTTTTGCACACATATTAGCAGCTTAATATCCCTTCGTTAAGTAGAATCGTTCTCACGTCAAGAGGTGTAAAAACAAGAGCAATAAATTCCTTTTTTAGTCCATGGTTGTTTTTAGAAGCTGTAGCCTGTTTAGGAGACGCATGGCTATTATCCTCATTAAAACTTAAAAAAAATACATTGGAAACTTTGGAGCAGGGAGTCCTTTGTCATATTGGACCGGACGCAGAGTAGAAGGAATATTAGGCTACTTAACTTTTATCTTTTTCTAAATAACACCTCCTTTAACTGATGAGAGGATGCAGAAAGAACAGTCATTAACATGATTTGTTGGTTCCCTAATCATAAAATATCATTCCCTTTCCGTCCATAAAATGGCATTCATTTTTCTTCCCAGAAAATGACATTACCTTTTTTCCACCATGAAGCCGAAGTGACAAATTTGCTACACAAGTCTAACAACATACTTTAGGGGTCCACCATTTTTCCTGGTCCCCTATCTTGTTACCAAAATATAAATGAAACGTTTTCTTAACTTGCAGTGATGCTCCTTTATTGTGTGCAGAAAATGGTACTTTGCCGCAAATCTATATATATATATATAATACTCTTATACGGCACCCAAATTTCCTTATATTTCTATCTCTGAAATGGCAACAATCGAAATGAACAAAAATACTACTAATTTCAAAATGGCCGACTAAAAACAACAAAAAAGTGTTTCTTCATGAATGGCTTGAAAAAGGAAAAAATAACTATAAATATTATGCACAAAACATAGTTCGATACGGCACAAAAACATTGAATGTAATTTTTTGAGAAAAGCACAACGAAATAACACAAGGATTGACAATTTCGGGAATGACTGCAATAAGGCCAAAAAATGAAAAACAACCATAAATATTATGTGCAAAACATTGTTCGATACGGCAGTAAAACAATTTTTTGAATAAAAACACAACGATTTATAAAAAAAGTGGAACGTTAAAATGCCGAAGAATTGATTTTAAAAAAGTAAATAAATATTTAAAATCGTTAAGCATATAATTAATAAAAGATTGGTATAAAAACACTTCAGAATAAATTATATGCATTTGAGATTTAAAGGGAGTAACATTTAAATATTGGGAATGCAATTGCTAATTTCGCCAAAGGTAGCGATAATACCAATTGGTCGGTAACCCGATTTGGCGTAAAATTACGACGTTTAATGTATGAAAACTTGAATTATAATTTCGATCGACTGAAATTTATAAAAAACGCATGGAATTCACGTAATTTTCTAAAATCCAGTTACGTCAATATATTTGTTCACGTTATTTCCCATAGTTGAAAAAGAAAAATTCAAATTGTTTTTAAACATAGTTTCTAAGCGTTAACGGCCACCACGGTATATATTGCCATAATACTGATTTGGCGGGGTTACCATATGTGGAGAAAAATTGCCGGATATGCTTCTTTAGATTAACCGAATTTTATTTTAAAAAGGATACTAAAGGCGGGATTAAAATATTTCAATGTACGATGAGCGAGCGAAGCGAGCCTGGATCGCGAAGGGATCCAAAGGGAACTGCGCAAGCATTTCCCGGGGGTTGGCGAGCGATAGCGAGCAGGGGGTGTTCCCCTAGTATAACATAAGTTATTAGCGCTATGAATGCATTTACAAGGCATTACCAGTTTATTGATTTATCACAAACACTAATTTTTGATATTCTACAGCTTCTAAAACAACCAAGGACAAAATACGAAGAATTTATTGCTCTTTTTTTTTCTGCACCTCCTGAAGTGAGAACGATTCGACTTAACAAGGGGTATTAAGCTGCTAATATTTGTGCAAAAAACTTGAAACTTATCATCTCCTCCCACATTTATGTTGATAATATCAAATAAAACCAGTATGAGCAAAAATTCGGAGGGTTTCTGTAAACAAAATTGACTGTAACTTATTTTGCGCTTGGTGCACCCATTCATTTCGCCCTATCCTATGTAATGAAAAAAACGTTCGTAACTCAAAAATAAGAGCTAATTTAAAGGTGATATTCGTGTTTAGCACGTTGAAATCATTCAGAATTGGGTACTTTCATCTCAATCGCATTTTTACTGTTGACCAGTGTTGTTTGTCATTTGTAACGAAACCTTAAATTTAACAAACATTTTATTTTGAAAAGCATTGTGATTATGATTATGCTATTTTATACCAATATTATAAATAAATTACTGTAGTGTATCTAAAAAAATGCATTGCACCGATTTCACTCCTTCAAACAATAAATTTTAATTACATTTTCTATTGGAAGACGAAACTACTTCATCCAAAATTATAAAAGTTGTTTTCATAACTTTTTATAAAAAGAACGAAACTTACGAACCTTCCAAAGCACTTTACGGAATTTTCACTGATAACGCTGATAAAATTATTTTTGTATCTACGTACAAGCTTCAATTTAAAATTGACTTTCAGAATTTTAGCGAGTAAAACTTATGGAGAAGGACTTGTAGCAGATCCCTTCGACATGATCGAAAAAATTTCACAAAATAGGGGAGTCAAAGAAAATTTCCTAAGAGTGCTTAAGTTCAATATATATATACTAGTAAGAAAAAATGTATCGTGAATATCCTTTAATCGAACTTTTTAATACTTTTGGCTGGTATTATCAAAGATTCCATAACAGTATTTATCCTAAATCCTCATTCCTTGAAGCATCGATTTTAGGTATATAAGCAAGACTCTTTTTTTTATCATCTAAAAGAGTTTTCTCTTATAATCGTATTTGATTTACAAATCTCTAAAGGAAAAATTCCCGTAGAAAGCGAATAGGTTTACAAAAATGTAATATGATGTTGGGGTTTATTGAGCAGATACGATTTGCGTGTGTAGAATCTTTTATCTTAACATAAATTTTCATTTACTGGGAAGAGTTGAAGTACTCTCAGTATCGTAAACTTGCGTATTCTAACCCAAAAGCCTAGTTCCGTTGTAGATGCTTAAATATATGCCACTTGAAACTTAGTTTCAATGAGCATACCAGCGTTGACTTTATTTGGCATTTAAACTAGGACTGTGTACCACTATGCAATTTTTAATTATACCACTCAATAAAGCAACACACACTGAAAATAATGATATACCCTATAAGGTAATTTAAATTACTTAAGATCCAAAATGTTCGATGCATCTATCTTTTGCGCATGAGTGATTTCCTCCAAAACCTTATTATGGCGCCCTATAGGAACTCGTGTACCAAATGTTAAGTATGTATATCTTTCAATTTTTTAGCAATACCTTTTTTAAAAAAAGTTTTATAGAAGCTGGTCTTTGCACATGCGCAACTTTCTCTAAATCTTATTATGACGTCCAACAGATACTAAGAACTCATATACAAAATTTGAAGTCCATAGCTTTTTCAGTTTGAGCTGTAAAGGGGTTTCGGACAGACAGATGGAGCAATGTTCAAAAACAACTTTTTCCTAATCAGCACCCTCCAAAACGCGTAGAAAACCCAAAATCCTCCTTTCGAATTTCCGACCCCAATCGCAATACTTTCATTACCTTAGATTTCATCTTAGGTAATTGAAAGTAAAACGATGTGCTATATAATAAAGGCACCTTTTTTAAAAAAAGCTATAAATAATTTTACGGCTTACTAATATTGTTTTGTAAATTTTTCAAAGAAGCAAATTTTTCAGTTAAAAAAATCCACAGTTCATGTTTTCAGACGTGAACAGAATATTTAAAAATATCTTTTTATTTGCAAAAAAATACACCTTGTATTGTTCTCAACAACTGAAATATCTGATTTCAATGTAAGCATACAAAGGTTTGTCCAACTGCAGTTAGATAAAGTCAAAATTTAAACAATAAAGCTCGATTTTTTTAGGAAAAACTAAAAAAAAATATGTTATATAAATTTAATTTGTTAATTTAAGTTGTTGCTGATATTGTTTTGAAATTATTTAAGAATTATTTTTACTAAAAAGGGTTTTTTTGTATAAGTCATGGATCTTAAAAAAATACCTACTTCAATAAAGAAAAAACATTGAATACATTGAAAGAACATCACACGCTAAAAATTTCAAATTAGCATTTTTTGATTGGCAAACCTAATTGTATTATATTTGAAAATAATGCTACTTTAAAAAACATGTTTTCAGATGTTGATAAAATTATAATATTAATTGGAAAATACAAAGCGCTGCAGCATTATTCTTCATTACAAAAAAAAATAATTAATGGAAATCAATATTTTCACACATTCTGAATTTTATATCATTAACATGCGTTTTGCATACTTATTTGAAATGTGGCCTATTTTTTCATGCTTAGTCTTTTTTTACTGAATTATTAAGAAAGCAACGCTTTCCATAAGATAAACATCACTTATTTCCATTCTTTCAAACTGTGGTTCTTAACTTTTTCTCATGATAAAGGAAAATAGCTTTATCATGATTCTCTTGAAAGATTTTTAGAAAAGAAATTTTATGTAGAACATAACAGACATCCCCACATAAATTGAAATCTTGCTATGAAAGGGCCGTTCTAACTGAAATCCGCTTATGTAAAAATCATGCATAATAAACTAAGTTACAGTGGAAACAAGTTAAATATTTATGAATATTGTATAAAAGAAACTCTCAATACATAGTGAATTCATGTATAATAAGGTATTTTTTAAGGAGTTTTCACAGGTAGTATTTACAAACTCTGGATAAATTAATATTATTTTTTTTTAAGAATTTAATTCATTATACATTTATAATAATTTGTACTATTTCATGATACATCTATAATAATTTGTAATGATGAAATTTATGCTGCAATATATATATTTATACTTAAACTTTTTACTTGAGTTCACACTAATGTCCTTTAAATATTAAAAAATGATAATAATTAAATACGTACTATAAATAGCTCGAAATAGGTTTTATAATGTTTCAAAAGAGATATAGCAGTTTTTATTGCAAACTGGAATCTCTCCAATTTATATAAAACATACATTTCCTAAGCTTAGCTTTTTATTTGATTTAAAGGTGCAAAATATTATTTCTGTAAGTAAATCTAAGTGCATGTATTTGCATTATAAATATGGGATACTCTGTTTTATTTATAAATACATTTTTAATAAAAAATAATAATTTTTCTTTACTAAGTATTAAAATTTTAATCACTAAATGTTAAAGTGACATTAAAACCGTCTCACTAAAATTTTACTTTGAACTTAAATCGCTTTACATACTATTATTTTATTTAATTAAAAATATACACCTTTCTTTGACTGATTTCACTACATACTACTAACAATATTTCACTAAAACCAAATTATCCAAAAATATCAATTTCGTTACACATTCTTAAAAGAATAACTAGTTATATTCTGCATCTAAAATCTCAATCGACGTCTTTTAAATAAGCAAACGTGAATTTACCAGCACCAAAATAATAAAGTCATACAACATTTCTAAAGACCTTAATGCCCCAATAACACGACTTGGAATGTGAGAGAGTAACAATTTACTAAGTTGAATTTCCGCCTAGAATTCTTGCAATAAAGGCATGTGGAAATCAGTGCACACTCTGATTGAAATGTTCCTTTTAAAATTATAGATAATAGATATTCAATGGGGGAATTTTTTCAACTTAAAGATAGTTTTGTTATATTTAACTATTTTTAATTTAAATTATTTGATTGTTTAGTTATTATCATAGCATTTTCTCCACATGAAATAAAAGAAAACATATTTGGCCACTCTAAAATACTTTTTTGAAGAACCATAAAGTAAATAATAATTCCAGGATGCGTCGGCAGTGTTTCAGGATGAGAAAATCGTCAGCACGCATGTCATATGATTATGTGGTATGTAAAAAAAACCTTGAGTATATCCATTTGGTTTGGGTTATCTCGGCATACTTTAATATCCTCAGAGAGCTCAGATTCATTGTAATCTGAGCGTCAAAATTGGGGTAGCGAGGGCAGCTACATGGTGCAAAAAAAGTGTATCTCAGTTCTGGGTAATAACCTTTAATTATTCCATTTTAATTTTTCATTCAGATATTCATATACAAACTGCTGAAATACTTATTGTACAAGGGGGGGAGGACGCACAAGAGTATTACAACTTTATACTCAACTATGCAGACTGTTGACATTTTAAATTGAAATGATGCTATATCCAAAAATTTAGGTTTTGGTGTTAATCTTTTTTGTTTGATTAACTATTGCTTCTTCATGACTTCATTATAAAAATAAATTCTGATAATTTGAAACGAAGTTATAAATGAAACTAAGTATCGTCAGACAAATTCAATTGAAATCCATTTTCTTTATTTGAAAAGCACGCATAACAGCAATTTTAAAGACACAAAACAGCACAAAACAGCACAAAAAAACAAGTCTGCCGAAGAACTTCATTGGATTTAAAGAAAAAACATAAAAACCCATTCATCCGATCGATATAAACTTTCACCAAAATCTTTAATTGAAAGAAAAATAAAAATGTGCCTTTTATACAAATGAAAATACTCACCCTCCCTCCCATATAAAAACGAAAAGAACCATTGAACAATTTCATTCTTTTCAACAGTTGGCAAGAACAAAGCAGTGACAAGTATCATTCTGAATTATTAAATGGAAGAGAAAGAATATTCTTTCTTGGAACTTTCCCCGTTCTATTGAGATTTCAATCTGTCCATACGACTCGAGCCCGCTGATTCGATCTGAGACACTACTTTCGGCGATCGGGCTGTCACTTTTGATCAGCTCGCGCGATCAGGAACGTCGACTTGTCAGGAACCTCTAATTTGCGATTTAGTTGGGTTGGAAGCCATATTTCCTTATAGGCTCCACGTTTTCGGAGTTCGTGTTCCATTAGGACACGCCAGTGATAACACTTTTCAACGGGTGATTTTTGAATTGACATTTGATTCAAACTTTAAATCGAGGCTTGTTGTTTGTTGTTTAAAAGTTTGAAATAGGATAAATCTAAAATTAAATTTTTGCTTCCACCCACACTGTTTTTAAAATAGAAAGTGGAAACTTTTATAAGGGCTATGTCATATACAAATAAATACAAATTAATTTAGCAAATGATAAGTAATAATAATTGAATTTTCGATTAAAAAAAATAGTTTGTTGGATTTTGCATTTCAAGATTTTATATAGTACTAAATGCTTTATTTGAAGGGTTTTTTTTTAAGTATGGGGATTTTGTATGAAAGCAGTTATGAGTGACACTTTCGGTTTCAAACACCTGTTTATATATAAGTATTGCGGTCTCGTATGCTACCCACGGGAGCTTTCGAAAAGTTGCTTTCTCTATAGAGCATTTAAGTTAACAAACGAGAGCCTACTATTATTATGGTTAAGGAAACTCATTTAAGTGTGTCGCACAACCAAATTTGAGTGCTTGTTTTCAATGACTTCCCACTTACTATATAGCAATCATTTGAACAATTCCACATTCAATGGCACTTTTTTGTGAAGTGCGTGGACAGAGCTCGTGTTGCTGTTGGTAGGTTACCATTCAATTAAACTATTCATTTAATTAATATTCATTTAATTAATATTCATTTAATTAATATTCATTTAATTAAGATTCATTTAATTAATGTTCATTTAATTAATATTCATTTAAATAACTCTGTGATGATCAAATGAATGTTTATTCTTTAACCACATATCTAGGCGAATTGTTTTCAATATATTATACAATTAATTGTGTTAGAAATATAATTAGATTTGAACAAAAATAAAAATGAAAAATAGAAATAATCGATGAAATTTTAAATGGCCTTTTTTTAGTAACTGAATTTATGTGATAATCAATACTTGTTATTTTAATGAACATAAATAATAATCTTTATTTGTAAATGTATCTTAAAGTACTAAATACCATTTTTTTTTAAATATGCTGTCTAGTTTTATAATTTTAATTGTAAATTGTTCAATTGTTTAGATGTTATTTTGGTAAGCATTCGAGTTTCCAATTTAAGCTTTCATTAATACATTTAACCTAAAAAGTGTGGTTACACTTTAATTTATATATAACTCACTAGATAATTAGTATGGTCTTGCTGTAATTAGTCGAGCCTCATTTAATCATTTTTTTATTTACTCATGGCGGCTGGAAAATATGTAATCATATTTGTGCTATTTTCTTTATTTGTGATATTGTTTTTCTTTTGGAGATGACTATTTGGTTAAGGATGATTAGATCAAATGTAATAAAGGTACAATATCGGTAATTGTTTCAGCTATCATATTTCTAAATGACATTGGTTTTTCAAAACGTAATTCGTTGTAAATACCTCTGGGGATAAAGAAAAGGGTAGCTTTTAAGAAATGAAACTATGAGAAATTGGATTGAATTTCGTTAAGGAATTAGTTATTCCAGTAATGTTTTTAAATATGCTTAGTTCTTGCTCGGTGATGTTGAGTGCAAAATTAAAACCATCAATTAAGGATTCGCACTCTTTTATCTATTTCTGCTTCGATATTAAAATTTCTCTACAGATAAAAAAAAAAGTGTAGGTTACTAAAAATACATCTATTATAATAAACAATTATTCATAGTTACTTTATGTAGTTTATAAAGCTCTGCTTTATGTAGCTCTGCTTTATGTAGCTCTGCTTTATGTATTTTATAAAGTATTTACGTCATCGCTTTGTTTCTCACTAACTTAATTATTTTGCATGCTTAATTAGTTCATCATGTTACAATTTTATATTTATTTATGCAACAAATTTAAAATCCTTTACTAATGAAATGCTTGTTTTATACAATTAATAAATTGTCGTACACTGATTTACTATTAAAATTTCTATTAAATATATACATTTAAAAATAGTAATGTAGTGATTAAAAATTATAAAACTAGCATAATTGGAAAATAGTATGATTAAAAATAGTATACAGTCTGATAACATGCTTAAAATGGTAATTATTTTTCAATTGACTACAATCCGTCAACATCTAGATAAAATAATATATTAGTTATATTGCATCATTTTTTTTTAGAGATTCATAAGACTGGTTTATTTTATTTTTTTTTATTTTAAACATATTTAGTTTCTTGTGTATTTTATCCAAAATATTTATTATAAAACTTTTTTAAATCATTTCAATATTTCAATTGTACAATTAATCAGTTTTTCTCTACTCATTACTGACAATTTGTCCCGATAAACACGATTTGAATACGAACTTTTAAATTCCATAATAAAAATTCACTACACTCTTAAAACAAAAGAGTGAAATTCACTCCTATAGGAGAAGTGCATTTTCGGCACCGGAAAGGAGTGGAAATTAACTCAGACTGAGTTAAAACCGCTCGTTTTAAGAGTGTAGGACGCAGATTGTTTTCTTTTACCCACTCCGAAAAAGAGTGAAATTCACTCCTATAGGAGAAGTGCATTTTCGGCACGGAAAGGAGTGGAAATTAACTCAGACTGAGTTAAAACCGCTCGTTTGTTTTAAGAGTGTAGTAATAACAGTAATCAATTTTTCAAATGCATATCCCCCATACTCTATTTACTCCCCGTATAAAGTGACTAGCTTTACACAGATTCCCACGGACTCTTATGCTATCCTTTCAATCTTATTGCATTTAGACTTTAAATGCGAATCTGCAAATAGCTTCTTCAATCTTTAGAAGAATCTCATCTGCACGAAAGTAGGGTGCTTCGGTGCACATTCCTCTATTCGATGAAAGTCTTCAACAAAGGTATCTTTGAAATAGAATTCCACTAGCAATTCAGTAACTAGTTTTTGGAAAAGATCTATTGGAATAATGCATTTACGATTTAGTTTGTAGTTTTTAAAAGTACTCGAGAAATTTATCATTGTATTTTTTTTAAATCTGTTATAGTTTGACAGATATTTTTGATTAACAAAATTACCTGTTTAAATTGTTATTGAGTAATCAAAACTTATAGGTTGGTTGTGATACATTTATAATTGTTTTTTTTAATACTTTGGTTCTCAAAAATAAAATGACTTTTCTTTTTCGTTTATAACCTCCTGAGACTCCAGCAAAACCTAACCAATATAGATTCTTTATTTAAAGAATTTTTTAAACAAATGGGTGTTGAAAACTACAGTGCATTCCGAAATACAAATACAAAAATTGTCGACCAACAAAAGGCCAGAAGCCCAGCAAGGTTGGTCCAAGTTTTGGTTGCACATGTTATTTACACTCTTAAAACAAAAGAGTGAAATTCACTCCTATAGGAGAAGTGCATTTTCGGCACCGGAAAGGAGTGGAAATTAACTCACACTGAGTTAAAACCGTTCGTTTTAAGAGTGTAGGACGCAGATTGTTTTCTTTTATTTCTTTTACCCACTCCGAAAAAGAGTGAAATTCACTCCTATAGGAGAAGTGCATTTTCGGCACAGAAAGGAGTGGAAATTAACTCAGACTTAGTTAAAACCGCTCGTTTGTTTTAAGAGTGTACATAGCTTTATAAGAGATAAAATTATTTTTTAAAAAAAACCTGTTAAAGTGAAAACTATTATGAACCTAAAGGGGAAAATATTTTTATAAAATACATCTGTTCCTAGCGCTAAGTTATTTTATAAATGAAAAAACAACTGCTACTGGTAATCAAAAGCAGAATAGTGATATTCAGTTCCTTTACTAAAAAACCATTTATGTTTTTTTTAACTTTAAAACAAATCATGTCAAATATTTCAAATTATGTAGTAAGATAAAGGAAAAAACAAAGCACATATATTTGAATGGATGTCAAGTTTCAGAAGGATAAACCAAAATTTAGTCTCTGAATTTTGCCCGTTATTTATAATTTTTTTCTGTATTTCGTCCCACAATTTGCTGATATATCTTATAGGTTTGAAACTAAAATTAAATCCAAAAGAGAAAAATAAAAGCTTTTAGAATAACCTTCTTACTTAGAAATTTGTACCCTCACTGTGTAAGTGTATCGACAAAAAATACTCAATTTGTATCAAAAAACAGGAAAAATTGAGTTAAGTAAACCTGTCAATTAACAAAAAGTAAATTAGGTTTATTTTGGTAAATTTAAGAAATATTTTAATTTATTTATTTTATTTGACATCCGGATAATTATGTAAAACTGCAAGAAAAATTATTTGTTGCCCATTCTTAGCAATTTATGAGCTGTAAAGTTAAAACAAATATAATTTGTCTTTCTTATAGAGAAAGGAGAAGTGGCATTTCCGATCAAAGACTTGCCGAAATAGAGACACTGTTGGCATTAGCGAAGCAAGGCGGTAACAGAGACGTCGCTTACGGAATCATTGATCCCATAATGCTGTGAGTACAACAATATAAGTATAATCTATATATATAATACTCTTACATGGCTTCCAAATTTCCTTATATTTCTAACTCTTTAATGGCAACAATCGAGTTTGTTTACACTTTCACCTACGGTAAAGAGCAGATACTTTTGACTTACTATAAGTGTTATATAAGAAAACAAATCACAGGTGGTAGCGTTGAAATTGAACTTTGTTTGGTTGATTTCGCGTGGTATGCCCATAATATCAAAGTCAGCAGTAAAACTAAACACTTACATTTTTCATAAAATAAACTTTCCCCAATTTTATTGTAAATGTTCCATAATACTAAGTTACATTTATTATCATAAAATATACAAACATTTTCATTCCAAATGCACTTCAATCACAGAATCCATCTTGCATACAAATAATCAAATACCACAATGCACAGGATACTCCAAGTAAACTCAGTAGAAAAACTGACACAAACCAGAAAAGCGCAATATTTCAGAGCAGGTGAAGCTTCCACTTTTCAATATCATTTTCGCACGCATTAAATTTGAATACGATAAGTAGATGCTTGGCGAATAAAATAGTGAAGACACCTGTAAGTCGCCAAGTTGTTGTGATGCGCCTAAATAATCCGCACTGAGCACTTTCAATGAGATTTCTTTATACGGAACCTTATACTTAATTTTTTTTAAGACAATTTGTGCATTTTTTATTGAAGTACATAATATGAATGAATGCAAGGTACCAATATTTCAACCTCATAGTAGAGAAAACAAATGTTAATTATTAATTTTAATGTATTTTCACGTAATTTAATTAGCTAAACATTCGTTTAGTCTAGAGTCACTTAATACCGACTTGTTTTTAATACACACACAAGATTCACAACAACCCGTAGTTTAGGCGAGAGCACATTTTGAACGCCCTAGGCAATTTAACACCCTCTCTCGTCCAATAGCTTCCCCCCGTGCATTTACCAAGTTACTGACCTTGGTGAACGGGGTCGCCAGACAGCCAACGTTGTCATGACTCTTTCTATGCTAGTTGATCCTTCATCTAGTGACTCTAGTTTAATATTTCTCATCCGGGCTCATTCTCATTCGAGCATATTTTAAACGTCCGAGGCAATTTCTTACCCTCTCTAGAGCAATTGCTTCCACCGTGAGTTCACCAAGTTATTGACCTTGATGAACGTGGGTCACCATACCACCAAGGTTGTCACGACTCTTTCTACGTTACTTAATCCTTTATGTAGTGACTCTAGTTCAGGCGTATCTCTAAAAAGCTCCTGGCTTCACTTGGCAAACCTGTTTTTGACCTGGTTTTCACTCATCAGCATCTACAACATACTCTAGCCTCCCCGTTTACATACATTTATTTGCAGAGGTAAACGGAAGCGAAACAGCGCGGACCTGGATTCGCTGAACCAACTGGAGGAAGATTTCCCAGCGGATGTGCTGCGAGATGCCTGGCTGAAGCTCCCCTCCAGTCGAGTCTATTCCCACGGCCTCCCGGAGAGGCTGTTCAGATTCAGGGAACTGGAGAACAGCGAAGGCAGCGAGGATAATGCCAAGTGAGTGAGATATGCTTCCAAAGGCGGGTAAACAACAGTAACCATAAAAATGAATTGGGCCATTTTTGCTCTCAAATAATTTGGCTTTTTCAGTATGTTGTAAGTATGTATGTTCAGTATGTTGTTTTCAGTATGTGTAATTGAGTGTTTGCGACAATGGTCCAAGCCATTAGGCTAGTAAATGCAGTTTACCTGATGGCAGTATGGAGAATGATGGGGGTAAACAGATTTTTTGAGGATGTTTGCTCTGATGGATAAGCGAATCGGTTGAAGTGTAAACTTGTTTTTAATGCATGAGTTTAGAATTTAAATTTGTAACTAAAAATTTTGTTGCTATAGAAAACCTGCATGGAAAAAATGTTTTGTTGAGAGAACCAAATATTTTTTGCTGACGTGTTTTGTTGGCGAATTTTGCTGACTTAACAATATTTTACTTGTCCCAACAAAGCGAGTAGTTTCATCTCAACAAAATTCGTTAAGTTGAGAGTTTGGTTGAGGTAAACTCGGCTTGCTAATTGGTTGTTTCCAACAGTAACATCATTTAGCAAAACATCTGATATTTTTTTTTGAATCAACAAAACCATTTGGTTGAACCAACAAACTAATTTGGTAATGACAACAAAATTTTGTTGGTGCTATATTGACCCAAAAAAATTGTTTAACCAACAAAAGTTTTGTTCTTTCGACCAAATATTTTTTTCTATACGACAGTCAGGTGACGGGTTTATACATCTGAAATCTTCAAATGGTTGAAAATATTATAGTGTACATGGCTCGTAGGCAGGTACCCATTTCCGTTTAAATAGCCTTTGAGCCTTTGGTGTTAATGCTGGTGTTTATCTATGTCGTATGCTAATTCAACAATGAATCCCAACTCCCCACTAAACCTCTAAGTAATGGATTTAATATTTTTTTTAAAGTTCTAGACTGCATGAGCCTATTACGTGTTTGGCCATCTCACTTTCAATAGCTTGTTTTCCTGAAATGTTAATACTAGCAATTGCCCTTTTATGGCGACTTACATTCTAACATTTTTATGTTTTCGTCAACTGCCATATTCTCTTCGCTCCTGAAAAAATCCTTTACATATATTCTTTATATAAACATATTTTTCAAACAATTTTGTATTTAAAAGTATGTTTTGCAAGTAATGTTTTAAAAATTAATGTTTAACATTTGCTGAGGGGCACTTCAATTCAGTGGATTTCGAGGTTTTGTGAGGATAAAATATAAATTTTTTGTGTGCTGTGAAGAAACAAACAAGCTCTGTTAGTTTCTTGTAATCAGTAGTCCATTATAACGTTTGTTTTAATGCAAAATGTTTTGTAAGTTTTCCGCTGCAAATACTTCTCTGCTTGAAATTTGCTTGACTCTCTAACTACGTCAATTTTTATATAATTGAAAAATCAGCCGTCTTAAGGTATCCGACCACGTTAAAATGGTCCTTTTTGACGAAAAAATAATATTTTTTATTTCTTAATATTGTTGTCCATACTCTTAGACATCCAAAACACTTTTTCGTTTTGTATGTCCGTCACTTTGAAAGGAAGTTATGATGTTTTTAGAGTACAATAAATTATGTTTTTAATAAGAAACTAAAACTTGAATTGTGCTTAATTAAAAAAACAAATTTACCAGTATAACTGTCAACGGTCATCATGATAACTTTTTTATAAATTATTATATTTGCTTGAAATTTTCTGAAATTACTTTTGAGAATACTGTCCCTGAAATGACCTAAAATATTTTTACTAATTGTGATACATTTTATATGATGCATGATTTTAATGGAGTTGTATAGCTAAATTTTAGGTAATTAAGTTGTTAAATGATAAAACACTCATATTTTACTCAAATTTTGCAGCATTGCTTAGATTTTAGGTCATATTGAAGATGTTAGATGTTCATTGTGTCTAAAGCAAATTTTAATACGTGTTCATTTTGGGAAAGAGTGTTAACCGTTTCGGCATATTTTCATTAAAATTAACATAAATTCTTCCTTTTTTAAACAAATATTATAATTACAGCTCAATTTTTTTTGTAAGTCATATTTATATCTTGCATTAAGTGTATGAACACCAAAAAAAGTTTGAAAATACCTTTTTTAAAAATATTTGTCTCCAACGTAGTCCTTACCTTAAAAAGGTTTCGAGAAAATCATGCATGAGCAAAAGGTAGCTGCCATATATTTTTTGGGTTTTAAAGTTATTAAAATTACCTTATACCTTATATACTTACCTTTAAATGTGTATCGATTTATTAAGTAGTATTTGAAAGTTGCGTGGTGTTACATTTACCTATAATTTAATTAAAGTTATAAATTTATTTTATTTGTTTAGCGCGTTTTAATAGAAAACTATGGATTACTGTAATAAAGTTTAAAAAATCGTTTTCGTTATTAAAATATACCAATTTTTGTTAGAAAAGTAGTGTTAGACAGCCATTTACAAAATTAAAAACTTATATGAAAATTAATTTAGTTTAGACTCTACGTACGTGATCTAGCATAAATAATATGCCACTATCTATACTCTGCTAAAACTTTTCAGCAAAGACTTAACCGTTATTCTAAGGTTAAAGTTCTTCTATAATTACGGGAATTTACATACTACACATAAGGAACACGTGAAACTAACATTAAAAGTTAGAAGGGTATAAAAATAGCATTTTCGACAGATAGACAGCGAAAGAATCCATATGTAGAAAAAGACAACCTATGAATTATTGAATCTAGTTTCATTAGCATAGAAGTTCAACGCAAAGATGGTAGATGAAATGTTTAACATTTGTTTCAGTAGTGAAAGATGAATGGAAGCATTTTATACAGGAATCTAGTTACCATTTAAACTGCGTCACGCTACTCAACAATCGATCGTCGAAATATTCTAATATTTAACCATATTCTAATACAGAAACTATATGACATGTTCAATATGAAATGCAGTTTTAACCAGATAATAAGTGAAAGGTGGAATTGCTCACTATTTATAAAATAAAATTACAACTTCAAAAAGAAACTCCTGAGAATTATTATAGGTTTTTATTTAATAAATGAAGACTGCTGGTCCAACTCATGTAAATTTGACAAACCCGTAGGACAGTCTAATTTGGGCAATCACAAATGAAAGAATCACAATAGAACGGAAATAAATACGCAATAGGGCCATTATAAATACCGATGCGGTTATGGTCCAATTTCGAAACAATGTTTCAAATTTATCTACTGGACATTGCCGCCTTTCGTAATGTACCATCTCTCAATCGATTTTTGGCCAAACTCCCTTGCTCCATTTTTAATCATAGACAAACACTTAATTCACAAATTTCTATTAGCTCATGTATTTGAAATATCACATCTTTTTGACCACTGAGTCTTATTTTACTTCCATTATTACCACCTTACTTTAATTATTTGCTTTGTATTAAAATGTGAACAATTACGTTTTTAACTGTATAGTTGTATAGTTTTTTATTAATTGTCTTATCTTATAAGTACTGAAGTGAAGTTTCGTTTTTTGTAAACAGTCTAAACAGTTGAGTCAATTCTGTCAATTTAATAAGTTATCTTATTTCTTATTTTATTACGATAAATATATATTAAGAAAATCATTGGAATTGTCATCACAAACTATGAAAGACACAAAAATTGTAACATACAACAACGATATTTTATTTAAAATAAATCTACATAGGTACATCTACTCAATACGAAAATGTTCTAAGCTCCATCTCGTTTATGAAGCTTGGGATTAATCGGAAAAATCAAGATAAAAATCAAGACTATTGTTGTTGTTTTTTCATTCTTATATATATTTAAACATAAACAAAAGTCTTGATTTTACGATTTAGAATACCGAGCATCATAAACGAGATAGCTTATAAAATTTTCGTATTAAGTAGATGTATGTAGATTTATTTTAAAAAAAACATCGTTGTTTTTTTTTGTCGATAAATGTATACTAATAAAACCATTGGAATTGTCATCACAAACTATGAAAGACACAAATTCGTAACATACAACAAAGATATTTTATTTTAAATAAATCTACAAAAATCGACATGCACTACTCAACACGAAAATTGTCAATCTCTATCTCGTTTATGATGCTCGGTATTCTAAATCGGAAAATCAAGACTTTTGTTTATGTTTAAATATATCTACGAATGAGCAGAGACGAATATTATAGAAACTCATACATTTCTATATATCTCGTTCTTTCACAGTTCTTTAATATTCTTGGTTATGTTCATTTTCCCCTTACAGCTAAGAATTTTTAAGATTAGAAAAAAAACAGAGAGCATACATTCTTTTCAGAGAACTCC
This sequence comes from Oedothorax gibbosus, assembly GCA_019343175.1. Classification (NCBI taxonomy): domain Eukaryota; kingdom Metazoa; phylum Arthropoda; class Arachnida; order Araneae; family Linyphiidae; genus Oedothorax; species Oedothorax gibbosus. Next base: position 23,816,951 of record CM033271.1, read on the forward strand.
AGCCACAGCCCCAAGCTTATTCCACGTTGAATACTAAAAATTCGTATATTTAGTTTTCTTTTGGACAACTTAGGTGGGTAGTTTTTCTTCTTCCTTTTGATACTGAAAAAGTAAGCCCACACACGAATATCAAGTGGAAAAAAAATTATAAGAAAGAAATTTTATAAGAATTTATAAGAAAATTTATAAAAGCCTTCTTAAACTTTTTTTTACATCTTACTAGCTATGATTGAAAAGCGACTTCAATTGCACATGGAATCTTAAATATGAATTTTTAAGACAACATTAGAAAGAAAAGTTTTTGAACTTTAACTAATATTAGTTTTTTTTAGAGCGGGGGGGGGGGGGGGAGACTCATTTTAAATTCTTTAAACGTAGTCTACATAATTTAAATAAATCTATCAAAAGCGATATTATTTGTAGTAAATTGACAGATTTGTTAGACATTTACAAGGTTTATTCTGTAAAACCGTTCCTCCTTATTCTTTTTTAAACTTTACATTCGCATAGTTTTCACAAAAATGGATTGAAAAGGGAATTATCAGTAATGTTAACAATTTTATGAGCTTGTGTTATTAGAAAATCATTAAAAATATTAACATCATCAACTAAATGACCTTGGCTATAACAAAACAAAATTAAAATAAGATAAAAATAATTATGATAATGTATTTTTATTATTGTATTTTTTTAAAGGAACTTCTAACAAAAAAAATATTTTTCAAAATATGTTAAGGGTTCATCTGTATTAGAAATTATTCAAAACTTTTTATACAGAGGAAGACTAAACATATATACGAAACATCCGACTGTCTATTGTTATGGACGAGTGCAACGGACACTCCTACACTGACGTCACAGTTACGGCAACCGTTGTCGAAAACACCATAAACAAACCATCCGGCCGCTAATTCGTGTAGAATAAAACGGACACGCCTGCAGTGACGCCACAGCAAGTCAAGCATTGTCTACTTCCTACAAACAAACCACGCTCCACCTCCAGTTGGTATCGTCCATTAAATTTTTTCTCTTGAAATTGTTGGCTCAGTTTAATAAAGGTCAATCTACAGCTACACGAGAGCTATTGGCGATACGATTAGCCTCGAAATTTAGGACCACGGTCCAGTGGCAAATTGAAATGGTTAGATAGTGTGAAATCAACAATCGTTTAATCAAAATAAATGAAATGTGTAAACTACAAGATTATGCTACACAGTATAAATTCTTTCACTTGAAGGTCGATGAATGGTTGGTTTCTTAGTTTAGACAAAAAACAATACCAGTAGGGGAGACCGGGGGAATCGCGCCACCCCCTGTATCTCGCCAGCGGTGTGTATAGAGGGGGTCCTGTAAGCACTGACCTGTAGCAAGAAACACGGTTATCAGTAGTAGAGAGGCTTATGGCAATGCGGTATGTTGGTGTAACGTTATAAAAACAAATAAGTTTTTTTAGTGAGTTTCATCAGATTTTGAGTCTTCTGAAACTAAGAGATAAGTGACTGTTATCCCCAAGTTAGAGAATTTAGTTACATATCATTGAAAAGAGCAACAATTTGCCGTCATCACGTTGTTAGTTTGGACGCTAGGCTATCTACCTTCCCCTAAACAAGCCGTCTACGCCATTTTGTCTTACCGGGGTTATGCCGCCATCCTTTTCTTTCAGATTTTTGCTCAGATTAGATCTACAGAGACTTTAATAGCCATTTGCTAGGCCAACACAATTTTTAGTTAAACAATAGTATGACATAGACTAACTAATAGTCATTTATTACACGTGTTACTTTGTTAAGAATAGTAAGACTATGGCAGAGACCATAGCAGAGACAAGTAATAGCCATTTACTACGCGTGTGATTTTTGATAAACTTCTTAATTAATTTCTTAATTTAATTAAACCAATTTTAGTGCTATATGTGGTTCTTTATTACATCCATTTCCATTATTCATTGATTATTTGCTGTATTTTGAAGGTATGGCGGGATAACCCCAGGTACCGGGGTAATACCGCCACTCTGCAACCCTTAGAAGAAAAAAAATTATTCAGTTTCTATTAAAGAATACAAGTTTAAAAAATCACTACAAGATAGGTTATGAAATGTAGTATGCTATGTTTGTTACAATTTACAATTATTCTAACACAATTCTGCATGATAATTTAATTTCCCTTAAAGTGGTGCGATTCCCCCGGTCTACCCTAATTCGAAATATGTTTGATTATAATAAAACACGGCATTTGACAAAATCTTTGAAATATTCATGCTACGTGCATTCGCGATGGCGTTTAGTTTTTCACAGGCTTTTGAGCTCGTTGTAATTAAGTAAATATTGAACAGAATGTAGAAGTATTTTGGATTTATTAGAATTTTTTAGCATTCTGGTGAAATTTAAAAAAAAATTAAGGACTTCCTCATTATTGTATAATACTGATTATTGTATACTCTTTCTTTACAGGTGAACTTTACTATTGTTGAATCTGAAGTTTGTGTGCATCCCATTAACAGCTTTCATTCTCTACTAAAAGATATCCATGTTGATCCGTGTTAATAAAGACATCAAATATATTTTTAAAATAAACTTTTATTTTCAGCAACAATATAGGACATCAAAATTCAATGTGTTTGTAGAAGACTCCAATTCAAGAATGTTAGTTATCTCGTTAAAAAATTATTTTATCTCCATTAATGCTTCTTTACAGTTAGAATAAAATTTTATTTCCTGTCTATTAAATGACTTGTTACGTTTACGAATTTATCCAAGTACCAACATTAGTACTTTTGTTTTTGATAACATTGTTTAAATCAGAATAAGTTTTTTTCCCCAAAGAGAGAAAAAAATCTGAATGTAAACTTAACATATAACACCGTTGTTGCCACCCAAGTTAAGAATCATCACACAGGGTGTCCAGCAAAATTGCTGGTAAAAATTCAAGCACATTTCAAGGATTTCAAGGCTCATTTCCAAATTTTTCAAGGATGCTCGCATATAACCAATTATATCACTACACATATATATTTTTTTTCAAATACGCTTAACTACTAGCTAACAGAAATATTAGGCAAAAAAAGAAAATATTTGAGTTTTGAATTGTTTTTGTTTTAGAACTAATGATTATTTAGCCCAGTTATAGTCTCCTATAAGTTGCAGAGTACATGATTGTATGTATACATATGTTTTTACTAGTCATCAGTCATTTAATTTACAATTTTCAGGCAAATTTGTACTTGAATTATTGGCAAATTACCAAAACTAACTAAAATATAATTTAATTAAAACAACCTATATTCTACACTTAAAATGGGCTGATCATTAAAATTAATGGCATATTTCTAAAAGTCAAAGGGGGGGGGGGGCATATTCATTGGTTAAGTTAGTTAATATTTAAAGTAACAATCTTCAATGTTAGTGAAACACCACATAACATTGGATTCTCTCTTATATGAAATACTTTTTAAAATGTTAAAAAATAAGGTTATTTTAAAAATATTTCATTCGTTACAATTTTTAATAATACTAACTTAAATGTAAGATTTTACATCTGATAGCTTAATGAGTTATTTCCTTAAATCTTAACCTGAAAAGCTAGAATTGAACATTCCGATTTTTGAAAGACCTTCAAAAATCAGCAAATCAAGAAAATCGGTAAATCGAAAAATTTTGAAAATTATTTACAAAATACCTCAAATATTGATAAATCACGAATTTCAGGAAGTCTGGAAAATTCCAAATTCTCAGAAATCGTTGAATTGTTATATTTCTGAAATCGGTAAATTGCGAATATACCGTAAAAGTTGTTAAATCATGAACTTAAAACGGCCTTTCGCGAACCATTTAAACACGAAAAAAACATAAAACCCTGAAGATCTTTCACCAGAAATTGCAAATAACGACCTTGAAAATCCCTAAAATCCGAATTATAAAACGCAAAACTAAACATCAGTAAAATAACGAATTTTCGGAAATTTGCTAAAACGAACCGCTAATCCAGAAACTCATAATCCGGACACTATAATTTCGGCGATTTCCCGGTTTTTTTTTAAAACTTAAACTTGTCTAACAACAAAAACCCTAATATAGGCCGAAGCAGAAAAAATGCAAAAAAAAACGTAAACAAAAAATCAAGCTGTTCTTGTAATAACAAAGTCACAATACACATGAATACTTGATCAAAGGAAATATTCTGGTTGTGCCGATGGCCTGAACTGGAGCTACAAAAGTAACGAGGCGCTCTTCCGATCACGCAGAGGCAAAATAAACCTATCAATCATTAATTATGAGCCAATGCGACCTCATAGGTGGTTTTCGTGAAAATTACTAGGCAGCAAAATAAGTAACTCTGATCAGGTAGCATTATTGGATTGCATTGGCCGGTAACCGATATTCGAAGGCATCTTAAAATCTAATCTTAATTCATCTTCAAATTTTTAATTAATTATTTTTATTTAGTATTAAAATTAGTTTATTATTTAAAAATGCTGTTTTGTACTGTATTTCAAAACTTTGAAGTCGACAATCACTGATTCTCACCAATCGACAAATTCCAACAAAATTCGAAGCTCCCTTAATCATGAAACCTTGAATGTCGGCGAATCTAAAAAATTCTCATATCAGTAAAAACAACGAAATCGCAAATACGAAATATATGAATCCCGGAACTGAAAAATGTGCAAATCGTGCATCTTGAAATAGGAAAATTTAACTCTTGAAAAATAAACGATCTGGGGAAAATTAGCGAATCGCATAACCTTAAATTCCGCCCAAATAATAAAACTAGGCGAACTGCAAACTCACGAAAAATCGGGAATCTTTGAAAATTAGCAAACGAATCACGAACATTAAAACTACAACAAATAACTTTTAAATTCGGCGAAATTCTTAATCTTAAAAAAAAGAGAAGACAAATCTCGTAACTTTGAAGGAATTAGACATCCACGGAAAAATCGCGAACTCTTGAAAATCAGCAGATCTTAAATTTACAAATGAGGTCTTTTTTTATAAATCGGCTGATTGCTAAACCTCGTAATAAAAGGTACAAAAGGCTTAACTTCCTGAATCTATAAAATTCGAAAATTGAAGAAAGTTTCGAAATTTCCCGGTGCACACCGGAATGTTCAACAATTTCAAGCATAATTCCCGATTTTCCCGACGCTAAAAAATTCAAGTACAATTCCCGATTTTCCAGAATTTCCCGACTGCTGGACACCCTGTCACAATTTCACAAAGGAGCAACTTCCATAGATTATTTTATTTAGATACCCGTGGACAGTTAATTTGTGATAACTGATTTTTTAACATTACTAACGCGTTTATAAATAACTAAAAATTATAATCCTATCCAAAACTACACACAAATGTTTCGGTTGTAAGGTAACATAAAATAAGTTTTAGTCAGATTTTTTTAAAATTCATTTTACTCCCAAGAGTGCTGTATTGGAAGATATATACTGCAGTATACAGAGATCCTCTGGTTTCCTTATAAATTAAAAGAGAGCAGATATACCCACTATTCTTTAATAGTCTGATACAGTATACTTTATACTACCTTTACGAATACAGCACTGTTGTCCTAAGAATATGTAAAATGCAACAAATTCCTTATTAATATTAGAGATACTATTAAAATCAAGGATAACAACTTTAGACACAAAAAGACATAAAATAAACAGCCACAGATTTGTTATAGAATTTTTAATAAATATCTAACACAATACACATAAGTACATAATATTTAGACATAAAATAGATTTTTATGTAATGCAAACAAATTCTCATTCCAAATACTACTGACTTCCCAGAACTTACAATATATAACACCAAGTATATAAGTATTAATTAAACTCTAAACCAAACCAACATACTAGGTGAAATAGGAAAAAAATGTGTTGACACAGAACTTAATCGGCAACTCACAAATATAATTCCATATATAAGCTAAAATATATTCTCTTTACTAAAACACTTGCTAAGCAACACTGAACACAATTGTTGGTCTACTATGAAATTATTATAAAAATTATGTGCACAATAAATAGCATTTAAAATTCAATCAACATTTACAGTAAATGAAGACAGATTGTCTTTGGTGTGTGTTGTAAGTCTTCATATCATAGTACTTGCAACAGCATGTTAAACAAAAGGTTTCTAAAGGACAGTTGTCCACTGTTCTGATTCTTTTTATTATTATTCTTAAATATGTTTCAACCACAGTTATTGTTAGTTAATTTTAAAAGTCAATATACAATACATTTAAAAAAAATCTCTAACCATCAGAAAGATATTTTAATGCAATTTTTAGTTTCTCTTATAAATCTAGATTCCATATAAACTGAAAATGTAGTACAATCAAAAATAAGTAGATTTTCAAAACGGAAAATAATGACAATTTGAACTAAGAGTACATACAAAAAAAAGAACAGAACATAGATTGAATAAATGCCCTATTCATGAAAATAAAATTAGTTCTTTAAAGTAATCAAAAACTTATTTTGATTCTTAAGAGCAGATGAAAAAGAACAGGACACTTTCTATAAAAAACTTTGTTCATATTTTAGCACTTGTAAACATGGAATAGAATTATTTGCATACCCATGAATCATGTTAAATGAAGAAACAGAAATCAAACAATTCGTTTCATAGAAATCACCTGGTTATTTATATGTAATATAAAAAGCATATAAATTAAAATATAATACACCGGAAATTATTTTTTCATTAGTTCAATATTAAATATCAGAGTATAAAAAGAAAGTCAATATTGCACAGAAGTATTGAATACAACTACAGTTAGTTTTTTTTTATTATAAATACATTAAATAAATTAAAAAGATAAAGGCAGAGTGGCAAACTCTGTAAAGGAAAAGCACATCACATAAACATTAGTTAAAAAAACAAGTTGCTTAATAATGGCAAGAAATTTTTTGAGTTTAAATTATTTTCCAAGGTTGGAATGTAGTAGCTGTCATGTTCTCACTAAAATATATCACAAAATTTAGAAGACAAAAAGAAAACACAAACTTAAAGATTTAAAGGGTAAACTTGCAGAGAGAGAAAAAAGGTTTTTGGTTTTAACCACAGAAAAGGCTATACAAGGTAAAATTTTAAGTAGTTAAAATTATTGAAAAACTCCAAGACTAATATCAATAGTACAATTATTGTTATTATCAATTTTGGGTGACTAAATGTATACTTATTTTCTTTGTATAATATTCAATATTAGGTAGCATAAGAAAACGCTATACTTATTATTGATCTGAATATAAAACTTAAAAGTTTTGTTTTAGAAAAAAATTAAAATTGAATATAATAGCTAAAAAAGTAATCTATACAGATATCAGTATCATTTTTAAATCAATACGAGTTAGTTTGTAAGTAATATCAATGCATGATTTTGATAATCTGCAGGTTTTATCCAATTGCTATGTCATAAAAACTTCTGAACATTTTTCAAATGAAACTATTAGTATTATGTCTATGATATTAAATTCAAATCTAAGTAACAAATATAGCTATAAATATGAAATGTAGTATTTTTAGAACTATTTTTTTAAAAATTATAGCCGAACAATTAAAATAATTAAAGATAAGATTACTTATAACCCTAACTACAAAAGATTTAATTGAAAAATAATTTTTTGGACATCCAAAAAGTTTTTATGGCAGCATCTTTTATCTATTTACTCTTTCTATTTAATTTAAATATTATGAGAAGAAACAACTCTTTACCTCAGAGCCAGGAATACATCTCCAAAAATGTAGATTTTGAGTTTTCATTAAAACTTAAAAAAACATATTTAAAGGTTAATTTCATTTTTAATGACTGACCTAGCTGGCCAAAGGTTCATTCACCTGACTACACCTCCAAAAGCACAAATTTAAATTGGTTAATTGGTCCGTACACTAATTCGACAGCTAGACTACGACAGAATTAATAGAGTAACGTTACATAAAAATATGTAACGTTACATAAAATAGTATATGAATCGGATCATATATACATATTTTCAGATACTCTAAAAGAATCTAATGCTAACAAAGGTTGTCTTTCGTCCCACAATGATAGTAAAATACATTAAAATATAATTTGTTATCAGAATTGCTGTTTTCTTATTTTATCTTGACTTCATTTTAAAACCAATTACCAATTCCTAAAGTGGAACCCACTGGGTTGCCATTACCAAAACAATGACATCAGTTTGTCAGATTTCATCTTATATTAAACAGGAGATATATTAATCTGGCTCTGCAGTACAGATGACATACAGAGTTGACAGTACGCAAAAATACTTTGAAGTTTACAAAGTTCAAATCGACCTTATAAAAGAAAGCTCAGCTAAGTTCAATACCATGCATTTAGAAAAAGACTAACTCAAAGTAAACTACATTACAAATTTCAGAGGCACATATTGATAATAAAAATGATAAAAGTGTGTAATACTCATATATGGAAAATAGAAAGTCGCATCCAAGAGAGAGATAGAGTTAAAAATACAACCAATTCTAGTTTATTTGATGATAATCAAGAGCTTTTAAAAGGCATTTTCTTTCATATAAGGCAACATGTATAACACATGAGTAATTGCTGTTAGACTTATTAGTTAGCGAAAAAACTTAGGCATACCTGTCCACTTTTTATTTGTTAATTTTTATTAATTAAACTATGTTGTGTATCAAAATTTATTAACACATGGGCTATTACAATGCGAGAAAAGTATATTTTTTAAAACATAATTTAATATTTGAGGAGTGGGACATATGTTTGTCAAGGTCCTGTAATTTAAGTATTAAGCCAATGATAAATATTTGCATGGGTGAGCAGTAACAGTTAAATCATTCTTGACTTTAGAAAGAAGATATACTATTTCTGCTATAACAATGAAGATATAAGTTGGATATGTTTCAAGCTGACAGGTACACTGATGAAAATTCTCATGAGGCACAAAATGAAGCTGGGGCAAGATCTTCAATAAAATTCAGCGTGTTTGGAAAACAAAATAATGTAACTAGAAAAGGCCCATAATGCAATAAATATTGAACTTTTAGAAAAAAAAATAACTCAATTTAAATCTTCTGCAACAAAATATTAAATACAAATCAACTTGCTTCTATGCACATAACACAACCTGTAAACAACAAAAATACTACACAAAAGCCATCCATTTCGATTGGTCTGTGTGTTTTGGCCTACTCCAATAAGCACAACTATTGGAGTTTCAAATAAAAACAATAAAAATATAACATGACTTCAAGATTCCAGACCAAATAACTAATCAAGCTTTATCAGACAATGACAATTCTTTCGAAATACACATCTACCATTCAATAGTCTTTTCACAGATCTCTGTAGCAATTCTCTGTTGCAGAAAGAGAATCGGCTTGTGCGACGCTACTTTTTACAACATCGGATACAGGTGATTTTTAGTGCAGAACACGCTATTACAGTTTTTATGGCAACCTGACGTGCCTAACAAAAGTCTTTATTTTTCATTCCACCTTCCAGCTCTTGTTTGACACCTAGGTCGCTCACCATATATTTCATAAAAAAATTTCTTTTTCAAAAATATACTGCAATTTTTCTATCTTTACAAGCAATGGGTGAGATGCAAAAATGAAAAGCGGTGGACACAAGGAAAAATCTATGAAGTAATCACCCTCTGCTACAATAGTCATTATATTACAATGCCTCCAGATGATGCAGCCACAAAAAAATTAAACTAAACATAACTTCATAAATATTTTAAACTGTTTTTGTCAGTTAAGAGTGCAGAATTTGTGTGAAAGCAGGAGTCATAATTGTAGAACTGATGAAGTACTATATACTAATTAATGATGAAAGAAAATTGAAAACCTATACAATATATATACTCTTTATTTATCCATTTTAGATTTTTTTTCTTTCAAAATATATTAACCAATTTCCAAAATTAAAAAAAAATCATTTATTTTCTTTTCCATTCTTTTATTAATCAACAAAAATTAAATTTCGGACAGAGACAATATTTTTAAAGCAAATTTAGGTCCTGATATCCAACCCATCTCAACACTTCCTGCACTACCAAACCAATTACAACGTACATCATTTCGTGAAACTACTCCAGACAACCTAAAGACTCCTGTCCACACCACCTGGATGCAAGACCAGAAATAAACAGAGTGTCCTACTGAACCTGTGTTGCAGCTTGAAAGACAAGGGGTTCCTTTTTCTTCCTCCTTTCGAGGGGGGTTGGGGGGGGGGGCCTTAGCTCCTCTTGCTCTGCTTCACACCCATCTGGGTGAGGATGGTCTCGAACCTCCGGAAGGTGTAGTTGATGAACACCCAGTCTTTATAGCCTGGGTCACCTTCCTTAGGGGCAGGGGCAGAGGCTTCATAGGAATGGGAGAAAGTTAATAATAGAGGTATAAATAAAAGTATAAAGGGGTAAGTATATAAAGGACAGAGAGGTTGGCAAGATTACATCGTAGATCCACAATTACAGTAATTAAAATATTTGATTAAATGATTGATTTAATCAATTAAACAAAGATTAACAACTTAATTTCAAAGATTTAACATTGCACTAAAAAACCTTGATTGTAGAAAACATTTAAAATTAAGTCCAATATAAAACAATCATATAGGTTATACCTGAACTTAAAATTTTCTTAATCCAAAAACTATTGAATCATGTCTACTGGTGACTATAAACAAGTTAGGTACAAAAAGTTGTCCAAAAAAATTTTAATATTGAAGAAATTACTATTTTTTTTATAACCAAACAGTCAGTGTAGATTTCAAGTTCAAGTGTTTCAAGTTTTGTATTGAATATCCCAATAAAAAATAACTCAGTAACCAGAATACTTACGGATTTTAAGATCAACATCAGGAAATTCGTCAAAGTTAGAAGTATCATCTATACTTTTTACATCAACAAGTATGGCAGCTGGTCTTTCCCTATGGAAAATTAGGAAAAGATATCGTAAATTTTACAACAAACTTGAGATTGAAAAACGTAAATACTCTGTAGTCAACTACTGAGAACAAAAATAGTGAAGTTAAAAGGAATTGCTAAGTAGCACAAAAAACAAAATTTTCTGAAAGCATCTAATACCAGAATCACAAAAAAAAATCTTCACTCTTATTCAAACCACACTCTTTACAACATAAATCTTGCTAAAAGCGTACTACATTCATTCTCATAAGATTCAAATTGCAATTTTTTTAAATATAAAATTAATCTGAATTAGTAATCCACACTTTGTTTGTACCATACTATTTTCATATAAGATTGCTTGAAATATGATATTAATGTTTTAATTCATTTTAAATGGTTTTGGAATTAAAAATAAGCACACCGTGTAGCACCAGAAGTATGTAACAAGTAAAAAAACATGAAAATAACAAAATTGGAAGCAATGTGCAAAACATACTAAAACTAGGCCATTTGGAGAGAGGCCGAAATTACTCTTCCATGTTGTGAAAAATTCGACAAATCGTATAAAAAAATAAACATGCATTGCAGAATATTTACATCAACGAAGGAGATAACTATTTTATTGTTTAAAATATACAACCCAAATTGAAACGACTTAACTTATAGGCTACAAGTTCCTAAACTTACCTAATGTGAGCCCAATCAATCCCCTTGAAGAACGAGTGCTGTTTGATTTCTTCGCAGCCTCCTCCTGCCCCAATCCTCTTGTCAGACTCACAGCAGAATCTTTGGATGAGATCTCTGGCCTCGTTGGAGATAGGAACTTCGGGCGGAAAGATCAGGGTCTCTCTCCAGTTCATCACTTTGCGGTACGTCTCCTGGGGGGTCTCAGAACAGAAGGGGGGATAGCCTGGAAAATAGGTTAGATTTAATGGACAACCTCAGGGTTCCTAATCAGAACTTTCTGCAACAGGCACCATTCAAAGTAAAAACCAGGGGTTGTAATACAACTTGACTTTCAATCAATAAATCAAAACACCTAAAAGGTAATTATATACCCTTTACGTTAACTTCAATAACTTTAAAACCTGAAACATTCAAGGGCAGCTACCATTTGCACATGCACGTTCTTCTCAAAAACCTACTATGATATACAATTATAGGAACTTGTGTACCAAATTTGAAGTTGGTAGCTCCTTTAGTTCAAGCTGTAGAGGGTCTTCAACAGACCAATGTTCAAACCACTCTTTTAGAATCAGCACCCTTCACAACAGGTGGAAAAAACACAATCTCAGTTTCGGATTTTCGATCCCATGGCAATACTTTCATTACCTTATATTTCATATTAAATAACTAAAAATAAAATATCCAGATTTAAAATTTGCTTTAAAAACCAACATATTGGCCAGATAATAAAATTGAGTTTTAGATACTAGAAATATGTTTTAACCCAGCTTGTAAACTAATACATCGAAACATAAAAGATTTGAAATTTTTAGGACCTTTTTAAAAGGTTTAGAGGAAATTAAAGAGCTTTTCAGGGGCCCTCAATCCATTTATTTATTTGAGGGCTCTTTCAAGGTGCGAGGGGAACCCTGTGTACAAAAAATAGCCAGGGACCTATAATTTTATTTCTATTACAAAAGCTGGACCAAATGGAGTGTAGTAACTTACAGTGTTGAGGAGGAGTTACAAATCAGGGGCAATGCAAAAAAGACCCATAAGTACATGCAGGTATGTGGTGTTTTAAAAGATCTGACGCTGTATAGCATACATACATATTACCTTGAAAGTTAAATCTGGTGCCAGCTAAAAGCCGCTAGCACCAATTGACAGATATAATTAGGATAATCCATACTAGAATTTAGGTCAGATAAAATCAGAAATACAAAGCAATAATATTTCTATTTGTTTAAATATATTTTAAATTTAAATGCATGAAAAATAATTATTTCTAAAATATTTACTTACCCATTAGCATTTCATACATAATGACACCAAGAGACCACCAATCACAAGCACTGTTATAGCCTGTCTGCATAAAAACTTCAGGAGCTATGTAATCTGGAGTACCAACTGTGGAATATGCCTGAGAAAATAGCATTGTTAAGTAAACCAAAGCAAAAAACGTGAATGTCAACTTCTTATTAGTATATATTTTAGTTTTAAGTGGGAACAAAATTTGGGGGGACAAAATTTGGCAAAAATTTTGGGTTTTAAGTGGGATAACGTGCATTAAAGCATGCTTTTTATTAAATAAATATTTTTTACATGATTAGTTTTATAGTTATAATACTCCATACCAATTGTCTTCTATTCTTTTTCCAACTTTCTGCTCTTCTTTTAGAATCCATTGGATTGCTTGCTGAAAAAGTATTACCATTGACTTTCTTCTCTATGAGACCGCAACCAAAATCATAAAATAAAAACGGACACTAAGTAAGGATATAAAAGAACCAAAAGGCTAACTAAAAATAAGCTAAAACTCATACAAAAATTCAACAGAAATATACAAGTAAAAACAACAGAAATATGCTATGTCAAAAAAAGTTTAAAATGTTTCAATACTAAACATTTAGTAATTTATATCTAAGCATCAATTTTTGTTTAAACACATAAAGCATAATAAAAATCATTGTAAAAAGCTTCACATCAAAGCAAATACAAAAAACTAACAATTTATCAATTTTCTTAAATCTTATGTTTGCAACAAAAATAACTCAGTTAAGCATTTGTGTGCTAGAAATACTAAATCTTACTAATTCTTTATCAATTTTTAAATCAAACCGAATGAGGATATTACTATAAGTTATTTTAATGTACTTTATGACAGTTACTTTAAACAGTAAAAGATAGAAGTACATTTATTGTTTACAGCTTTTAAAGAGACATAACTTATATCAGATTTAATGGTATACAGACTTTTAGTTTAGATATCAAATAGCCTCAGTTTACAAAAAGCAAATGGTTTTTTAAAAAAATAAGTTATCAGATGAAAAACAGACTAAACTAAGTTAATTTTTAAAATGGAAATCTTTAAGCATAACAACAAATTATTTTTGATATTTTAGCTATATTGGCCTATACCAATCTCTCAAAGTTTAACAAAAGGGTGCTAATTTCTTACTAACTTATCACATGAATAAACCAAATAATAATTGTAATTATAATGTATTTCATAGTAACCGTAATTCAATTAAATATTAAAAAACAATACTATATTTTTGCTCATATTCAGATTTTTTTTAAATAATTATTTAAATTAAAAATATTTAGGGACACACATGCAAGCAACATCAAAGTCTAGCCTATGCCTTTGCATAACTTATTCATAATCAAAATAAATTAATATATTTTGCATTAAAAGAAAGAGAAAGAAATCATAAAACTAAAATTGCAAAAAGAACAATAATTACCATTTCTGTCAAAATACATACTAAAGTCGCTAGGCTTCGCCTGAGATAGGTCTCTATAAAACTCTGTTCGGTGAGATTTCTTAAGACCAGTACACAAACCAAAGTCAGATAATTTTATATGACCCTAAAAGTAAATTTTATTTAACATACACTATTTCAACAAATATTTAAATTAAAAGATTTCGGCAAAGTTGCATAATTTAATTAAACTTTTAAACATTTTCCATGGGGAAAAACACCATTTTTAGTACAATGAAATAATATGTATCCGATTCTAACAAATGATGCAAAGATAACACAGTTCATTCAGTTAAAAAAATTTAATAAATTAGAAAATATACACCAGTAGTTCATTTAATATTCCCAAAAAGGAATACCTTTGCATCTAACAGCAAGTTATCTGGTTTTATGTCTCGATGGATAAATCCAAGTTTGTGAATAGAGTCAATGGCCAGTGCAGTTTCTGCTATGTAAAACTGAGTACAATCTTCAGATAGGGTGTCTTTTTTCATAAGCAGCGTCATCAAGTCACCTGAAGAAATTAAAAAGTTAAAGTACAAAAACATAACAGCCTAATAAAATAAAATTTTCAAAATATTAGAACAGTATCCCATAATTACAGCATTTACAAACTCTAATGCAATGACATTTAGTTTATTAAGCACAAACCAATAAATCAATGATTCAAAACAATTTATAATTTTCACAAAATATGTTCATAGCAAATAATTAAAAACGTTTGAGAACAGTTTAATGAGAAAAAAATCAATACATTAACATTATTTCTCTTCTAACATTAAGCAGATAAATTTGCATTTGAACAAAATTAGCATACAAAACAGTATTATACAAAAGGTATTCCTTTACAAGCTAGTTTAGATTGAACAAAAAACAATGACCTAATAAAAAATTTCTTGAAACATTTTTCTCACCTCCAGGCAGAAATTCCATGATTAAATATAAATTCATTGCATCTTGAAAGCTATAATACATTTTTACAACCCACTGGTGGTCCGCTTCAACTAACACATCCCTTTCTGCTCGAACATGAGCAACCTAATCACACAAAAAAAAGACATTACTAGAATATGGTAAGAAACTTAAACAAAATTTTCTTATTCGCATGTACATAAAATCTATATTATAAAAAAAAATCTTTGGGCAACTTGATACAGGGAGGCAGTTTTAAAAGGGGCCTCAAAATGAATATCAGATTGTTCTTTGAGACTTTTTTTAAACTTGCCATCACATATCTATATCATTACTTGCATAATAAAGAATATTTTTATTTACCTAAAATCTTAAATATATATCAAAACAGTGGGAAACTGCACTCAAATGAATATTTGTTATTGCTATCGTGTGACCAGTGCAAAAATTGAAAAGAAAAAAATTATAATTAGACAGAGGTGGGATGGCACACTTAAATAGTCCCAAAAGCATGGAGCATTGCACAGGCCACATCCACAACTTTGTCCGTACAGAGGGTCTCCCGGGAAGATTTCAAGTCAATTTTAAAGAGTGCTGCAGTGATGGAAGGGCAGTTGAAGAAAATGAATGTTTTATTTGAATCATAAATCTAATTTCTAAACATTAGGAGAAAAAATTTTAAACACCTGTTTGCCTGTATTAAGTGGTCACAGTGGTGAGTGGTGCAAGTTTGTAAGCACAGAGGTAAAAATGTATTTATCTATGGATCCAAAGACAGAAGGTTCGATAGATTATTTAACAATTATTAGAAAAAACTTTAAAATATATACCTGTTCTTTTTCTAACATGTCTGCTTTGCGCAAGATTTTCATTGCATAGACATGACCAGTGTCTTTCTTTTGCACCAATCTGACTTCTCCAAATGCACCTCTACCAATTACTTTTAAAGGTTCAAAATCTTCTACACCCAATCTTGATCGCTTTAGCCTTAAAAATTCAGTTTCTTTTAAGGCATGTTGGTTTCTTTTTTCTTGTTTCTATTTGAAAATAAATACAAAACATATTACAAAAAAGTTGATTATGCATTTTTTTTAAAACCAAATAGATAAGTAAACTAAATTTAATATGAATGCCTAACTCAACAAAGTTTACTGTGATTTTTATCAATCAATAAAAATCAAATAAGTACCTATGTTAATGTAAGTAGATAAAAATCT
Source organism: Oedothorax gibbosus (assembly GCA_019343175.1). Taxonomy (NCBI): domain Eukaryota; kingdom Metazoa; phylum Arthropoda; class Arachnida; order Araneae; family Linyphiidae; genus Oedothorax; species Oedothorax gibbosus. The sequence goes on from CM033271.1 coordinate 23,833,417, forward strand.
TAGCAATATGCAAAAATATTAAATAATTATTACTTGTTCTTCACTTAGCCCTTCTTCTTTCATAGTTTCTTCTAGTTTGTCATGCCTACAGAAAAATATCATTTATTTTAAAAAATTCAAAAGCCTTTTATACATAGTTTACTAATATCACTTATTAATATCTGTATACCGACAACATCAAGGAGATTGCCGGTTGTATTTTTTGCACACTCATGCGTAACTATAGTTCTCCCCATGGACACAACACCAACCATTAATGACACTTTATTGCATTTGATAAAAAGAGTTTAATTGCTAACTTAAATATTGTCTGATAATGTTATAAGCTACAAAATTATCTTAATTAGTAAGCTCATTTGAGGTACAAGCCAAGAAATGCAGATTTTTTTCATTTGTTTCCTTACACCACAGTGGTTTTTTTAAATATAATTTTTTTACAATTAACACTTGCAACTTTTTTTTAACCAGTGTTTATTCTTAAAATATGAAGCCAGGGCGTTCAAATAAAGTTTCTCCTGCAAATTGTTAAGTGGTAATGGTGATTTAATTTCATTGAAAGTGGCCTTCTGTTATTTTAAAAGGGTATAATTTTTTATTATTATTATTCTTAAGAATTGAAGTACTTCCAATTTGATTTTGACTTATAGTTTTAATGCGCTGAATTTTTCTAAGTAGAAAGTATCTGCCTGTAGCATATGTAGTTTGGGCTGTGACAATAAATGACAGCAGTCACACAGACATACATAGCCTTTATAATACTCATACAATACATTATAAACATAGTGTCTAAGCTAAAAAGAATAGATGTTTTCGCCACCCTTGTCCCTAAATAGATTTTAAAGTTATACCTAATTTATATTGTTTTTTTAACAAAAGAAAAAAAATTAAGCATGATTTCAGATAGTTTTTGTTAGTAGTTTAATGTGCAGATAATTTTATATTTTAAATAAATGTAAAGAATACAATTTCCCAACCTTAAATACTACTAAAATCAATAATTTAAACAACACAAGTGCAAATTAGAACGCAACTCTCTGCTACATTTAGAAGTACAATTCATCTCATGTTTTTTTATTCTTAAACTTCAGGTAAAAAATAAATACTAAAGCAACAAAAATGCATACAATTTTCTTCCAACTACTCAGATCTTATCAACAATCAAGATGCAATCCCATTCATTATTGTCCTGATATATGACAAGTTTTATGAAAAAAAATACTTTCAAGACGACAAGACATCTGTTTCCAAATGAATGATACGGTCTTATCTGACAATCTGCTGTCATATTTGACAATCTCTGTACATTGGATTAATTTTACATATGGAAACTTTTTTAAAAAATAATAATAGCTGCTAAGGATGTGCAATTTCGAGATAAATTATTTCTTCCAAAAAATCCTTCATAAAATTCACTAATTCTAAAAAGACCTCTTGATAAGTTCAGTGGTAATAACTAAGTTACTTCTTATTGCTTTCTTTACTTCTATTTTTTATAATTCATAAATATTAGACAAACATATTAACATTAAATTCAAAAAACTTTAAAGATGTGAAATTTTTAAAACAGAATATTAATAATCATGCCTTTAAAGTAGATAATCAGTTAATTCGACATTATTATAGGTATATAAAGCATACTTAATTAACCACAAAGATAACTTGTACAGTAACAATTATAACCAGAATTTTTAGATACAATAAATCCATAATACAGGCAATTATTATTGAAGAATCAGCATATCTCACCTAGTTTTTCTTTCAATATGTTGGGCAATTAAGTTAGAATAATAATTTTCTAGATGTACTTTTGCCTTAATGGCTTTGTCCAAAGTATGTCCACTAAACTGGATCTGTTCCCCTTCGGTTGCCGCCATGTCCATTGGTAACAGTTTAACTAAAATATTAAATTATTCATTAAAATTGATCACAGACTTATCAAAGACAGTGATCAAAATTATAAGTAGGGTCAAGTGGGGTAAGTGTGATAGGGGGTAAGTGTGATAAACAGCTCTTGTAACTTTGGGAATCATTCTAAAAATCTGAAAGTTTGCAATATATAACATTAGACCACTTATACTTAAACTAAAAAGAAATATTGACTTTAAATAATAGTTTAAAGATAGTTTTGAGCTTTTGAATTTAAGTGCAACTTTCTGTTTTTTTTTTCAAATTCGAAAGGTTTTCTTCCAAATTCCATAAGTGTCATAGTTTTATAAAAATCAGTTTTTTTTCCTTTCTCTGTTAGTAAAAAGAATAAAGGTAAAGATATAAAACTGTTTTGGTTTATTATTTCACATGTTGTAAAGTATGGAAGTACAATCACAGTTACCCCTCAAAATATCAGTTGTGGGTAACTGTGATAAGTGACATGGGGTAAGTGTGATAATCCAAAACACCCCATTTACCTTGTGCAAAACAACATAAATATAAAAAATATATATATTATTATTATTAAATTATAAATCATTATAAAAAATTGAATAAAAGGAAATGGCATTTCATTTCATAATATGCCAGAGGATTTTGAATTAGAAATACCAAAAACTGACCTTTCTGCTGGATGCTACATTCTTGTTGCCTTTAAAAAAAACCGCACGGTAAAGCACTTTTTGGGACAAGTTCAGAAAATAAGGTGAATCGAGAAGGGATTATTGTAAAATTTCTTAAATATGATAGCATAACAAAGACATTTTCATGGCCAAATATAGATGAAGTGTGTATAATTGATGAGGACGATATTGTTTTGAACCTCCCATGTCCAAATATAGACCGAAGAGAACGTCTGTATTTTCGCAAGATTTTGAAAATTACAATCTGTAAAAAAAAGCAGTCTAACTAATAATAAAAATTGAATAGCACCATAGGTATTTTGACTTTAAAATTGTTTCTTTTACATCCTGACTTTAGTTTATTATATCACAACATGAACCAAAAACGAAAATTCTCAATTTTATTTTTCTTATCCGTATATTTCTAATAAGATGTAAAATGCTAATAAATTTATGTTTATATTAAATTGTTAAGAAAAATGTATGATAGGTAATTTATATGGCTTGAAAACACTTTTAGCAACTGAAATCACACTTACCCACATCAAAATCACACTTGACCCCCTATGTGGGGTAAGTGTGATAAAACAGCAATGGATTTTGAAATGCAAATTTTATTCACTTAAATTTGGAATTCAAACATATAATTTTTTTTTCTACATAGGTACGTTTCTTATAATAATTCACTACCAATTATAGGATTTGGAATTTACTTGAAGCAGAGAATTAATTTTTTTAATGAAAAATGCAGAAACCCTATCACACTTACCCTACTTGACCCTACTTTTAGGTTTAGACCAGTATCAGAAAAAAGATAAACTCAAAATGCCCAAGCCTGAATTAGAATTCCAAAAGTTGCACTCTCATGTAATAATTAAAATATTGTCATAATAAATCCGTGGGACCAACTTTTAACAGGACTCCGTTTAATTGAATTTCGACTTTTATACAGCAAGGCAATATATAAAAAAAAATACAGTAAGTATTTATATTCAGGCAATAGTTTTAAAATTCATAGACACCAGCCTCCAAATACAACCAAATCTCACTTTTTGGCAACCATTTTTTTTCCCCTTGAAAAGGCCAATGCGGCTAACACTGACCTTCAGATTACTACACTTTCTAATCTCCGAACATGTATCTATGATTATATCTCTATGGATTTTAGGGTCACTGGATTTCCAAGGAAAGTAGTTTTGGATTTTATAGGAATGTCACTTTTACGATTTTGGGATTCCAAACTTTTGCAATTGTTGGCTCGCCGCACGTAAGCAACTTTTGGATTACCAACTTTTCTGATTGCCTGAGTTAAGCGATTTTAGAACCTGTTTATTCTTGGATTGTCAAACTTTGTGATACTTGTGTGTCATCGGACTTTTGAGATCGCTGCAGTTTTAGAAATGGTAACAATTGTTTAACCATGCCTTTTGCTGGAAGATTCAACCAATTTTAAAGTAAAAAGAAAACCCTGTATCGTATGGGATAGAAAAAATTATATATTGAGACAAACCCGATGTTTACTCAAAGGCTATTCACAAAGATATGAAAAAAATGTTGTCAATTCCAAAATAATTAGCTGGTTTAGATGATTTATATATGTACAATAAATTAGTTTACTTTACACATTTTTTCCCTTAACATTTGAAAAGATTTGTAGTGAAAATTGGTTCGCATTTAAGCAATCTCCGTAAAAACATAAACAAAATCAATTAATCTTATATATATATCCCAATCCTGACATTTTTAACCATTTACGTACACCTGTATTGTTTTTTATTCTATAGGAACTTTACTACAGATAAGCCCCATAAAGCTTTATTAAAATTGTATCCTATCAAAGTTATCCTGATGGGTGCTATATAAAATCAACTGATATCAGACTAATGAGATTGTAGTATGTATGATATGAATTTACATAATATTAAAGTATACCTAGTTCCAGGGGTGCAGAAAATGTTTTTACTCCCAACATTTCCCCCAATCTGTTTGAAATTTCCCAAAATTGACTATATGTTATAGACTTAACATAAATTCTGTATTACTTTAGTTTAGGTATAGAAAATTTTACGACATACAGATGTTAGTGCTTGTTGAACAAAAAAGCTGAAATCCAAACCAAATGCTTGGTTTGAAAAACCAAAAAAGTTTAACTAAGCGTGACCGATAAAATTTAAATTTTAACAATTATCACGACAAGATAAATTTTAAATAATTATAAAACACTATACTACTAAATGTACTTTAAATATCTTTTTAAATACTTTAAAATAAGTACATTTTCTTTTATTTATGGTGTTTGGGGAGGGAGTCATATTCATCAGATTTATCTATGAACATGTTTTGCTGTTCATTCATTTGGTATATTACTTTCAAGTTTTGGCCGTTAGGCAATTTCATAAGACTGGAAATTTAGGCGCCAGGTTTTGCACCAAAAAAAAAAATCTTGAGTGCCTTTTTGGGATTGAAATCCTCAACTTTTGGTCTTATTTGTTAAGAAAAACAAATTCAAGCACTTTTCCAGAAAAATTCAAGGACTAGAAATTTACTAGCAACATAAAACCTAAATATATAAAGCGTGTATACACTGACACTCCATTTAAAAAAGAAAGAAAAAACTAAAAATTATCTAAAATCAGAAACCCCAGTATATGCCGAAGTAGAAAAAAAAGGTTCAAATTTAAAACAAGTATTTTAACATTCATGCTGTTCTTGTGATCACTACCCAAGGACGCCCCGCGAGTAGGACACGTGATCAGAAAAATATCCTGGTCCTCCGACTTGGCCTGCACCGAAGCTACAAAAGTAACGAGTTACTCTTCAGATCACGCAGAGCCAGATAACTGTCAATCATTCTGATGCAATGTGATGTCAGACGTAGAGTTTGTGAAAATTACTAGGCAGCAAAATAAGCAAATCAGGAAAGCAATTATTGGACTCCTCTTTAATGGGAGCACTGGCTGGCCGAGATTTGAAGACATCCTTTAGTGTAACCTAATCTTAATTCATCTTCCCATTTTGATTGAAATTTTTATCTTCATTATTAAAATCTGCTATTTTAACCTGTAGTTTATTGAAATTTAAGTTTAGTTTCACCTAATTACGGGCACCGTAAAAATGGTAACGGACGAAAAACGGAAGAAAAAGTAAAAATCGTTTTAAAAAAAAGAGAAAAGTGCATTGCAGTTGTAGCGAATCGGTTGATTATTTGTATCACTGTTTCGGTGAATTTGCATCGCAAATTGCGATGGGATACCACTTAAATCAAACCCTGGTTTCAACCATCTGTACAATAGCTGGCGATGGCTACGCTATTTGACACAGGGGGGGGGGGAATGGCGTACGGATGCGATCAACGCTCGGTGACATGCTGAATTTAGGAGACAAAAGCGGTACACTATTTTGGCTTGTTAGAACAAAAAAGTAAATTAACGGTAGGTTTTAAAACAGAAAACGAACGGCTGGTCAGGGAATTTTATAATACATTGTTAAAATCGAAAACAATTGAATATTTTCCACAAAATTTCCCCAGATGGCTAAAATTTCCCTCGATCTAGGATCGCCGGATCGAACATATTCTGCATCCCTGCCTAGTTCATCTTCTTTAAAAACTATAAATTAAAAATGATGAAGCAAAATTACAAATAATATATTTTAATTGTTATAATAAATATTTTAATTGCATTTTTTTTAAACATAAAATGACAGCAAAGCAAAGTTTGTTCAGTATCAAAAAATTTTACTGTTAGAACATTGTGATACCTAATAAACATCATAACATAGGATAATTTAAATTAAATCTGAAAAAGGAATCATGATGTTATACAACAAAAATAAACAAGAGTAAATATAATTTCGACAAAGTAGATAGCTCAGCTGATCAATAGTTATAATAAAAAAAAACTAATCTTTTTCAATAAATTAAGATAAGATGCTTTTGAGTTACTCAAACTGAAACTTACAGATGCAATTGCTTCAAAACAAAACTAGAAAAGTTTACTTTCGTCGTCCAAAACGAAAATAAAACTAAACGAGCGTTAAACTTACCGATTAAACTACAACTAGTTTTTTTTTAAGTAACTGGAAAACTTATTTACCGACAAACTAAAACCTATTTCTAGTATATAAACAAATAATAGTAGCCATCACAGTAATAAAAATGTAGTTATAATCAAACACTTAACATTTGCAGACAAGAGACCTTGTACAACAATATAACGATCGCTTTAAAGTAGAATTAAACAAACAGAGGTCACTTTTGCATGCTTATGTATGGAAAATAAGACCAGAAAAAAATGCGGAACTGCGATGACGCAAAAAAGGAATGCAATGAAACATCACAAATAAAATAGAGCATCAACACTTAAGATTAAAAGCCTTGGATAGCTTACAACTGCCACATGTAACATTTAAACACAATAATGAAACAATAAAAGTAATTTTAAAGAAAAATATTTACTTACTATATTGCAAATCAAATTAAATAAAAATTAATTAAATATCACTTCCTTAAACATATATTTATAAACAAACATTATAATATTTTTACAAAGAAAACAATAACCATTTCTGATAATTTATTACAATCTCATTTGTTGCCAGAATTTAAAGGAAGTTCGAAGAGTAAATAAAGGTTAGTTAGCTTGTTTCAGATGACGTACCAGCTTTCAATCCTTCATTTCTTTCTATCAGTGTTCTGTTTCCCCTTGGCATTGATTCGTCAAACAAGGCCTGAGAAGGAATTTTTTTCATTAAAAAAATTTAGATTTTGTTTGCTTTTTTATTCAAAACGTGAAGGCTTTTTTTTTCATAAAATATTTTTTTTTACTTTCAGAAATTAGTAAATCATCAAATCAAAATGAACAAACGTGCTTCTACGAGTAGGAACCGGTGCTTGCGATTTCACATCTACCAGAGCAAATGACGTCAGAAAGACATAATCGAATGGTAAAAATCGTAGCGCCATCTATCCCATCAGTTCTTAAGCAGAGACCGATTTGAAAAGTTCGATTTAAAATGAAATATATTTTTTTTAAATCATTTTTCAATTCGTCTCCACCTTTTCAAAATTCTTTCGACTAAACAATTCTGGCAATTACAGAATTATTTTTATAGAAACTAGTCAAAACTGATTACCATGATTTTTTTTAATTAATTGGGCTAATTCATTCAGTTTTATCTTTAAAATTTTCTATAGATTTAAAAAAAATCCTTTATTTACACCTCCTCTCCAATATTAGTTAATTTATGAAAAATTTAAATGTGCAATTATTTTTTAAGTAAAATATTTTTATACTGCAAATTATGTATATAAAATACTGGAATTTTTTTTTCAATCTTTAATTATTATACTACAGATTTAATATATATATATATATATCAAAATATATTGAATGAAGGATTTTACTTAAAAGTATATTAAAAGTAATTTGAAGCCTTTTAACTCTCTGAAATAGAATTTTTTTTAATTCTTCTATTTATTTCAAATATAATGAATAAAACAGTTAGTATTTACAAAAAATAATTTAAATCTGGTACTCATTTCTTTTTTAAAATAAAAAAATGGAATTTGTAATAAAAAAATAAAGTTATGAAAGGTTTATTAAATTTGACTAGCATTGTGCCTGCATAGTGTAATACATTTTATTTCCTACGGTTAAAAAAAATTATTAAATTATTGAAAAGCCAGATAATTTTCAAGCAAAAAAGGTACACAAGATTTTAATTTAAAACAAAATTTTACATTTTTTTATAATAAAATTGTATACATATTATACATGCGTTTCATATGAAAATTTATATATATTAAAATATTTTTAGTTTTCAAGGATATTTACTTTCTCTTATGAACTTAGTTTGTAGTGTTTTTTAGTTTTTATTGAGTGTTCAATTTTTTATAAAGTAAATGGAATGTACTTTTATTTTTTCATGATCTTTATGAAAAAATATTAAATTGAAATGAAAAATACATATCTTTCAGTACAATCGTTAGTACACTAATAATCTAAAATAATTCTATGCACAATATATAAAGAGACAAAGAAAATTTCTTTTAACAAAAAGGAAAGAATAACATTGAATTGATGACCTTGTAACAATGATGAATGAAAATTAATAATGTAAAAAATGTCAATGAGGCTCAAATTTAATAAGTTTATTATCTGGATATATATCAAGCTTGAAGTTGGTGAAAAAATGTAAAATGTTACTATATATTTATATTCATGATAAATAATAAAATGTGATATATAATATAATTATATAAAAATATATTATGTATCATGTAATTACACATAAAAAAGCTCAGAATTTCTGACTGTTCATACAATTGTAAATATAGTTTTCCCTACTGAAAACAACTTCTGTGATCTTTGCACATTTTTTGAATTCATTCATTGATAAAAACTACAATTAAATCTACGAAACCAGGGCCTCCTAGAAGAAGAAGCGAAAGGGAAAAAATATTATTGTAAAAAATATTACTATTTTTTCCCTTTCCCTTCTTCTAGGAGGCCCTGACGAAACACGGTTAATGAAAATATGTATTTTTGGAATTTAAAACCTTAAATTAAAAGCTGTTGAGCACGAATATTGTGTGGAAGTGGTTTAAGTGATATGTTCTGTTACAAACCTACTTGTTTAATTTTAACACTAAAAATTATCAATAAACGAGGTAGGTAATTCTTTTTAAATTAAAAAAATATTTATATTAAAATACATATTTCCAAAAATCCAATAAAATTAATTGTCCGAGTTAAACATACCACTAGTAGTCTGTTCCTTTGTATTCTTTAATTTCTTACAAAAAAAAGCAAATCTTTTAAGCACAAAAATAATCATCCGTCGTCAAGAAAATTCGCAGTGGTAATGAATCTCCTGCGAAAGTCAACTATGCACCCCTACAAAAAATTCCCAGAAGCCATAAATGTGTCGGGAGAATGACTTGAGATGTCCCCAAATAGCTGGACACTTCTTTTTTATTTGTTTTTGCCTAGCTTTTAATTCCAGATTTCTAAATAGGCTAAGTAGGCTGTAGCCTAGAGCGGCAAATTTTTGGGGGCGGCAAATTTTACGACAAATTAAAACGACCTTCGACATAAAAAAATTATTATAAAGAAACTAATATTTTTAAGAAAGAAAACAAATAATTTACATTAATGCGTAAACAGTAAACGTATATATAGTACTAATATTTCGTAGCAAACATGGTCGCTGCAAGGGAATGTGCACCCCTCCTCCCGGATTTCGAAGTTGAAAGAAAATGGTAGAAGAGTTTAAAAAAATTCGCCTATTTCGCTTTAGTGTGTAAAGATGATTCTAATATCTGTATCTATTTTAAACAGCACATACCACCCTATTTTGCAGCTAACCAGCTACCTTCCCCGAAGTGGGAGAATATTGTGACTGGGGCGACAAATCGTAGCCTACAAGCGGCAAATCTTTAAATCCGGCCCTGGCTTAGTGGTAAGCTTATGCACTCAAGGTCAATTGATGGAGTGAACGAACTACGATTGAAACGAAGCGAACATTTTGCCAATAATAATCTTTGTATAGTCCTTTATAAAATGCCTATCTTTAGTTCAAACGCGTTTACTGAGAAATGTAAATTTTTGCTTTAAAAATTTTCACGTAATGCATGATTTCACAAAAAGTTTTATAGATAACTTCACCAATTTTGTTTCCAGCATATTGATAAAAATGTTTTATAGGCTCTGAACTAGTAGAATTATAGGGTTCTATATGTAATTTCATTTTTTATAACTGGTTTTTCAAAGTAATAATTTTTTTTTAAAAGGCAATTTTTAACGAAAACTCTTAGTATTGTGTCTCGGTGAACAATATTTTTTCCCTTTTCAATATATCAATATATTCAATTATTTTTTTTTATGAAATAAGATTTTGCGTAACGACGTTTTACTCCCTAATTTAACAACATAATAGCTAAAAATGTATTAAAGAGGGAAGAGTTTGTATTCTCGATTTTTTTTCTGTATATTTTATCGATATAAGTGTTAAAAATATATTTATATGCTTAATAAATAATGGTTTTCAAAAAATTTATCTCGAATGTAGGTGGATACCTTAAAAGGGTTATGTTTTCCCGGCATCATAAGTTCGTTTTACCCCGAACGCTAGCCTTGCCTGACCGGGGAGCTGAGTCCCCATAACCCCCCGCTGCCACCATCCCTGTCTGAGATTTGAGAAAACATATTCATTAGTTTGGGTTTAACTTATTAAATAAAAATGCTAAGCTTTTTTTTGCCATTGAAATGATAGATGGCGCCACGATTTTCCCAATTCGCCTACGTCTCTCTGACGTCATTTTCTCCGGTAGATGTGAAATCGCAAGCACCGTAGGAACCAGAGTCCAGAACGAGTAAAATTTTGAAGACGGAAAGTTGGTGTGCCGGTTTGCTGCTCGTGTTAAATTAAGCATAAGTTTAATTCGGGATTCTGTAACTATCCTTTTAATTTCAAAATGTCTAGTGAAAAATTAATTGAAAAAATTGAGACGGTAGTGAAATCTTATCAAGATTTCCCTAAGAAAGGGATACTCTTCAGGTACCAATTCCTTAGGAATCTACAAACAATCATTTTTTATATCATTATTATTTATTTCACTTTTGGATATTTGTTATATTATGATGTTTGTTATATCCACCTACTTTTTTTACTAAAACTTTTTTTTTCAGAGACTGTCTGCCAATACTCCAAAATCCTGAGCTATTCGAAGATTTGATTTCGGTATTTGAAAACTACTTAAAATCAAATGGCTCAGTCGTTCATGCTGTTTCCGGAATTGAAGCAAGAGGATTTCTAATAGGACCACCACTCGCCTTAAAGCTGAAAGTGCCATTTGTTCCCATTAGAAAAGCTGGCAAATTACCAGGGGTTGTTATAAAGCAACAATACGAATTAGAATATGGAACAGTAAGTTAAATTTAAATTTCCTCTCTTATTTAAAGTTTCATGTATGTAGCATTTATTTTTAAAAGTTAAGGCCTTGTGTCTGGCCAATAAATGGAAATGTCATGCTACAGAAGTTACCATATTGCTCATTCCTCCACCCTTTAAATGAATCGGGTAATATAAAAGTAAAATATCTAACATTAAATAACTCTAAGTGATAGGATTTGGTGCACATTAAATTTGCTGTGGTCCATGACTGGTAGGATGGCAGTGTAAGTTCGCGAAGGATTCTAGTTTTGTCACTTGATGGTTAAAATCCGAGGCCCGCCCCTGATATTCCCTATGCAGCTCTAGTAGGACATAAAGTAAATCAAGTTTAAAATGTTTTTTTTTATGTACCTTGCTTGTTAACGTTTTGCATTAATTTATTTTTGAAACAGTTTGCTCTAAGAGGGGTATATACTGTAATAAAAAAAAAATTGCAATTAAATATTCAACAAACTTATTCGTGTTGATTACTTTTGGTGAGCGTACTATTTTATGGGACTATGTGTCCATATGCGCACACAACTTTAACAGGTGTGAATAGGTTTGCCGTAAGAGGAATCGGCACATCACTCTCAGTTTTTATTCATAAAATTCAGTTTGAAGCAACTAGAATTATATATATATTTATTTTGTTTCTTTAAGAAAATCTTATATTTTAGAAGCTAGCAAACTAAACTAGAGGCATCAAAATTTTGACTATACATTTTTAAAATAAGCCAAATATACTACCACTGAGCTGCTATTTTAGAGAGTAAAAATAAGTTATTATTAGAATATGTCTGGTTTTGTTTTCAAACTAGTATTTTCCATTAGATATTTCGAATACAATACAAATGACAAAATATTTTAGGATACAGTAGAAATCCAAGAAGATAGTTTGAAGCCAGGGCAAAATGTAGTTTTGATAGACGACCTAATTGCTACTGGAGGTAAGTAAATATTGTCAAAGAAATAGTTTGCTTGATGTTTATTCCAATTTGACATATTTTTTAAAAAAATTCTTTGCTAGTTTTACTTATCACTCTCTACGCAGAAAAATTATGGGTAAATTTTAATTTCACGGTGCTGCTTGGCGCGGTTCCAAAAACAACAACAACTTGCCGAAACTTGCGTGTTTCCCCATTGCCAGATTCCTTTCCGCCGATTCAGTAACCCTAGTTACTTTTGACAAAAAAAATAGACTCAGGGTTTTGGTTTGCTTTGGGCAACACAAAACAAACTTTACACTTCACAATGGGGTAGTAGTGGTAATCCAGTTTAGTTTCGTTTGAATTTTCGTCGCACTAGAGTTACACGAGTGGCAATCCAGTTTAGTTTAGTTTGAATTATCGTTGCACTAAAGCTACACGAGTGAGTGGCAATCCAGTGCGCACGCGTTTGGGGCTCCGGGCAATTTTGTTTTCTCTTAAAAACATCAGTATCCAACATGGGGCAGTATTGTAGGGCCGGTTGAAAGCCGAAATACTCGTTTGGGGCCCCGGGCAATTTTGTTTTCTCTTAAAAACATCAGTATCCAACATGGGGCAGTATTGTAGGGCCCGTTGAAAGCCTAAATATTGGTTTGGGGCCCCGGGCAGTTTTGTTTTACAAAGCAAAACAGGTGAAATTGAAAAAAATATTTTTTTACATATTAAAATATACATATTTGAAGAAAAATGTGTAAGAATTGTTAACTAATAAGTCAACTAGTAGGTAATTATGCCCAGTTAGAACTATATCTTAGAAAAATAAACAAGCCAAAAATGAGACTTAAGTAAGTTTAAAACATTCTATAGATTACGAAAAATACATTTAATTTAGTTGGGCTGGATTAAGTTAATTCAATAAATATTAACCCCCTAACAAATGAACTACGACGTCAAAAAAATATTCCGAACAGCTTTAAATAAAACAATCATTAACCAATTACATCTTTCAAAGAAAGAACTAAAAAACAATTTTGAAATTTCTAACCACTTGAGTTCGAAAATAAATAAATTTTACATACAGTTTATCTTCATGAAGTCATTAGCAAAAAGGAACACCGGACGACGTTGAGGACTGCCGACACATTACACACCAGGAGGAAACGGGCTTGGAAAAGAACTTAAAATTTCGGTAAAAGGAAACTTCACACGGATTAAAGCCGGAGACCACCGACCAGCAGCGGTGAACTATCACTTTCACGGTTTCATCTCATTTCTAATTTTTATCAACCGCCGGTCTCTCAAAAGGTAAGATAGGACCACCAAAAGCAAAAAAACACAACACAGATAGAATACCTTAACCTAACCCCGCTTATAAGCCCCGCTTTCACACATGGCTATCTCCTATTCGCCGATATAATGAACCGCCCAACTTCCGGTCATTGCGTCATACGTGCGTGAAATTTGCATAAAACTTCAAATCGCCGATGATCGGAGCGAGAATCTAACAAAGCCCCCCTCATCGATGATTTGACAATTAAAAACTAATCCAGCCAAACCACAAAATAATGATAATTGTATACCAGAATAAATTTCAATTGTTTAACAATTTTTTTTTTTTAACAAGATAATAAATTCCCTTTATATTTTAACATTTCTTAACTAACATCAAACAAGTAACGTATATACATAAACTGTAACAAGAACTACAATTCAAAAATTTGAACAATAAACAACGATAAAGTAGTAAAACATCATTAGATCAAGCCGTATTCTCTTCCTCTAGAAAAAAAGTTCTAAGTCCTCAAAAATTTCAATTACGGTTCCAGAAGAAAAGTTCCTTTGAAAAACACTATGGTTTTTCTTAGAAAAGTCACTCAAGAAAAAGAGAAAAATTTCAAAAAAAAACAACACTGCTATACAAAAGAACTACATATGCAAGTCAACCGACAATATATTAATACAATTAAACAAAGACAACTTTCATATCAAACTTTCATACAAACAAGAGACAACATATTTAATACTATAATCAGTTAGACATGCACATACAGCATCAATATAAATAGAGATGTCAGGTTAGAAATAAATTACCAATAATTTCAATTACATAACACAATTAATTATTATTATTATTATTTTTTTTTTTAAACCAAGTTGCACCCTAGGGCTCGCAATCCTCAAAAATAATTTTAACAAATGTAAGCAACTCGCTTTTCGTACGAGCCTTCGTAAAAGGGTCAGCCAGGTTAAATTTACTCTGTACATACTTTAAACTGAAACAATCTTCACGGATCAAATCCCTAATGAAAAATAATTTGATATCTATGTGCTTGGAACGTGTGTTTTCAACCGGTGATTTCGTGAATTCAATTGCTGACATGTTGTCAGCCAAAAGGGTTGGCTTGAATTTAGTTCCGTTAAGGATATTATGAGTGTAACATTCTGTTAACACATTATCGAGCCAAACCAACTCTCTGGCTGCCTCAGTCATAGAAATAAATTCGGCTTCCATGGTTGATAAACTCACACAACGTTCTTTAAAAGTCCTCCAGGAAATGGGAGATTTGTCAAAAAAGATAATTTGCCCCCCTAATGAAACTCTGTCATCCCGGGACGAAGCAAAATCGGAATCGGAATAAGCTACTAATTTAGGTTCTTTACAAATGAGCTTTAATTTGAACGTTTTAGAATAAGCAACATATCCCAGTAACCTTAATAAACCTTCCCAATGAACCATCCCAGGGTTGGCTTGAAACTGAGAAAAAATATTAACGGCATATGATAGATCAGGTCTTGTACGACTTGCAATGAAAGATAAACAGCCTAAAACATTCCTGTAAGGAATAGCTGCCATTTCACGTAACTCCTCTTCAGTGGCAGGACAATTTGACTTAGAATACTTGATTCCTTTAGCAATTGGTAGGGAGGAAATTGGAAAATGAAAGGATCTAAAACGATTCAAAACTTCATCAATATACAAATGTTGATGAATATAAACAAAATCCCTTTCATATTCAAATTCCACACCAAGTAATTTCTTTGTTAAACCCAGGACTTTTAAGTCGAATTTACTCTTCAGGGAATCAAGTGCTTTTTCGCAAAGTTGGCGAGTTTTTCCGAACACAACAATGTCGTCCACATAAACTAACAAAATTACAGAGTTACTCATGAAATAAGTGCAATTGCACCACTCAAACTTGTTAAAACCCAAATCTTGTAAAACCTGATCTAATTCATAATACCAAAGTCTACCACTTTGATGCAAACCATAAAGTGCCTTGTCTAAACGACACACAAAATTTCCTTTTTCACCATCAACGTAACCCTGAGGTTGGTTCATATAAATTTCGTTTTCTAAATGTGCGTAAAGATATGCACTTTTTATGTCACACTGGATGTTAACCCAGCCTAAGTATGCCACCAAAAGAGAAAAGAAAAACCTAATAATAGAAAAGTTTACGACAGGACTGAAAGTTTCCTCATATGTCTCCCCTTTAACCTGAGTATAGCCTTGAGCGACCAGTCTAGCCTTGAACCTTGCAATATTGCCATGCTCGTCCTTTTTAGTAGCATAGACCCAGCGAGAACCGACTGGTTTCTTATTTACAGGTAAGGGAACAAGATGCCAAACGTTATGTTTAGACATATTCTGTATTTCATCGTCCATTGCCGCTACCCACTCGTTTTTCTGTGGCGACGCTAAAGCCTGTTTGTAAGTTTTGGGTATTTCCACTTCTAGTCATCCGGACCTTTTACGAGATGAGATTGATGACGTGGAGGGTTGAGAATCTAAACTAACAATACCCCTGAAATTGTTTTGACCTGAGAAATTAAAAACTGAGGGATCATACAAAATTTTGTTTCTTTGGCAATATGCCTTGATTTCGTTCAATGATCTTAGCCTGTCTGGTTTACCGTCTTCAAAATAGTAGATGTCAGTTCGGCTACCGTCCCTTCTGAGAACAGGTTTACGAAACCAGTTTACCTGGCGAAGTGAGGGAACAGAATCGGTTAACGGCAAAGGGCTCTGGGTTTCACCCTCATTGTTGGTCTCGGATTCAGGGAGTCTTGAAATAGGGGTTTGAGAAGCCTGATACTCAAACGTTGTGGTGACTTCACCTTCGTCTTCCTCCAACTCCAAAAATGGGCCCAGTGCAGCTCCACTGCGTAAACCACTCGATTCTATAGTTTCCTTAAAAGTGACATTGATTGTCTCAACAACTTTCGCCTCATTTTCTAACCAAACTCTGTAACCCTTGGTTCTAAACCCATAGCCAACCATTATCCCTTTTTGAGATTTGACATCTAACTTAGACTTTCGCTTGACCTTTGGTACGCCGACATAACAGACAGTTCCGAAACTCTTTAAGTGCCTAACAGACGGCTTATGACCTGAATACAGTTCAATGGGAGTAGCTGTCTGCCCCCCGTGACAAACACGGTTCCACGTATAAGCAAAATAAATTGCCGCGTCTGGCCAGAATTTGTATGACATCCCTCTGCTGTGTAAAATGGAACGAACATTGTTTAAAGCTGTCTGATTAAACCGTTCGCAAACTCCATTTTGCTCTGGCGTATATGCATTAGTGAATTCATGTTGAACACCGGTTTGACCACAATAAGACGTAAACTGATGATTGTCAAACTCCAAACCATTATCAGTACGGATGATCTTTAGTTTTCTGTCAAGTGACCTTTCAGCACGGGCAATATGCTTTTCGAAAATACCAAAGACTTGTGCTTTGTCCTGAAGAGGATAAACAACAGTTTTACGAGAAAAGTCATCTATAATCGAAAGAAAATATTTCTCTCCATTTCTGCCCTTAGTGCTGATCGGTCCCCAAACATCCATGAAAACCCTTTCTAAGGGAGCTTTTGCTTGTTTTGAGTCTAAAGGTTTGAAAGAGACTCGACGCTGTTTATTTACCTGGCAATCTTCACAAAAGAAATCCTTTTGTCGTGTCAATGTGGGCAAACCGGTGACTCCATGATTTTTACTAGTATTAACCAAGATGTCAGGGCTAATGTGTGCAAACCGGCTGTGCCAAACCTTTAAGCTATCAGCCTGTACTGAGGAAGCTTCAAAATTTACATGCCCCTCTTTACTTTCCATCTGAGGAAAAACATAATAAATCCCCCCTCTTAATTTAGCCCGGAAAATGGTTTCCCCGTTTACTCCTTTAACTTTAATACGATTATTTTTACCCTCATAAGTTGCCCCTTTTACATCCATCCTCGGCCCCGAGATCAAGTTCTTCCTTAACTTTGAAGAATGTAACACGTTATTGAACGTATACACGTCTCCTTTGCCGAAACTCATTTTAACACTTCCTTTACCCTCTATAGGGAAAGACAACCCATCAACCGCAACATGCATCCTCTCATCTGAAACTGGAGTGTATGAATCAAAAAGTCTAATATCCTTACAGAAATGATGTGATGCTGCTGTGTCAAAAACCCAGCTATCATCATCACTAGAATTGTTGAAACTTGATTCAGCCACGTAAAAAGATGAAAAGTTTTCAGGGTTACTGCGTCCCTTAGTCTTACGACATGAGCTTATAGAATTGTTACGGCGGTTACGTCTATGTTTATTGGTTAAGTCAGGTTTCCTTGATCTCGAAGCACGATCGGAAGAGGCAGAAGAAGCCGAGGTGGAAGGGGATGGAGACCTAGTGTGCAACTTGACCCTACAAGAATTTTTCATGTGACCTTTAAGACCACAACGAAAACACTTTACATTTTTCATATTAAACTTTTTATTAAAAGAAACCCTTGAGGTGGTGTTTTGTACCTCCACATTTTGTCCTAAAGAACCCCGATCAGAGTCCCGTAAAATGAGCCTGGTCTCTTCAGCAACCAGCTCAAGTGAAATGTCTTTGAATTTAAACTTTTCGTCTGGCCATCTAAGTATAGATTGCACAATTTGATCGTATTTTACAGGTAAATATCTTAACAATTGGAAACATAAATATATTTCTTCAATAGGGTGATTAATCCCTTTAAGCTGTTCGGATATTTTTATCAGTCTAGCAGAAAATAAACTAATACTTTCGTTCGGACCAATAAAACAAGTAATTAATTCAGAAAATATACCCATGTGCCTTGCTTTATTATCAGGCTGGAAATATTCCTTTAAAGTTTTCCAGGCCTCGATCGGACACTCTGTATTTTCGATTAAGCTCCGATGTTGTTCATCAATATTTAAATAAATAGTGGTCAGAGCTATCCGTGACCTATGATTAAAATCAGCCAAAAAAGGATCAGGAACATCATCGTCTTTAACTACCGGGGGTTTTTCCGTACCAGACACAATACCCCATGCATTTTTCTCATTCAATAAAAATTTTACATCTTTTGTCCACGTTCCGTAATTATCCGCACTTAACCTTTTAATAGAAGGCGTAAAATTAACATGAGCCATGTTAAATCACTGTTTTTCCAAAAGTCACTAACAAATTTATAAAAATTTAAGAATTCAAAAACTAATCCGGCTCCAAAGAACTTGTTTACAAACTATCTCAATTAACCATAAAGATAAACGCCCCCCAAAACTTTCGAATTTACAAAAAAAAGAAAATTACTTAATGCCGAAACATCGGTCCACCGTTCGAACCAAACACTAAAAACTACTGGCCCATAACCCTGTTAACTAATAAGTCAACTAGTAGGTAATTATGCCCAGTTAGAACTATATCTTAGAAAAATAAACAAGCCAAAAATGAGACTTAAGTAAGTTTAAAACATTCTATAGATTACGAAAAATACATTTAATTTAGTTGGGCTGGATTAAGTTAATTCAATAAATATTAACCCCCTAACAAATGAACTACGACGTCAAAAAAATATTCCGAACAGCTTTAAATAAAACAATCATTAACCAATTACATCTTTCAAAGAAAGAACTAAAAAACAATTTTGAAATTTCTAACCACTTGAGTTCGAAAATAAATAAATTTTACATACAGTTTATCTTCATGAAGTCATTAGCAAAAAGGAACACCGGACGACGTTGAGGACTGCCGACACATTACACACCAGGAGGAAACGGGCTTGGAAAAGAACTTAAAATTTCGGTAAAAGGAAACTTCACACGGATTAAAGCCGGAGACCACCGACCAGCAGCGGTGAACTATCACTTTCACGGTTTCATCTCATTTCTAATTTTTATCAACCGCCGGTCTCTCAAAAGGTAAGATAGGACCACCAAAAGCAAAAAAACACAACACAGATAGAATACCTTAACCTAACCCCGCTTATAAGCCCCGCTTTCACACATGGCTATCTCCTATTCGCCGATATAATGAACCGCCCAACTTCCGGTCATTGCGTCATACGTGCGTGAAATTTGCATAAAACTTCAAATCGCCGATGATCGGAGCGAGAATCTAACAAGAATGCTTGAAAAGTGACAAATATGTAAAAAACATGTCACTACATCTTCAGTGAAAATTTAACTTTAACAGCATCATTTGATAAATTGAAAATTTGTACCACATTAGTGACTTGACTCAAAAATCAAATTTGTAAGTTACATAATTTGGTTAATTTTAATTTGACGGTGCTTCTGTCGCCAAGGGATTTGGCGTTTTTGTAGGGAGCGATAAACAACATTTTCTGGTGAATTGCGTTGTGGCTAGGTGGCGCTGGTTATACTTGCGGTTAAGAGATAGAGGAATGTTGAGATGAATGAATGTTTTGAAATTAAAATTAACCAAATTATGTAACTTACAAATTTGATTTTTGAGTCAAGTCACTATAATGTGGTACAAATTTTCAATTTATCAAATGATGCTGTTAAAGTTAAATTTTCACTGAAGATGTAGTGACATGTTTTTTTACATATTTGTCACTTTTCAAGCATTCTTACACATTTTTCTTCAAATATGTATATTTTAATATGTAAAAAAATATTTTTTTCAATTTCACCTGTTTTGCTTTGTAAAACAAAACTGCCCGGGGCCCCAAACCAATATTTAGGCTTTCAACGGGCCCTACAATACTGCCCCATGTTGGATACTGATGTTTTTAAGAGAAAACAAAATTGCCCGGGGCCCCAAACGTGTATTTAG
This sequence comes from Oedothorax gibbosus, assembly GCA_019343175.1. Taxonomy (NCBI): domain Eukaryota; kingdom Metazoa; phylum Arthropoda; class Arachnida; order Araneae; family Linyphiidae; genus Oedothorax; species Oedothorax gibbosus. The sequence goes on from CM033271.1 coordinate 23,853,901, forward strand.
GCTTTCAATGGGCCCTACAATACTGCCCCATGTTGGATATTGATGTTTTTAAGAGAAAACAAAATTGCCCGGGGCCCCAAACGAGTATTTCGGCTTTCAACCGGTTTTGTTTTACAAAGCAAAACTAAAGAAAATTATTTTGCAAAGCAAAACTAAAAAAAAAATTAGTTTTATTTGTGAACAAAACCAAAAAAAAGTTTGTTTTGTTAGTCCTTCAAAACTGAATGACAGCTAGCTGTCCAGCCCTCGATAGAACAAAAAGTAATGTAATAGAATTAAAAATAATTCTGTGCGCACATCATCCGCGCAACCTAAATTCCACGCAAGTATTACCAACGCCGGCGATTGGACAAAACATCTAATTGGACAATTAGAACAAAATAAATCCCACGCGTATAACATCCGCGCAAGTATAACCAGCGCCACCTAGCCACAACGCAATTCACCAGAAAATGTTGTTTATCGCTCCCTACAAAAACGCCAAATCCCTTGGCGACAGAAGCACCGTCAAATTAAAATTAACCAAATTATGTAACTTACAAATTTGATTTTTGAGTCAAGTCACTATAATGTGGTACAAATTTTCAATTTATCAAATGATGCTGTTAAAGTTAAATTTTCACTGAAGATGTAGTGACATGTTTTTTTACATATTTGTCACTTTTCAAGCATTCTTACACATTTTTCTTCAAATATGTATATTTTAATATGTAAAAAAATATTTTTTTCAATTTCACCTGTTATTTTGTATTTAGATATCAAAAGACTATTCCAACTTTGAAGGGTTGTATAATTTAAAATGATATTGCAAAAACATTTGTTATGCATTTTTATTCAAATACTACTAAATTCAAATGTGGGCAACTATAATACTATCAGGCTCAAACCTTGTTCTTCATTATCTAACTTAGTAGTCATTACATGGTTAGAATTACGTATTAAGATTTTTTTTCAACTGGAATAAATACTGGGATTCCACCCAAACAATTTTAAATTATTATTCTACATACTGCAAATAAATTTAGCAAACGATAACAAATATTAATTTTATTTGCAAATGTAAATAAAGTTATCTGATTTTGGATTTTATAAGTTTAAGTTACAATTAAATACTACTATTTTCTAAAGTGTACAAATCTTGTGAGGAACCAGTTGACAGTTTCTGTCACAAATATATTGGTTTTCTATAAGAATTTCAATGAGTATTTGAGTAATAAGAAAATAGCTTCATAATAATTGAAGAGCTTAGTGGAAGAACGTGCTAAGTGACAAAAAGGTGAAAACGAGATAATGAGCTTCAAAGTTTTTAGTTTGCAACTTTTCTTTCATTCACAAAATCATAGTTTTTTCTGCATGATAATTTAGTTTGGTTCTTCAAAATGCTTACTTTACGTAATAACACATCATTTACAAAACGCGCTTGACGCCTCCTGCACTTGGCACGTTCTTTCTCCGAAGTGCTTCAGATTTTTTCAGTCGTTTAGTGGAAACGTGCTAAGTGACATTTTTTAGGTATATTTGATACATACGAGTTTCATAATTTCTATACTAACATTCCGATTTTCAAAATTCTTTTTTTGTTTGGAAGATAGGACTTCGCAGATTTTTTTTTATGCTTTTTATTTGTTTGCCTGTACGTCCATAATTTTGTCCGTCCGTCCGTATCCCTTTCAATTTCTGATCCAAACTGTCTGATTTTGAAAATTCTGTTTTGGTTCGAAATTAAAAAATTAGAAGACTACAATGTATAGTGTTCGGCCACCTGCCTGTACGTCTGTTTTTCTGTCCGTACGTCCGTCTATCCCCCCCCCCCCCCAACTTCCTTTCTATCCGTCCGATTTTTAAAGTTATTACTTTCAATTATCTAATATCAAATATAAGGTAATGAAACTATTGCGATGGAGGTCAAAAATCCAAAATAAAGATTTTGTGCCTTCTACACGTTTTGAAGGGTAATGATTACAAAAAACCGGGTTTTTTTCATTGATTCGTCTGTTTGTCTGAAACTACTTTACAGTTCGAACTAAAAGAGCTACAGACTTCAAATTTAGTACACGGGTTCCTAGTACCTGTTGGAAGTCATAATAATATTTTCGAGAAAATTGCGCATGCGCAATTAGAAGCTGCTATAAACTTTTTTGGGTTTTAAAAGTAGTGCTGAAAAACGAAAATAGATACAGACTTAAAATTTGATACACTTGCTCCCAGTACTAGTCGGACGACAAAATAAAGTTTTCAACAATATTTTGCATGTGCAAAGAGTAGCTGCCATAGAACTTTTTAGGTTTGAAATTGATATAGTATTGATATATTGAGCGTATTGATATATTAATCGGTAATTGAAAGTCGTATAGTGTTACTCAACACTAATTATTTTAGTGTATGATATCTCAGACACCTATCTTATATACTTTTTGTTCGTCCGTCTGTCCCTACTATAAGGATTTCTTTGAGTAATTTAAGTTAAAAGAAAGTAGGTTATATTAGTTATTTTAGAACTTCTTGCTTAATGTAAGATGAGTAAGTTTTTAATTGAAAATATTTTTTAAAAAATACCATTATCACTGAAATTATAAACTAATTACTTTGAAGAATAATAAGACAAATCTCAACTTAGTAAAAAGTATACAAAAAGATAGTAAAAGAAACACAAATGCAAGTGAATAAAATAAATATTAAATTTAAAAGATTTATAAAAAAAGATAATAATGTAAGATGTAATTTTTCGCAAAATAAATTTTCAAATAGTTTTTGGATAGGAATAATTGATTGTAAAAACAGACATTGATATAAAAAAAAAGTAAAAATAAGATGTCTGGCAAAATATAAATCCTAAGGTTATTTATGTTTTTATTTCCCCTTTTCAATTAAGGATTTAATCAATTTTAAGAAAGCTTCTTTAATTTACAGCATTTCTACAACAGCTTAGCATGATTGTTTAAACAATTTATTTTTACAATCGTGATGCAAAGCTCTTTTTTTAAAGTCATCTATATTTTAATAAATATTAAGAATTTATAAACATAAAGAGATAGAGCATAAAATGTTATATTGAGTTATTATAACAATTCTACTAGTTTTACATAATATAGCAATATCTTGATTAAATTTGTACTTACCGTATAAGCTGCTATTCGCACTTTCAAGCCAAATTACAGCTTTCCGCTTATTTCTTAATTCCATTTTAATAATTTTAGGAGTTTAGGACATTGCACAAAATGCGATCGTCAGCTTTAGAGATCAAACGTAAAATTGCTTTAAACGATTTTTGCACCCCTAGTTCATTTTTTTTCTAACAAACCAGATGCTTTGATGTATGTTCGGGGTGTAATGTTGTTTTAACGCGAACATGCAATGTCCAAAGGGCAGGTGCAACTTTCTTTTAATGATACCATCTGTTCAATGCTAAATAGACTATGTTTATTAGAATAAAAAACACAAGACTTTAAAAGCAAACGATATTTTATAAAATATTAAAACCTGTAGCTCCGATTGAATTCTAAAATAAAAGTGCATTTTCTACTATTTTCCTAAATGCACTCAAAGCCTGGTTATACGCTATATGAATTATAATTCATTGGTTATATTTAATAATTAAAGTTAATTTGAAAAAATTAATGACATTTTAAAATTCTTTTTGATTAAAACTATAAAAAAAACAATTGTTTTGCGATTAATGCGACATAAATAAAGCGAAAGTTTGACAATTTTCTTTAACTTTGTCACTTAGCACGTTCTTCCACTGAACGATCGTCTGAATCGGGACGATTTCGGAGGAAGAACATGCTATGGGTCCTTGGCACGTTCTTCCATTGAAAAAATGTTGAAAACGCGTGCCCCTACCAACTTCGTTCAAGAAAAATCTACGAAATCGAATGTTTTCTAAAAAATTGAAAGCTGTTATGTTTAAAGGAGGTAATAACATAATCATTAACACAAAAATCTCAATTTTTTCAAAAATGTCACTTAGTTCTTCCACTCAGCTCTTCAATCGCATTCTAGAATTTATGTGCAGTTTTTATTTGAGGTTTGATTGTTTTAGGTTCAATGGCGGCAGCTGTCAATCTCATCAAAACTGTGGGTGCCACTGTAGAACACTGTCTTTCAGTAATAGAATTAACTGACCTGAAAGGAAGGCAAAAAATTGATGCACCAGTATATTCTGTATTCAAATACTAATTGTTACTGAAATAGACTAAAATATAATGTTCTAGAACAGGGGTTTCCAACCTTTTTGCACCTGCGTACCACTTGACTTTTTGAAAAAAATTGGCACACCACCAGGCCTAAATATTTTAATAAATGTATAATGCTTCATATTTAAGGGTTAGGTATTTGTTTATTTATAACATGCTTATAATATAGAAGAAATAAAAAGATTAAAATTGTACTTATTTACAGTTTTATTTATTACCCATAGGTCTAAAAACATACAAATAAAAAAAATAGTATACAAACTCAGCAAATAATTAATATCATGCAAAATTTACTTTCATAGTCTTTAGTGCGAAACTTCTTGTTGGGAAAAAAACTTCTTGAAACTAAACTTCTTTGCCTGTAATTAAAATATCAACATTAGGAGTAATGGAAGTTATCTTCACTCTTAAATCCTCTATTCCTCTTCAACACTTATTCTGCTTCTATGATTGTTTTTTTATGTTCAGAAAATCCACTATCACACAAGTAACTCGTAACAAATGGCATCAAAAATAGCAGAGCTTGCCCGAAGATCAAAGGGTGCTAGGTTTTACATCCGATCCAGAAGTTAAATAACGATTTTTCTTTAAAATGTTTGTTTAAAATAATGAGTAATATTTTTGCGTGCTCACTGCCCATGCGTACAGAAGCTATTAAAAGTATCATGTTGCTCACATCACTCACGCATACCACCTGAAATTTTCCAACGTACCAACAGTGGTACGCGTATCACCGGTTGGGAACCCCTGTTCTAGAATTTTGCTGTACAAAAACAATCTGAATTCTTGTTTATATGATTTTATTTGTTTAAATACCAACGTATTATTACCAACGCATATGATTTTATTTGTTTACCAACGTATTATTACAAACGTTTACCAACATAATTTGTTTACCAATTTTCCAACATACCACCAGTGGTACGCATATCACCGGTTGGGAACCCCTGTTCTAGAATTTTGCTGTACAAAAATAATCTGAATTCTTGTTTATATGATTTTATTTGTTTACGAATTCTATATATTTAAAAATATTCTTAAAATTTTGTACACTTACTAGGGGTCACGTCCCCTGTTCGCTATCGCTCGCCAACCCCCAGGAACTGCTTTTGCAGTTCCCTTTCCAGGTTCGCTTTGCTCGCTCACTGTTCATTGAAATATTTTAGTCTAGCCTTTAGTATCTTTTTAAAATAAAATAATTACAAATTAATGCTTATAAAATTTTCTTTAATGTGATATATCCAATTTTGGTTGATTTTACGTGGAATGACCCATATATACATTAAGTTATTGGAATTTATGTTTGAAAGAAAAAGTTTTTAAATAGATCATAGTAATTATTTTATTTTAAAAGGATACTAAAGGCTAGATAAAAATATTTTAATGAACGGTGAGCTAGCTAAGGGGGTTCTAGTGGGTTTGGCGAGCGATAGCGAGCAGGAGTACCCTAGTTTTATATAAAATTTTGAAAATTTCCAAAATTTCAGAAATTTTTAATTTCATCAAAATCACTTATCTGTTAAAACAGATAAGTGTTTTTGATGAAATATATTAGTTTTTCATATTCAATTAAAGCTCCTTAAATTAAGTTTCATATTTATTATAAGATTTTATTTGTTTACGTATTCTATATATTTAAAAATATTCTTAAAATTTTGTACACTTACTAGGGGTCACGTCCCCTGTTCGCTATCGCTCGCCAACCCCCAGGAACTGCTTTTGCAGTTCCCTTTCCAGGTTCGCTTTGCTCGCTCACTGTTCATTGAAATATTTTAGTCTAGCCTTTAGTATCTTTTTAAAATAAAATAATTACAAATTAATGCTTATAAAATTTTCTTTAATGTGATATATCCAATTTTGGTTGATTTTACGTGGAATGACCCATATATACATTAAGTTATTGGAATTTATGTTTGAAAGAAAAAGTTTTTAAATAGATCATAGTAATTATTTTATTTTAAAAGGATACTAAAGGCTAGATAAAAATATTTTAATGAACGGTGAGCTAGCTAAGGGGGTTCTAGTGGGTTTGGCGAGCGATAGCGAGCAGGAGTACCCTAGTTTTATATAAAATTTTGAAAATTTCCAAAATTTCAGAAATTTTTAATTTCATCAAAATCACTTATCTGTTAAAACAGATAAGTGTTTTTGATGAAATATATTAGTTTTTCATATTCAATTAAAGCTCCTTAAATTAAGTTTCATATAAAATACTCTTGATACTCTACTAACTTTTTTTCTTAGAAATTTTAGATTTTCGTTTTTGTTAAATTACAAAACAATTTCTGGGAAGATAAATGAAAAACCCATATGCTTATTTGAAAGATTATTTTATAGAAAATAATTTGATATGCAAAAATGTTTCCTTAGAACATTTTTATTTGTTAAATTTTTTTTTAAAAAAAGGGTTAAACTAAAGAAGTATGGACAGCTACTTTTGTCAGATATGGTAACCCCGCCAAGTTGGTATTATGGCAACCCTTGGCGACGCAAATCGAGCAAAATAGCCAAAGATCATATTTTAAGCGAAATTCGCCAAATAAATCTAAACACATATATTTTTAAAATCTGAATTTTTTAATACTAATCTTTTATTAATTTAAGTAGTCATTTTAATCTTTTGTAATTAATATTTTATTAATTAACTGTTGAGTTCTAATTTTCTTATTTTAAACTATCACTACGGTTGCAAATGAATGCCACGATAATTTTTAGTAAGGAGATCTTTCATGTTCTCTTCAGAAAACACTTTCAGTTTTTAGCTGTATTTTAAGTATTTTTGTTATTTTGACTTGACGACATTTTTCGTCTTGGTGCCAAATCCAAACATGGTCCTTTAAATTAACCTAAAAAAATTCAAAAATTTTTGATATAAAATTTTTTCACATTTTATATCAAATTAAAGCTCGTTAATTTTTTTTAAAAAATGAGATATTACATTACTCTCGATGTAAAATAGAAAAGGTTTTATTAATTTTTAACAAATCAGAAATACGTAATTTTTAACGATTATTTTGCCTTTTTTGCTGTAACTGCTGATTTCAGTCTGATTTTTCGAAATTATAATTTAAATTTTCATTCATAAAACATCCCTAATATTATGCATGTTTAAAGTTAAACTTACTGATTCTATCCAAAAGTTGTTTCATTAAACTAATAACGAATCTTTTATAACGCAGAGTAAATCAAAGCATCTGTTCTTTATCGTAGGCGAAAGTGTAAACAAACTCGATTGTTGCCATTGTAGAGTTAGATATATAAGGAAATTTGGTAGCCGTATAAGAGTATTATATATATAGATTCTACATTATGAAATGCCTTCCATGTGCTAATATGTTTCACCTTGTTCTACTTACTGATATTTCTACTGTTATCCTATCTTCTTACTGATGTCAAATCTTTACTATTAAATATTTTTTAAATGTATTCTTAGGAAAACCTTTTTAAAGTGTTGAATGGATTGTTAAAAAAAATGTTGTATGATATATTTTAAACCATATAATAAAATTTCATATTTTCTGACAAACTTTTTTGAATTTTTTTGTAAGTTGTGCAAAAAAGTATAAAGTTTCAATATCTTTCTTAAGTCAAGTATTCCTTCAATAGTAAATTTTAAAAGTTAGGGCCTGGTGTCTGGCCAATAAATGAAAATGTCATGCCACAGAAGTTACCATATTGCTCATTCCTCCACTCTTTCAATAAATCAGGTAATATAAAACAAAAATATCTAACATTAAATAACACTAAGTGATAGGATTTGGTGCATAAATCTTCTGTGGTCCATGACTTGTATGATGGCAGTGTAAGTTCCCAAAGGATTCTAGTTTTGTCACTTGATGGTTAAAATCCGAGGCCCTCCCCCGATATTTCCTATGCAGCTCTAGTAGGACATTAAGTAAATCAAGTTTAAAATGTGTTTTTTTTTATGTACGTTACTTTTCTGACAAGCTTTTTCGAATTGTATATGTAAGTTGTGCAAAAAAGTATAAAGTTAATAGTATAAAGTTTCAATATTTTTCTAAGTCAAGTATTCCTTCAATAGTAAATTTTAAAAATTATACATTTAAGCAAAATGTTATTGAAGTATTTTTTTAACTGCAAACTCTGTTAACAACTAGTGCTAATTTCTAGTGTTACCTATTCCAAAGGCAGAAAAACTAGCTCGTAAGAAACTGTTCACAAACTTTAATTTCAACTTTATTATCTGCATCTTTTTTTTTTTAAATAACTTTTCTTTAAATGAAACTAAGTTGAATCCTTTTAGTTTAGACTAGTAAGAAAAACAAATTTCTATAACTTTATATGTTTCATAACAAAAGAAAAAAAACTATACTAGTTTTGCACCTACAAACATCATTGTACAACCAAAGCTTTAGTTTAAAAAGATATAGAGATAAGCTTTAGACGTATCTTATACAGTAAATGTCCGTTACAACGAATTCCAAGGGACCAGAAAAGTTCTTCGTTATAGTGGATTGTTCGTTAAAACGGAATTGCATTAAAAAAATAACATTTTGTTAAATTTGAAATGCTACAAAACTCAAAAATATGCAATAATTTCATTAATAGACAAGTTATAATATTTATACTTTCAATAAACAAGTACTAAATAATATAACTAAGTATTAAAAGTTTGAAGATGGCCGTATCCACATCTTGAAACTATGCAGTCAATATTCTTTTCCTACTCACAGCACCGACAACTGCTATTGTGCTTCTATTTCATTTAGGTCTTTCAAAAAGGTTGATAAAGTTGAAGGAGCAACTATACATTTTTTTGCAATATCTGATTTTTTTTAAACCCTTTTTATCAACATCCGTTGTAAAGGTCATCTTTTCCTCTAAGGAAAACTGTTCTTGTTTGGTAGCTGCTATTTCTAGAATGAGACAGTAAGACAACCACAATCAACACTAGAGAGAATTGAAGTGGAGAAAAATGCAGAACGAATGAGTCCACCTTTTTCACTATGGTTGCAAAAGTTGAGTGTGGGACAAACCATTAGTCATTAAAAGTGCCTTCAAGGGAATAATTTTCTGTGACAGCAAAGCTGACGGTCTTTTTCATTCTTAAAGACTTCCTTTGTGACAACAATGAAAGCAACGCCTATGTGCAGTTGTGCACATGTTTTCAAATTCAATCCCAGGAACACCATAATCTCAAAAGTGTCAATGTCAGGCTATCATAAGAGAATTCTTAAGGGGATTGTACTGGTCACTACAGATGTTTGGGTTCGACCCATTGAATAGCAATTTTGGGCTTTCTTGCGGGGGGCAGATTAGCAAAAGAATATAGGTACGATATGATCCTCCCACCCCTTTCTCCTTCCATTTGACAATGATAAACAAACTTGTTTAAAACTTGTTTGGGGACTTTTCAAAACAGCGGAAACAGAAAAGTGTGAAGAAAAAATCCTTTGTTATAATGAAACTGAGTTTTAGTATTTTCATTTAAATGGAAATTTTAATCTGTTATTCTTATAGTATATTTCAAAAGAGACTGGGGATTTATTTCGTTATAATGATATTCGTTAAAGAAATTTTACTGTATTGAAATTCAGCGATATAGTTCGCTTGGTAGACATTTTCATACAAAACAAAGTTCTATCAACATGTTTACTTAGCTTTCTAAACTTAGTTATTTCTAAGAAATATATCACCTTTCTTCAATAATTATAACTGGTTATTCAAATAATTGTATCAAAATGTTGCAAGTATTCATCTATGATCAAGGGAGGATATAAGACACATTCTATGCCATTAATCCGTATATTTATAATTGGTTTAATATTTAGTGGGTAATTAGGATTTATTAAGGATAGAATTCATAGGGTTTTTTTCATGTCTTTTAATAAAGAATTCAGTTCAGATAAAATTAAATTGTAAAAGTTTATATTATAAATTTAATTTCAACTTATAAATAACCTAATTTTACAACCCCTTCAAACTGCTGCTCTAGGCAGTACCTAGCCTACTTAAAAATATGGCCTAAACTAGAATTTTAAGTTATTTCCTTTTAGGTAGCAAAGCTTAATTTGAAATTTATATTTGCATTTTAAATTAATTTCCTTAAATACAATCCTGAAATCATTTGAATATTAAAACATATTGTCTTTGTATCTTAATGAAACATAATTTTTAAATGGGGAAACAAGAATTTTCAACACGCAGCAGAACAAGCAAATTATTATAAACAAAAATACAAAATTGGAGTTATATCAGTACAGATGGTTTTGGTTAGATTAAAGTTGCACAGGAATAACATGAGAGCTATTACAGTACAGTTGAACATTGTTCAAATTGTGTATCTGGTAACTGAAACAATGCTGGGTAATTTAAAGTTATTAAAATTCAGAATTTTATACTTCATTCTTCCAATGTTGATATTTAACATATTTAGGGTCTTAATATTAAATTGAATTAAACAAACGACTTAAATTGTCACAATATCTTTCCGTAATCTTATTGAATTCTAGTGGATATACTCTGAAAAGTGAAAACTTCAAAATTAAATGCTACGCCTACTATTAAAATAAAATTTTAAATAATTATGAAATAAGTTTATTGTAATATATAATTTGCCATTAACACACTTTGTTATATATATGTAATAGAAAAACAAAAATATTCATTATTAAAAATGAATAATTTATTGGGAAATTAAACAACTCAATGCTTCTTTCGGCCTTCTAATTCTGTCAAGCCTGCAAACTGGAAACTCTTCAAAGGATCTTTCTTATTTTTGCGCTGCTTTATGCTGCCTTTTCCTTCCTTCTTTTTATTCTTAGGATTTTTCTTCTTTGCATTGGCATTTGCAGCTGCACCTTTCAAAGTAGGGGGCACGATGTAATCAGGAACATCCTTCAAATGAGAATGCAATTTCACAGTGTGCAGAGTCTTGTCATGCCTTAGAATTTGCAAGTCCCTGGGGTTATCCTCAAAGTAGGGTTTTAGATTTTTGGCATTCAGCAATTCTGATTTGATTTCCTTGAGCCTCGCTTCGCGAACAGCTATCTTGGTGATAGCGTGGAAAGCATCCTTGGCCCTGTACTTGAATCCTTCCAACTCTTCCATCTTGAAAAGGTAAGGCTTGAAATGGGTCTTCCTTTCTCCAGAGCCGTCTGCAAAGTAGTCTTCTACCTTCTTTAGCAGATCTATTTCTTTAGTGCTCACAAATGACAAGGCTGTGCCATCCGCATTACCACGAGCAGTGCGTCCTACTCGATGAATGTAGGCATCAACGGTCTCCGGGAAATCGAAATTTATGACATTTGACACGAATTGGAAGTCAATTCCTCGGGATACGCCATACTCTTTATCCATTTTCCTCTTTTTACGGGCAGGATCGCTACTTGGCTGATCGGCGGTAAGTTCGTCAGATGCGATGATGATGTCATAAATCCCCATGTTGAACTGGCTAACGGCATGACAGCGACAGGTGGCAGGGAGCTCGGAGTTCAAGACACAGCTCTTGATGCCAAACTGCTCCAGGTAAAGCTTCATGCGATAACAGCGATCAACCGACTTGACGAATATCAGCGACTTTCCCTGTATCAGTCTCAGCTTCAGCAAGGCGTATATTAGCACAAACTTATCCTCTTCTTCACACTTGATGTGGTATTGGACTAGCCTGTCACTTTCAGGCAGCTCTGGCTCTTCCAGCTTTAAGATGACAGGGTTGTGTAGGACAAGCTTTTTAATGTTTTTCACATCTTGGGATAATGTGGCGGACATTAGGAAAGCTTGATATATGGTTGGAAGGTGTGACAAGATTTTGTTGACGTCGTTACCACATCCAAACGAAAAAAGCAAATCGGCTTCGTCAACAACTAGTGTACGTAAGGAGGTCTGAAGGCAAAGATTTTTCTCTTGCAAGTGGGCTAGTATACGCAATGGAGTTCCAATGACGATGTCTGGTTTTTCAAGTAGCAAAGGCCTCTGTGCAATTAGATCAACTTGAGGGGACACATCAAAACAGCTGACGACTCGTGAACAATAACAAACGAGATCGACTAAGTTTTTGTGGATTTGCTTGCTAAGATCTTTACTTGGAGCTATTATCAGAACAGTGGTTTCTTGTATAGAACTTGACTTCTTTCTCTGAAGAATTTGTTCTATGATTGGGATGAGAAAAGCTCCCGTTTTTCCAGAACCAGTTCTTGCACGAGCTAAGATATCTTTACCTTCAAGAGCAAGTGGTATGGCCTTCTCCTGTATCAACGTTGGAGCCTTCCAGTTTAGACGGGCAATAGCTTCTATTAGACGATCATCTAATCCAAAATCACGAAAATTAATATTGTCATCTTCCATTTCGTCACCGCGTTTTTCTTTAGACATTATTTTAATTTTATAGTTTCATTCAGGGCAGCGTGGAACCACCAGCAAAATCGAAGTCAAAAGAAAAACATTGAATTTTATTCAGTTCAGTTCTCTTTTTCATTTGTAAGCCACTTTAACATTCACTCAGCTAATTGAGATGTACCACATGACGTACCCTTCAAGAAGCTTGGTTTGGTTTAGTTTGAATTGTCGTCGCACTAGAGCTACACGAGGGCTATTGGCGACGGGCGTCGTATTTTAGAACCACAGTCAAGTGACGAGCCGACACCTGAGTAGGCACCAAACGCAACCGTTAAGGGCGACATCGTACGCAGCGTTAGGACTTTGAAGGATATTTAACGTGCACTCTCTCTACACGGGGTATTATTTGTCGGACATTTTGGGCTGCACGGACCGTTTATAGGTCGGCAGTTATTTGGCTATGCCCGGACCCGAACCTGGGACCTTTCGCATGCTAAGCGAATGCCTAACCGACTGGGCTCCCCAACCCCCTTCAAGAAGCCTTTATTTTATACATTTTGTTATTACTTTGGACATAAAGCTTTTTTTAACAAGTCAATTTGAACTTTGTTGCAACATAAATAGAAGTTGGTAATAAAGCAAAGTCGAGAGGCATAAGAAACCAGAACTCATCAATTTATTATTTAAATCTCAACTAAGATTTCAACATTCAAACCTAAAAGGTTTCGGAAGCTGGGAAGTACAGTCGTTTAAGGCGTTCGAATTGCATGCGAATAGTCCTAAATTCGAGTCAGATAATATTGCCAAAAATAACTGCCGATCTTTGAACGGCCCGTACAACCAAAGAACGTCTGACGAGTAATAACCCAGGAAAAGAGGGTGCACGTTAAATGTTTTCCACAGCCATCGCTGCGTATAATATTGCCCTTAAAGTTTCGTTGGGTGCATACTCAGGTGTCGACGTCGTCTTTTGCTTTTGACTAGGTTTTTTAGCAATCAAGAATATGTTTTGGCTGTTAGTCAAAAAATAAGGAAAAATTTGATTAAAAAAAGATTGTGATTAGTATAATTCATCTGGGAAGCAGTAAACCCACTATCGTGTCAGTCTAAGCAGATCGTTAGCATTCGGCGATAGTTTGAACCAGGGCCCGTTTGAACCCGGTGATAGTCACAGCTTTCCTTATAGACGGAAATATGCAGCTAAAATCCAATTAAAATACCCAAGTATATTGGGAAAGACATGGTCGTTAAACCTGTGGAGTCTAAAGTAACGACGGGCGGCGTCAATCTACGATGTCGTTCGAAGTTCCGTTGAGTGACCCAGTGTCCGCTTAGGTGTCGACCTCTGCAAAGAGTTCTATAGGTTTCAATTCCGATCAAGGTTTCAAATTACGAAAATAGTTGGCTGTGTTAAAACTCTTAAAAAGGAGGCTATAAATAGACAGCCGAAAACAATTTTCCTCTTGTCGAAGCAATAAACCAGAATTTTACCCAACTCAACTGAGCCCTGAGGCCTGAGCTGAGCTCAACCAGCTGAACTCATAGATTTCTTTGTTTATTTATTCGGTTCGGATTAGTATCATCATAAAAATCCTATAATATGTTATCGATGAGTTCATAAAAATCTTTTCGTTTTCTCTTGGTTTTCAGAAATTATATATATATATATATTTTCGAATATATATAATAACTTATTATGTCGTGCAATTCAAAAGACATCATGGAAATTCCCGGATATTATTACGATTCTCAAGTGCGAAGATATTTCAGAATAGACCCTGCTCATCCAAGAACATGTGCTTCTGAATCGGAACCAAAAATAGCTTCTGTTAAATCCCTAAAACCAAGACCCAATCACACAATTGATATTTTACACCAACGGGAGATCGGCACGTTCAAACACGCTTTTGAAAGCAGTATGGTCGCACTGAGCGTAAAACACTTACAGTGTGTCAAGGAATTTGAATTTGACTGTCCGCATCGTCCATCTCAAAATGTAACCTTTTTAAAAGGAGGTAAGAATTGTGTGTATGTGCAAGAATTCTGTGAAATTAGTTACTCAAACTTTATTAAACCAAGGGCGAATTTCCTTTTCCCTTCCGCCAGGGAAGCCCGTTTTGAGTATAGACTTGCAGGACGGCTTTCAATTGTTGATTTGTGTGAGTTCACCAAACCGGTCTGGAAGCTGGTTGCTGTATGTTCCGACTCCAAGACATGGAATGTGACCTTGTCTTGTGCAATCACTGGAGAGAGCACTCCCCTAGATTCCTCCAAATCGCCAATATGGTGTTGCACTTCCAATGACTTTACATCCCATATGGTATGGGGCAAAAAAGATTGTGTAGTTCAGGGTGTGCTGCCCGTGACTGGACCTTTCAACAGACAACGAGTTGAAGGGGAAGTACGTTCGATCGAGTTTAACAAACGAGGCACTCTGATCTATATTGGAGTGCACACTGGACATGTTCAACTGCTTGACAATCGGACACGTGACATCGTTTTTCGTAAGAAAGTGGGTAATATAGGCATTGATGAAGTTGTACTTCTTTATAATGAAGAAAATCTAATTTGTGAAGCCTTTGATGGTAAACTCTTTAACGTAAGTAAAATATTAACATTTAATTGTAACATGTTTTTGCTATAGATGACTTTACTCTTAATAGAGGAATCTTGAAGGTTAAAACTGTATAATTGCTTAGTTACTGGTATTAATTAAAAAAATACATGTGAACATAACATTTTGTAACATATAGCTACATAATAATTAATAAATAGTTAAGATTTTGTGAGATATTTAAAATGTAACTTACCAATTAAGAGTCGAAAATTTTATAATTTCATTCATCACAGTGTGCATGTTTAATTTATATAAATTTACTAGAAGATCCTAACATTACTTTGACTATCTTAAATCTATAAATATAATCTATCCTTTATTTAGAACAACTAAAGTTGTTCAATTGTAACATTCAAAGCGTTTTCTATTTATCTTTTAGATTTGGGTATAAAAAGCTTTGACTTCAATATCTTAAAAAATCCATTTTGGCCAGCGAAATTTGTATGATGCAATTTATGGTACTTGATGTATTTTAAACTCCAAACCAAAAGTTACTTCAATTATTTATTTTATTTATTCAAACTAAAAAAAATCCAGTCCCTGGGATAGTGTAACATTTAAAGATAACTACAGTTGAACCTCGTTAACGCGAACTCGCTTAACACGAAATTTGGCTGCAGCAAATTTGGTAGGATTCTCCCTCTCTTATATCCAGAAAGGGAAAAACCAACGGCCGCTCTGCGGAACTCGAAAAAAGTCGCCAAGCGTGGTAGAAAGCTGCTGTAGGTTTGCCAACGGCCACTCTGCGGAACCGCAGCCCGAAATTTCGCTTAACATGATTTGAAAGCATTTCCCCGGACAAAAAAGTTTTGAGATAATGTTAAAAAATCTCAACGCCAAATAGCTTTAGGCGAAATCCCGCCTAACCAAAATTCAGGATTCGACTTTTTCCCCCGAGTAATTCAAAGCTTCGAATAACAAATAAAACAAAACATAAAAAAAAGCGGCAACGAACATTCTAAAAACAAATTTGTCTTCTACTTCTGGTTCTGAGAAAACCACTTGAACTTCCATGATTCGTCAATTTTAATCCAATGAATGATTCAGCAAGTGTAGGATGATCCATTACGTCATGAAAAGCATAGGTGTTAGAGGTCAAAGGTGAAGACTGTGAAGAGCATATGAAATTAGAGTTGGTTCGCATTTAAACTTATTGATTTTCATTCAAAATGAATCGAAAGTAGTGCAGTAGCTTATTTCTTTAGAAACAAAACAATTTTTTAAAAAATGATATGAACGGCAAATGTAGTCTTCAAATGTTGCTTCTGGTAGAGATTTACTGTATGGTCCCCCTTGGCGATCTTTCCAAATTCGCGCCAAAAGTCCGTATTTTGGCGACTTTTTTTTAAAAACCACGATTCAAAGAAAATATCGTATGGGAATATTTCTTATGAAAACTCACCAACGATCCGATAGGGTTGCCTGAAAACGTCATCGGTGCGAAGTCATAGAATTCGAATCTTTAGTCGAAGTCAGACAGGTTGCCAGAAAATATTATTTATCGCCATATCCGAAAAAATCGCGCCAAGGGGGACCGTACAGTAAATCTGATCCAATGTTATTAAAAAAAAAGCGGAAATTGCGTCTAAAGATGTAAAAAGCACCATTTAAATTATTTTGAAAAATCGGGATAAAATTGAAGAGGCCTTTGCAGTAAACCAATTTGAACTAGCAAGAAAAAGAATTTTTCTAATTTTTCTATGGTATGTGCTAAGCCATATGAAGTATATTAATTGCATTACTAATTGTATTCTCGTATTATTAGTGTATTACATTTTTAAAAATAAGAATATTTTTTTATGTTAATTTTTTAAAACTATTCACTGGTTCAATGTAAAAAAATTCCTGACGGTTAACGTGAAATTCGGTTAACACGAAATGTTTCAGTGTCCCCTTCGAGTTCGTGTTAACGGGGTTCGACTGTATTAATTATTTTCATTACAAATATCAGATAATTTTATTTTAAATATGAAGATAACTGCACAATTTTTTTTCAAATTAATATTTCATTTTTTTGTATCATAGAGGGCTATACTTGGTGTCTGGCTTATTTGTCATACTTAGAAACGAGTGAAAGGGCTGCATAAAAAACATGAGCTGATTGGATCAACAAATGATCTTCGGCACATTTCCTACGCACAGGCAAAACAACAAAAATCATTTTCAATCATTCGTTTAATTTGCCGGCTTTATCGCTGTACTTGGCTGGTTACATTTTAAAACCTTTTTATTACTTAATATAAAACTTTTTTTGATTAAGAAGCAATTTAAAACAGTTAATTGAATTGTTAACAAAAGTTGTAGCTTAATTTATTTGTTTATTTATATTTAACCCTTTCAGTCCCAATGAACAATTTGGCATCATCATTTTAGAAAAAAAATTCTGATCGTCTGCAGCCATTTATGACATCAAAAAGCACATCATTCGATTCTTCAAACGATTATAAAATATTTTTTATTAATCCCAATTGATGTCAGCCCTATTATTTTTTTAAAATTATGATCAAAATTTTTTTTCTAAAATGATGATGCCAAATGGCATTATTGGCACTGAAAGGGTTAAGTATGATTAACGTCTGTCGAAAATTTTTAGAGGATTTTCGAGTATATTTCCAATAAAGGTTCTACCCCTTTAATGAGAGTAATGCTGTTATTTAATAGTTTAATAAAGTTTAATTTAAAATTATTTATACTATGCCTATATTTCTGTTTTGTATTTCAGGTAGATCTACGGATGATGAGACCCATTTGCCATTACTATGGACATTTACACAGCCCATCCCATAAAGTTCCATTCAGCTTGAGCGAATCCAATGACCTTCTTTGTGCCACTGGGACTGATAATGTTACAAGGCTATGGAGCCTCAGTACCGGTGGCAACCCTATGAAACTCGTCCAACCACCCAAAAAGGAGCATCCCTGTCGTTCTTGGCTTGTCAGTGATGGTTGCAAGTTTCTTGTTTACCAGTATCAAAGGGAAAAGTGCTACATTTACGGCAATGGTAGAGTAGAAGGGTTGAATTTCTAATATGTATGGTGTGGGGGAGTGTTTGGTTTGAATTGTGTATACTGATGTCTGTAGTGTACCTAATGTTTGTAAACCCATGCATCTTCCTTAAATAGTGGTTTTTGTATAAAATATCTTCACAAATTGTTGTATTTTTATTTAGTGTATGTATTATATTTTTTAAATGTTAAACAACCAAACTGTAAGTTGTAGTTGTTAGTAATTATATTAATGTACGTAGATGTTTCTATTCATAATTAAAAACACTTATATTGATATAAAATCCATATTATCAAAGATTTGTAATTGTGATTTAGAACAAATATTAAAATTACTTACAAAAGTAAGTAATATTTTGTAATTGGTAACTGTAAATTTACACATTAGTTTGATACCCCTCTTCCCCCAAAAATTATTAAGTGAGCCATATTTGTTATGCAAATCACATAAGTTTATTTTAAAAGGAAGGGGGAGGGGATTTATCTTTGTTACACTTTTCCTTAATTTAGTTTTTTAATCTTGAAAGTTGAAAGTTTATTATTTTGTGATTGCAATCTACAAGGATCTGTTGAAAAGAATTATTTGTATTTGATTTATTAACTATTTTCCAAATTTGAGACCTTTATGAATGCAAGTGACCTTATTTAAAAAAAATATATATTGTTCACTTAAATTAACCTTTTTGTGCAATTCATTAAAAGAATAAAAAAATTGCTTAAATTTATTTTTAATCAATTTATTAATTACACACAGTTTTACTGTTTTTCACCCAATACAAGACTTGAGCTTGGTTCAATTACAATTTACAACTAAGCCTTACCTAGGAATCAAACCCATACCCCCAGCTCTACAGTCCAGAGCTATAACCCTTACGCAACAAATTATTGCAAGGTTAATTTATAACTTCTTGTTTAAAATGTATACTCAGTTTAAAGAAAAAAAATCACAAACTTGACTTCCTTGAAAGATATTTTTTATTTCGAACCAGCCCATGGAAACATTTTTTTCTTTACCTTATATTGTTTCAAGATGGTAATTCTAATGGAGTTGCTTTGAACACAATCCTCCATAGCTAGGACTGTGTTCACAGCAGCTTCAAGTTAGAATTACTATTTTGAAACCAATATAGGGTAAAGCAAAAAAAATTCTCTCATGAGCTGAATCAAAATGAGATGTGAACACAATCTTAAACTCATAGTACATTTACTATTCCTCGACTTTACTTCTGTGACTTTAACTTGTTAGCATTGTTAATAAATTTTTATTAGGGTGTATGCCTTCAGCAGCCTTGGGTCAATAAAATTGACCTAAAACACATACACTTACACCAAAGTTTGCAGTGCATCAAAAGTTCCACTTCGAACATAATACGAAGCATTTACATACTTACATTTACTACATTTACTTACATTACATTACTTACATTTACATAAAAAAAAATTATTAAAAAAAGTCTTCTTGCATGAGATAATTAGCAATAGGGTTTTTGGTGCTTTTTTTTAGTTAAAGTCTGAAGGATTTTTTTCCTAAGAGGCAGTGCAAGCAAATATTTTTTCAGAGATGAAGTTATTGTATGGGGAAGAATGGCCATTGACCTGTCACCCTCATCAGTTTTATAATTATTTAACTTTTTAAAAACAAAAATATGTTTGTAATAACAATTCTTTTAATATTATTAGAAACTTTTAGAATAAAATTTTACTTTTGAAATGTGCTCAATTGTGGTGGAGTGCTATTATATTGATTTTTAATTTCCCTATCCCTATTGTTTTATGTTTATTATATTGTTTAAAATACATTTTTTTATTCTTCTGCAATTAAGATTTTAAAAAAAGTTATTTGTTTTAATTATTGTTTATGTGCGCATTTTCTGGGACGCACGGAAATGTGTCATTTCCCAAGCGTTGCATTTTTTTCATAAAATATTTTTTAAATAATTCTGTGATTAAAATATATAAACTCTCAAATAACATTGTCATATATATACTTTTTCTCATTTCCATTTAACAAAACCAGTTGTATTTTTAATTAGGTTTTTAAAAAGCACTACCATTTTTTATTATTCAAAAATTATACATTCTCATTCTGTATTTATTATCCTTTATTAAGGGGTAATAAAATACTGTAATATTTAATTGACGATTTCAAAACTCCGACCAGAATCGTTCTGCTAATGAAAGTTCAACTTTTAAACTGCCGATGTCGCTGCGATCGCTTTCCAACTTGTTCCGTTCCAAGCGAGCGATCGTTCCGAAAAAAAATAAATCAAAATAATACGCGGCGAGCGAACATCCAGTTCTGACCACTCTTTCTATGACCGGAGTCCAGTCGAGTTCGGAAACATTCCCACCCCTATAAATTCAAAGTAAACATCAAAACGAAACTATTTTGTATTCTTTATTAAATGCCGCTTTCGAACTTTTATTAACACCGGGCGGTCGGAACGGAAAAAGCGTCTCGCCTCGGGCTAAGTTGCTTACGGTTGGGGCGAAACTCGGCAGAATTCCTCACTTATAAACGCTGTCTAAACACAGATCTACCTGTGGGTACGTTGGACTGTGATTCACAGGTGAGTCGCTGCTTTCGTATTTTTCTATTTTCAAACGATTTTTATTATCGTTCGATTTAACAAAAGTGTAAAATCTAGTGTATGGATTATAGGTGTTTTTTTTAGAGAAATGGTTTTTGGGGTGAGGATTTTCTTAAAAACTTTCTCGTGAAAACAGGTAAACTGGGCGGTGGCGCGCGGTTGTGACTGTTTTTAGGAGAGATTTGTTTTGTATCGTTCGGTAAGGCTCTTTGCGAGGCTAAAAGTTTTTATTGGGTGCCCCAAATAAAAATAATAAAAACTAGATAAAATTTAAATTGTTGCATTTTAAATTAGGCAATGCAGTTATTAAATAGTTTTTATTAAAAATTGTTTGTTTTTTTCTTACGAAATTATTTTTTCTGTAAAAATATTATTTCATTAATTTTGCATTAATATGAATTACATTAATTATTTCCGTAATATAATTTTAATATATAACTGATAATTTTTTTAATAAATGACCGATATTTAAACTTTTGTAATCTAAAAACAGAAAGTTCATTTTTTTTTAATATTGTTGTTTCAGGACATATCTGCTTAGATACAGGAGTTAAATAGAATACAAGGCGTACTTACATAATTTGTGGATTAATATTTTCAAAAATAACTGATAATTAACTAATTATGTATTTAAATAAAACAATACCAGTTATGTATGAAATCCTTAAACACAGTTCCGCCTACAAAAGTTTTTTTTTACAAATAATACACAGAAATTTAATTCATAATAGCGTTTAACATTTAGTTACAACAAACAGGTTTTGTCGTTTTGTTTATTCGAATGGTGATATTTGAATATATTATCAGAAAAAAAAAATCGGATTTTTTTCTAAAAATGTTTTTTTTTAATTTGCCACATTTTATCCTTTGCCAATTAATAAAGGTTTGCATAAATGACTTTGTCTAAAAATGAGTGTCACTTGTCTATAAAATAACTTACTGAAATTCATATAAAATAAATGTGAGGGGTGACTTTGCAATTTTTTTTTCCATCTTAGTTTAAAAATTGTCATAATTAATGTAACGACACATTTTTAATCATTCCATTTGCTGAAGATACTTTTAATTCTTAAATTTTCAAAAACCTCAATGTTATCAAAAATTACTTTATAAGTTTTAATGTCTTGATATATATAGTTTACGTACAAAAATAAAAAAAAATGTGAAACACCAGGTTATCGAATTTAAGAAAAAAATTATCCTGAATTTTAAATAGAAAAAAGTGCCTTACGCAGATCAAAATTCCTATTGATTAAATATTTATACAACCTTGTAATTCATTATTAACTTGTTTAATAAATATTTAAATTAAAATAATGCATTAAATTGTGCCGTGTACTCATAATAAATATTTACTTTGAAATAACACAATATCCAGAATTATTATAGAGAAATTTGAATATTTCATTTGAATTATTAAAAGCTTATTGCAAAAGGAATATTCAAAGAAACCTAGTAATTTAGAAAACGTTAATAATTATAATAAACATGATAAATAGCAATACATAAAAAACGTAGATAAATAATAACAAAAATGTAATAATGTTAACCGCAATTTTAATGAAGGTATCCAAAGTATCTATAAAACTCATGAATCATATCATAATTCGTCAGCCATTAGTTGTAATAATTA
Organism: Oedothorax gibbosus; assembly: GCA_019343175.1. Classification (NCBI taxonomy): domain Eukaryota; kingdom Metazoa; phylum Arthropoda; class Arachnida; order Araneae; family Linyphiidae; genus Oedothorax; species Oedothorax gibbosus. Next base: position 23,876,242 of record CM033271.1, read on the forward strand.
GGAGTAGTTTATAATGAAAACATAAGATATACGTATTCTAAAACAGATAATTCCTAAATTTGTTTACTCTATGCATTTATGTCAGTTTTATTGACAATGCATATTTTATAATTGTAACCTAAGAACATTTTTAAACAGTTCCTCGTATGAAAAGTCTTGTGCGCCTTTTTTTTCATGCAATACAACTAGGGTGCCTCTATAGGGTGGGGGTGCCTTTTATTTAGGCTCTCTAAATACAACGATTACTAATTTAAAAGAAGAAAGTAAGAAAAGTAAAAAGTTACCCTATTCGACGGTTTGATATTGAGTTTTCTCTTAAAGTTGCCTCGTGTCGAAATTACCATAACGAATTACAGTGAACGATGTTGATCGAAAAATCACGTTTCCGTAATTTTTTATACCTAATGTGTTCAAACTGCGAAATATAATATTTCCCAATTAAAACTTTTTTTAGTGAATTTATGTTAGAAAAGCCAGAGAAAACCCATGGGATAAAACAACCATTTGGCGGACCTTGAAGAATTATTTGAACTTCGTGATTTATTAACGAGAATCTATGAAATTTTATGTGGTTCTTCTATGGTACATATATTTCATCCAACCAGTAAAAATAATGCTACTACCTGCTGCATTTAATTGATTGTATTATACATTTCTTGTTTTCATACAAGGAAAAATCACCATATTCAATTATTTCACATTAAGTAATTTTTTCATTTAAATATCAATTAAAACAAGAAGTTCATAAAGAACTAAAATAGCCTACTTTCCTGTTACTTAAATACTTACTGAAGTTCTAATCGGGAAAAAAACTAGGTTCCTAAAGTAAATATCATCAACAGCCGTTTCTACACTAGATTTATACACATTAGAAAAAAAATCGAAACACAGCACCCAGCTATAATTTAAACTTCTAAAAGCCAAAATCAACTATTTTCCTTAATATTCGTTCGCAAATTAATTAAATATTATTTATCATCTGCTCGTGATTTATTTGTAGTTCGAAGAATAAATATTTATTAATAACAAAAGTAATGAAACTACTCCGAACTGCATTAAAAAACAAGAAATGTAAATTAAAACTAAGCATAATTGCATGCAAAAGTATGCCTTGCCGCTTTCTTGGTAGATAATTAATGAATAATCAAAGAATCAAATTGTTCTACATTTTATGACGTCATTTCAAACTGATTCATGAAAATATTATTTTGCTTCAAATGTGTTTAAATAAAGTTTCTCATGCCATTGTTGATTTGGCAACAGTGATTTAAATGACTCAAAATTGAATTTCAATGCTAATTCAATGGGAAATTCGCCGACAGATAGTAGATTTATGTCCGTCCGGACGTACAGACAGACGGACAAAAAGTATGAAAGTTGGTATCTGAGGTCATAGCTTTCTAACAAAAAAAGAATTTTAAGATCCGATGATTAGAACCGATCTTGGAAGGGGGGTACAGAACAGGACAGACAGGCGGACAGACATACGAACAGACAGACATACGAACAGATGGACAGACAGACAGATGGACATCAACCGCATTTCAATACCTACAGTGATTTAAATGACTCAAAATTGAATTTCAATGCTAATTCAATGGGAAATTCGCCGACAGATAGTAGATTTATGTCCGTCCGGACGTACAGACAGACGGACAAAAAGTATGAAAGTTGGGTATCTGAGGTCATAGCTTTCTAACAAAAAAAGAATTTTTAAGATCCGATGATTAGAACCGATTTTGGAAGGGGGGTACAGACAGACAGACAAACGGACAGACAGGCGCACAGACAGACGGACAGACATACGAACAGACAGACAGATGGACAGGCAGACAGTTGGACATCAACCGCATTTCAATACCTACAGTGATTTAAATGACTCAAAATTGAATTTCAATGCTAATTCAATGGGAAATTCGCCGACAGATAGTAGATTTATGTCCGTCCGGACGTACAGACAGACGGACAAAAAGTATGAAAGTTGGGTATCTGAGGTTATAGCTTTCTAACAAAAAAAGAATTTTTAAGATCCGATGATTAGAACCGATTTTGGAAGGGGGGGGACAGACGGACATCGACCGCATGTCAAAACCTACTTTTTCATTTTTTTAATTCTTTCGAATTAAAAAAAGAAAAGTAGGCTAAAAAGTGCCCACATAGTATTCATAAAATATACTTATACCAAATCATGGAAATGATAAAAATAGATTTCCCGATGAAAACAACTTTTCATTCATTATAGTGGTCCTAAATTTGGACACGTTTTATATGTTGATAAGGGTTTATCGGTTGCCGACTTATCCCGAAGCACAACCTTAATATTGTATTAGATTTTTTTCAGCTGTGTTGCCTACTCATATTTTTACGACATATCCAACTTACCAACAAGAACGCATTACTGTAATGAAATACAGCCGATAAAAAGTTTTATGAGTAAAGATCCGACGAGCTTACAAATGTGCTTTAAATAATTCTATAGGGAGTGCAAATACACCCGACTTCGTTTTTTTTTTTTTTGTCTTCCTCTGAAGGACTAACCTTGCTGGACCTCTGGTCTGTTGTTGGTCGAAAATTTTTGTATTTTTATTTTATTTCCCAGACGTTAAATGTTTAGCTTGAATATTTTCTTTAAGACTTCCACCTATAGCAGCGGTTCGCCCCCAATCGCCCACTTGGGGGCGATCGCCCCCCAGTGGGCGATTTGTGTTATCAAGGGGGCAAAAAATGCTTGAGGGGCGATGAGTATTCAAAGGGGGAAAATTAAAATAATGTTGTACCTTTGCACAGTAAAACCATTCTCCAACCATAACCAAATCAGCCAATTTTTACTTTAAACTCTCTTACATTTTCTAGAAGCCAGTAAATATATCCTAGTTAATTATTTCACTTTTGTTCTTTAAAAATATGTTAAAAAATGTGTTATGTTTATTCTATTTTATTTAAAAGTGACCGGTTAAAGCTTCTTTTTTTGTTTTTATAAACGGTAGTAAGTGTTATAAAACTGTTTTATAGTTACACTTTAACTCAAATTATGATTAGACATAACATCAAAATTAAAAGAGGGCGACGGATGTTAATCAACCTAAAATACGAGGCGATGGTCCAGAAAAGGTTGGGAACCACTGACCTATAGCATAACAATTACTTTTACTACATATTTTGAAACTGAAAAAAAATTAAACATCCTTTATCATAATGAATATGTATTCAAAGTCTATGTATTTGTATACGTTTTGTTTCGCTCACTGTTATTGAAACCATCACATAATACTTCTTGAATTATTGAAAACCAGGAGAGTCATTGTAAATTGCTCTGCAGGGAATTATATTTGTGATGTTGTTAGAAGGAATTAATTAAAAAAAATCGTTTTTACTACTGTTCAATCTTCTGCGTATTTACGTTATGATGTTTCATTCGAAAACTTCTTAACGGTTTACATATTTTAATATGACTCGTCATCACCACACACTTATTATGCACTATATATATAAATTACCTTTTTCAAGCCTCCCTATTTAAATTTAAAAACCCAACAACATACGTCTTTTTACGTATCTTTTATCTGTGAATATCGTTGGTACATTGGCAAATAAAACAACCTTTACCTTTGTCCACTGCTTAAGAGCCGATCATATTATGTTAGATGTATGAGTAGAACAGAACCCACATTGCCTATGTTTATTTATGACGTCCACATCCGCACATTTGTCGCGCGGAAGACTTGCAAGAACAATGACCAGCAAAAAGTTTTTGTTTTTAAATTTTATTTTCATCCTACCACACTTTTCTTTTAGAGCATTCTGCACAGTTTTATCATTGACCCAATCGTTTTATATTGTGTTCCGAGTTGGATTGAGATAGCATTTTTTTGATCGATTCCAGTTTTTATTAATATGCTATATACGTCGTGTTACTTGTTTTTGGTATCTTTGTCAGCAGAAGCGGAAAACTATTACTGATGGAATTTTCTTAAACGAATATTTCGGTTTTTAGCATTATTTATGTTTAAAATTGAAGAGAAGTGGAACAGTTATTTTGTGATACTTCTTAACTTTTAAAATTGTTTCATTACGAATTCTTTCTTTAGAAGTGAGAGTAAAATTCTGTACCATACTATTTTTGGGGGATGTGTGTGTGTGTGTGTGTCTGTCCTGTTGTTGCGCTATTTAATGTAACATAAACTAAGTAATATTAAGGATGGCAGTTAAGCAATCTTTTGTCAAATCACTGTCGAATAATTATTATTAATGATACAATGTCAGTTAAAATAACGGTTTCCTTATAAAATAATATACACATTTATCGATCAAATAATGTGATTCATGGATGTTTTCATGTTTATCATCTAATTTTCATTCGATGCGTGATGTTCCTCACATTATTCTGTTCTGCTCCAGGTTATAAACCATTATGCATTCAACTCATTTATATCTATACTTAGGAAATTTCTTTGAGAAATATAAAAGAAGAAACAATAAAAGAAATGCACTTAACTCGGATGGGAAAAAAACCGCACATCCAGACAATCTAATTGCAAAGGTTTTTCGTTTGTCAACATAAATTTTCTTCTTGTGTTCCTGTGTCAAGACCTATAATTTAAAAACAGAAGAGTCGATGGAAAGTCCGCTTTTACTCCTCTTAAATTTGTAGCCTATTTGCTGTAAAAACTAGTTGGTTTATTATAAAAAAAAATTAATTACTAATTATAGGAACATATTTGAGAAACTTAATTATCACTGTTAAATGATTATTTTGAGGTAAGGTAAAATGTAGTGGACTCGAAGTGGCGCCTTTTTTTGTTTCTAAAGTATACCAATCGTACAAGCTCCTTAATCGTTTGATGTGTTGGCCTTTGAAGTCATCAGTAAGGAGAAGCATGTGTGTTATAATAATGAAAAGAAAATTATATTTACAAAATAAATGGCAGAAATATCTATTTGTTTATTGTTGCAATTGATTTAGTGGGTAATTATGGTGGTATCTGTATAACTTTTTTTCATTTCTTCCTCAAATGAACTGAAATGAACTGAATGAGGTATAAACATCTAATCTTCATGAAATCACTGTTATTCTTTATAGCGTTCTTAAATTGATCATATCTGAACATCTATATAACTACAATTATATTTATAGTACACACGATTTATCCGAGCGTATACAACTAGTTTATTACAATCATAGTTGCAACGTTTAAAACACACGTTTTAAACAGGTTTTATAAAGGTTGCAATTAATACATGTTTAAAACACATTTTTTAGTTGCTATATAATTTAAAACAACTTAATATTTAAATTGTGTTGAATAGCACTACTTACATTTGCATTCCATGAAAATATGCACATAAATGATTTTTTAATTAACATTTGGTAGAGTATATAGGAAAACTATATTTATAAAAAAACTCGTTATAAACAAAACAAGTAGGTTTGTTACAGAATCTGTCACTTAAACAACACAACATTTCCACACAACATTTGTGATCAACAGGAAACAAACTTTTTATACACCTCAGAAAGAAATTTGCCAAACAGAGCCTTTAGCTAGTTGTAATTAAACATTTAAAAGATAAAATTAATTATTTTCATTAATCTTCTTTCTCAGATTTAATAATTAGACTTTATCGTTTGCTAAATTTATTAAAAGTTCGAAGAATAATAATGTAATCTTTTTTAATAAATATCTTTGTGTCGCCACAATTTCCCATTTACATTTCTTTCGAAAATTCAGTTATTTATCGTTTGTTAAATTAATTTACAGTTCGAAAAATATATAATTAGTGCGAGTGATGCTTTAAAAATAAAAGCGAAACTTTGCATATTTGTTATGCCAAAGTTAGAATTCTCTATGAATCTTTCTTCATACATATATAATAAACCATCAAAAGAACTCTATTGTGATATTACAACAATCCAAACTGAATTATATCGCATAAATAAATATTTTTTCAAATTTTTTTTATTTTATTTTAACTAAAGTTTCTCGTATGTTTAACGAAATGGCAACAGTGAAAATATTGAATAAAAATGGAATTTGCATGTTATTTCAATGTAGATTGAATTTTTAGTTATTTAAATTTTAAATAAACTTCTAATTTAAATTTTTTAATGAAATTTGGTATGTAGCCTAATCTGATTTTTTGTTTCAAAATGTCGTATCCCACAAGTCTGTGGGACTTGTGGATGGCAACAGCGAAAATATGAATAAACAAGTAGGTTTGTTACAGAATCTGTCACTTAAACCGCTTCCACACAACATTTGTGCTCAACAGGAAACAAACTATTGATACACCTCAGAAATAATTTCGCCAAACAGAGCCTTTAGCTAGTTGTAATTAAACATTTAAACGATAAAATTAATTATTTTTATTAATCTTCTTTCTCAGATTTAATAATTAGACTTTATCGTTTGCTTAATTTGTTTGAAGTTCGAAGAATAATAATGTAATATTTTTTAATAAATATCTTTGTGTCGCCACAATTTACCATTTACATTTCTTTCGAAAATTCAGTTATTTATCGTTTGTTAAATTAATTTACAGTTCGAAACATTTATAATTAGTGCAATTGATGCTTTAAAAATAAAAGCGAAACTTTGCATATTTTTATGCCAAGTTAGAATTCTCTATGAATCTTTCTTCATACATATATAATAAACCATCAACAGAACTCTTTTGTGATATTTCAACAATCCAAACTGAATTATATCGCATAAATATACTTTCAAAAGTTATTTTTTTTACAAAGTTTCTCGTATGTTTAACAAAATGGCAACAGTGAAAATATTGAATAAAAATGGAATTTACATGTTATTTCAATGTAGATTAACTTTTTAGTTATTTAAATTTTAAATAAATTTCTAGTTTAAATTTTTTAATGAAATTTGGAATGTAGCCTAATCTGATTTTTTGCTTCAAAATGACGTATCCCACTTGTCTGTGGGACTTGTGGATGACAACAGTGAAAATATGAATAAAACTGGAATTTGCATGTTATTTCAATGTAGATAAAATTTTGTAGTTATTTAAATTTTAAATAAACTTCTAATTTAAATTTTTCAATGAAATTTGAAATGTAGCCTAATTTGATTTTTTGCTTCAAAATGACGTATCCCACTTGTCTGTGGGACTTGTGGTTCTTTCTGTGAAAGTGGGTGACAGACGGACGGACTGAACGATTATAATACCTTCCACTTTTTACGTTATAAACGTAGTGTGGAAGCTAAAATGAAATTTGCATGCTATTTCAATGTAGATAAAATTTTTAGTTATTTAAATTTTAAATAAACTTCTAATTTAAATTTTTAAATGAAATTTGGAATGTAGCCTAATCTGATTTTTTGCTTCAAAAGGACATATCACACTTGTCTGTGGAACTTATGGTTCTTTCTGTGAAAGTGGGTGACAGACAGACGGACGGACTGAACGATTATAATACCTTCCACTTTTTACGTTATAAACGTAGTGTGGAAGCTAAAACACCCGTTTAAAGATTTTTTTTTTTTTAAAAAAACCATGATTTAAAAAAAAACTGTTTTATGTATATCCAACCCTCATTACAATTACTTCACAGAAGTGGCGTAATTGTATAACATTTAAATACAACCAATAAACATTAGCTATTAAGTCTGATAACACTTTTGTTATTGAATATTTCATTAGTAACATTGCAATAAACCTCACTTTAATTCACTATCTCAAGACCACCCAAGAATATGTCGAGGTGTAGTTGATAAAAACTTAGTAAATCATATTTATAGAAAGTAATGATGATTATTGTTTTTTTTAATTCTGATGATAATTAGTGAACCCCTTTCTGAGTTGTTATCTTCAAGCATTAGGATGAAGAATCTGGATTACGTTAAGTGTTATTTAATGGTTACACAATTATTGTCAATGAATTTATAAAACTAAGATGTTATTTAGATGTAATTTTGTAAGAGCATAATTGATATTATGCTGTCTGAAAGCAAATTAAGGATGTCGTTTGGTGTTTGTAGATTTATTGTGCACTATTATGCATGTATAATTACAGATCATCGGTCTCTTGTTAAATATAATTATACTATTTCAGAACGTAATAGTTGGTTTAATAATTTTTGTGGTGTAGAAGCAAAAACATATATATCCATTACAGACAAAATAATCCGTATCTTTTTTTTAATTTTAGTATTTGATTTAGCTGACGACCAAAAAACATAATAGTAAACCAAAACAGCATTTGAAGAAGTTTCGAACACTTTTTCCTTCAATGCAAAACCATTTTGAGAGACTGCTTTTGCTCTTAATATGAAATATAATAATTGAAGAGCTTAATAGAAGAACGTGCTAAGTGACATTTTTGAAAAAAAATGATATTTTTGTGTCAATAAACATGTTATTATTTTTACCTGCTTTCAAGATAATAAGATTTCCCTTTCTCATAAATTTTTATAGTTAAGTATATTTTTTTTACCTTTTGGAAGTGCCGTTTTTAACGTAAATGCAAACGAAAAACTTTAAAGCTCATTTTCTCGTTTTCACGTTTTTGTCATTTAGCACGTTCTTAATTCCGCCAAGCTCTTCACTTAATATTTGTGCAAAAGCTTTGGTAGTTTTACACGGATTACCTAGCAAAAATATAAAACACTTCTTTAAGTCCCAACACCAATTTCGTGTATAAAGGCGGTTGCTTACTGTGGAATAAGCAGCAGGAGTAATCGTGTATTACCCACCTGCTTCATATAGGAAATGAGCCACGGTTCATGGGGCTCAAATTTACGAAATTATATGCTACCAAACAACAAAGGTCATTTGGGGTGAATGCGTTGCTGTTAAGAAAATATTTATTGTTTATGCTATTCATTTAATGTGAATAACCGTTAACTTTGACTGATTTTTAGAGTGAATCAAGATTTGTACAACTATTTTTCTTGGGTGCTGCCTTATGGTTAGCGCACGATTAGGCGCTTTGAGGGTGTTTTACTTTATATGGAAATTTTTATCAAACTACATTTTTATAACCGGAATTAAGACCTTTAGGGTCGGGATAGCACGGTATCTCGTGGGAAAAAAATATATTATAAAATAGAGGATATCTTGTCTTATCGTACTTGGTTCGACAAAATTTAAATAATCTATAATAATAAAAGAAAGAGTCTGTGTGTGTGTGTGTCTGTTTGTCTTCCGATCGTAAGAGAGCTACTTATACTGCCCTCAGAAATTCGAAATTTTTAAGATAGATTCCCTTTAATACCAACGTGTGCACCTGAGGCTTAGTTTTTTCATATTTGTTCCAGTTTTAGAGAAAATTCGGATTTTTTGAAAAAAATACACCACTTTCGCTCAAATCAGTTCATTTTTTCTCTTTCCTGATGCCATCGGCTGAAAAAATTAAATAAAACTTTTAACGAAAACATTTAAAATTCAAAATGTTTATTTTATTCTTTTGCCATTACTTTCAGAAACTAAATTCATTATTTGAAAAATAATTGACATGTTTCAAGTGACGTAATTCCGCCAGTCTTCATTCTGGATTTTATTGTGGGTTTATTTGATGATTTTTCATTGATTTTTCTGTTGACTGCATGTATGCATATTTAAGCAATAAATGTATAGTTAAGCTATTACGGTTAATAAAGGCCATCGCACTAGAGCTATTAGTGTTTTATGTCTTTATTTTTTCGCCAAATACGTTGCCAAACTCGCCAAATTATTAACTAAAATTCGCCAAATAGGCAATTTCTTTTATAAATAATTTATAAGCTGGTCGGTTGTTCGAAGGTCATTGTGTTAGAGCTGTATAATGGGTGTGGGTAGCTATATCTATTTTTCTCGCCAAATTATTTCCCAAAACGCGCCAAATGAGCTAAAAGGTTTTATGTATTTATGAGGGAATTGTGATGACATTTATGAGTGCATTTTATAGCGTATTTTTCATTTTGGTTTAGTTTAGTTTAGTTTGAATTATCGTCGCACTGGAGCTACACGAGGGCTATTGGCGACGGGCGTCGTATTTTAGAACCACAGATAAGTGACGAATTTTTCATTTTGGAATTTTAAGGCAATGAAACGGGATTTTATAATTTATAACGAGCGGAAACAATAATAAGTTTATGATCCTATAACAGGGTATATGGTACACATATTTGGAATCTATTTGATATTTTTTTTATTCCGTGCGAAGAACGGGTATAAATTTTCTAGTATTTCATATTTTTAACAATAAAAATATTGTGTTTTTGATTGCTCTATTTTTGTTATTTGAATTTTTATTATTTGAAATAAGTTCGATCATAATGCATGCACATAGCACATGCATCTCTTTTTTTCTAACAGTATTTTAGAAGAACAGTATTTGAGCCTGAAATTTGCAAATATATGGCAATAATAATTCCCATGACGGTATGAAAAATCACAAAATAAGCTTCAATTAATTTTTATGCGAGTTAATAATTTTTTTAATAATTTTTTACCAGTAATTATGAATACGTATCTTTAAAAAAGGTCAAACTGAGAAATATTAAAAACGAAATTCCTGCATAATTACAATTGTTATTTGGAATATGATATGAATTAGGCTTCTCTACTTCTAACCAAGCAGCATCCAAGCCATTACTCGTATACCACACTCATGAAGTGCCCATAACCTGACCACGCGTGGCTAGAAATAAAAACAAGAAATAATTTCGACGAATAAGATGGCCATTGCGTGTCTCGTTAATTCGTTATCCTGGAGCGATTCGGATTACAAAAGCGGGTAGGTTCTGCAATCTGTAACTTAAGCACTAGAGGGGCGTAACTATACAAAATGACTATTTTCGATGTTTCGTATTTTTGGGAGTACAAAATGATGTAGCATCTATCGAAGGAGCATTCTTTTTAAAAAATGGAAATAAAAAGTTTTGCTGGGATATTGATGTACAGTATGATTGTCTTAAAAGTTCAGATGTTAACCCTTTCAGTCCCAGTGATGCAATTTGGCATCATCATGTTTCTGATCATAATTAAAAAAATTAATAGGGCTGAAGTCCATTGGGATTAATAAAAAGTTTTTTCTAATAGTAAAAAGTTTGAATAATCGAATGATGTGCTTTTTGATATCATAAATGGCTATAGACGATCAGAAAAAAAAAATTCTAAAATGATGATGTCAAATTGTCATTGGGACTGAAAGGGTTAAAATGATGCTAAACTAAGAATTACTAGTCTAAATACGAAATATGTAAAACTTACCAGGACAATTAGTGGAGAAACTACACTTTTAGTGAAGATCAACGTTAAATAATGGAGCTATAGAGAAATGGAATAAGCCCGTAAATGAATCCATAATAATAGATTTTTCGTTGACGTGAGTGATACAAGGCTGCTCCATTTGGATACATGGATCATGGATTGATCATTTCTTCCTGTTATGATATGACAGGCAAAACTATCTATCTGACTCTGTGCCAGAGTTCCATTGTTCTTAAATAAACTGCATTCCATTGCTTCACAGGTGTTAAATTGTTATTATGTCAAATAAGTCGTTACTCTCACCGGTCTTTCTAAGTGAACCACATTTTATGTTTGATCTTAAACTATGTTGAACCACGGCCTACTCAACTACTAAGGCCGAAGAAGCTTTCCCAAACACGCTCGGGGACGGAAATTTTGACTTCATAGTTCCGAGTGACGTTGTTCCGAAGATAAAGACTACCTGTCTCGAAACTTGTTCGGAACCACTCGTTCACGGCTGACCACATTTTTAGGGTTCCGAATGCGTCCGAACTAGTTTCTCGATCTTCGGCACACGAAACAGTGACATCAAAATTTCCGTATACGCTCATGTTTGGGAAAGCTTCTCTGGCCTTGTTATTGAAGCTGGCCGTGGTTGATCCCGTTAGCTTTACATAGTCAAGTAAGGTGTTTGACAATTCTTCCAATTCCCTATTTATAGTTTTTTTAATGGCAGAACTGTAATACTAGTCTATGAATACTATTTGTTCCAGTAAATTGGTTGGCACTTGAACTTGTACTAAACATAATCTGAATAAACGAATGTATTTAACATGGACTAGCCTCATATATACGAATAAGTAAATAACGATTCTTATGTATAGGGGAGACCGGGGCTAGTTTTCCCATGGGGTAAGTTTTCCACCTGGCCTTATATCAGAAATAAGCGATTAAGGGGAGTCAACTGATGACTTGGTTTATGAAGCAACACGTCAGAGACCACCTACAAGAATCTTTGTTCAGTTGGTGTTGTAATATTGTTGTTAGAGCTCTTTTTGTGATTTTTTCAACTTTGAGTAAATTTTCGTGCTTACATTTAAACTAGTTTAAACGTACTTTCATTAAACTTACAGTTTTATCATTCCGCATACTAAAATGTGGTTCCTCTCTCTACGTAACTATACATTCGTTTTCAAAATAATTTAAAATTCTACTCGTCAAGGTACTATTAAGTCAAAATATGGTGAAGGGTCATGTTTTCCAAAATGTACGGGGCAAGTTTTCCTTCCAACAATGCAATGTAGAAAATCATGCTCCAACCTTTGTAAACTAAGTTTAATATTCCAAAACCTAATTGATAATTTAAAACTTAATGTATGAGCACGCAATGTAGCTAAGTTTTGCTCAAGATAAAAAAAAATTGTCTACATAGTAATAGAAAAGACAGATGGCAGAACTAGTACTATTCTGAAGCAATATATGTCGCTCTAAATGCTATCAGGAATGGATGTAGTAGCAGAAAAGCATCCAGAATAAACTTAAATATTTCCCATAGATCGTGAATAGCTACACTGTAAAACAGTAATGTGTCACGTTGCAGCCAAGGTTTTTAGTCAATTGGCAGGTAAAAAAAATTGAAGGCAATCGCACCAAACTGCAGTCGATCAACTTTTGCAATCTTTAACAATACTTAGACAACCTCTAGAAAAGAGCACCAAACTATATTTACACAAAAGGGGACGTTTATGTAAGTTAAAAGGGATCTAGGTACTGATAACAATTATTGAAATTTGTTAAAATAGTTTTTATTATAAAATGGCTTTTTAAAAAACAATTTTTACCTATATTCTGGGTATACTCTTTTGATGCATTTTAGTTTACAATAAAGCTACGTAAAAAATAAAAAAAATGTTTTTGAAATCTGTTAAATTTTTTAAGAATAGTTGGAAAATTTGCCCCATCACTTTTTGGCAGTCTGGGAAAATTTACCCCGCATACTGGGCACGTTTTCCAGCTCAACATGCTTGCATTTAATCACTTTATGCAGAAATGTATATTTACTTTTTGGGAAACTAGTAATGCTAGTTTGCAGATAAGCAAGTGATGAAGGCAATTACAACTTATTTTCTTCAAAATAAATAAAAATAAAAAATACACAATCGAAAAGAAGAAAACATGGAAAACTAGCCCCGGTCTCCCCTACTATCGATTTCTAAAAGTTTATGTAAGTTATGTCCCTTTTTCTCTGAGGTAATACATATAGACTCAAAGGAGGTTCGACCTCTGTGGGTTCGGCCTGGTAGCATCTCTCGGCCTTGAACCTTTGCTGGAGAAAGTTCCGCCTCTTACAAATATACTTTAATTAGATGTTCAGATTCTTTATAGGCTTCATATGGACCATGGTGGTTAACCACCGATTATTCAAATATTTTATTGTTCGGGGATGATTAAACGGTGGGCTGGGTTATGGAAAAAAACGTGCAGGAAATAATTTTAGGTTTTCTGCTATTGCAACTTCAGACCTTCCTTGGCCCTTTACTAGACCAACCACAGTTTTTTTTTCCCGTCTCAAAAAAGTTTGGTTACAGTGAAAATTAACCTGAATTGCATTACAGCATAATATATCTTCCATTTGCAAAAATAATGCACTAAGTTTATTTAGATCAGTGGTTCTCAACCTTTTAAAAGCTACCGCCCCTAGGGATTGAAAAATTTCACCGCCCCTCTGTGAAAATCTTGTACATTTCTAAGGTATATGGAATAAGATACTGAATTAAGGCCAAACTTGAGTAATTTCACACCAATTTGTTTGAGGATAATACATTACTTTTTAAATTAAAATGACAAGCAAACAAATGCTTTAAATATGATTATGTTTTAAAAGTATGACACTTTATTATTATGAAGACAATACAGCAAAAAATAACGCACTACAAAGGAATATCATCAAGAACATATAGATGTGTGCTTGATGTAGCAGCGAATAACCGATCGTTGAGAGCATTATTGCTGGTATTTGTTTACAGCGAAATGATATATTGTAAAGACTGATGCAAACGTCGCTAAGGTTTGCACCAATGCTGTTTGTGAATCACGCATGAACAGCTAATGTGCCTTGACTTATTTCTCCAATAGAGATAATCCACGTGACGAACAACATCCAAGGGCTCCATCGTGGCACAGATTAATGTTCCAGAGGATTTTTTCTTGAAAACCATCTTGACAGTATTAAAAATAGACTGCCCTTAGTATCGCAATCAGCTTCTGGCAAAAGCATTCCTGTATATTTCCTCCTTCACAACGAACATATTTAACTATAAGTCTCGTTAATACTTGGCAGGTTCTTCATCAAGAAAGCGGGCTTGTATGATATTCTAACAATGGTAACCGGTAATCAATGGTATATTTCTTTGGGACTTTTAAAATTAAGTTTGAATTCCAATATGCTAATCGCCCCTACCGCCCAAAATACCACCGCCCCTACGCCCAACATTCCACTGCCCTTACCAGCCTCCAACCGCCCTGGGGCGGTAGCGCCCGTGAAACCACTGATTTAGATCATAAGGCGATATGATCTTTCTTTAATTTTGTGCAAGCAAAAAAAAAACTCTTCATAGCTAATAGCTCCCAAGAAAAGTATTTATGAATTCTATGAGAAGGTCTGTTATTAATGAATTATTAATAAACGTAGTAAACTTTATTAATTTTAAATTTCCTTTGATTCTTTTGTATCATACAACAATATAGAACACTTTTTAGACTCCATAATCTTTGAAGTTAATTATTTGATAAATTTAGTTCCTCTGTGCTTGATAAGTATAACTACTATTACTATCCACCTAAACAATTATTGATATTAAAAATATTAATTTTTTTATGTAAAGTAAACAATGTTACTGTACGAAGTATATGTGTTTTTGATATGTCATTATCACATTCCTCCATTTTATTTAATCAGTACCCGTAAAGCTACAAATTTTACTGCTCCTTTTTTAATGACATGGCTGAACAACGTTTTTTTTTTACATCTATGTGTACGAACGAATCTGGGTGGGCTCTTTGAAATAACCTCATGTTCTTTCACGGGTTTTTACCGCTAATTAAGCACGGAATATTTTTCTTCAGATTGTACTTCTAATCAATTAGCAAAGGGTCGGTGGTCCATCATATTTGCCAAATTATAGTTGCAACACTACTCTTTTTGAACGTGAACTTTAAATTTGTGTCAGAGGTTCGTTTGGGTGGTTTTGCAAAGACCTTTATACTTTATTAACAATATTGGTAATGAAACTAATTAAAGCAAAAACATTATATTGAAACATAACGTAATTTCTTGTACATTAGATAGTTAAGTTTTTATTTTAAATCACATTTTTACAGTTGTTTGTTTTAACTATTGATTAGAATTTTAGTTATGACTAACTGGTTTTTTAATAATTTAAATGTTAATTAAATTTTATTTTGGAAAACTCTTTAAATACTTTTAAAAGCAATTTATTAAAGATGACTAGTACTAATTCAAAAGCATTATTGAAGGAGCTCAATTTTTAAAGAACCAACTCTTTTAGATAAACCTTGCTGAGGAATATAGACACTTTCCCGTTTACCTTTCCATCATAAAACTGTTTGTTCACCCGTCTGTTTTACCTATAAAAGTGACTTGTTTTAACCTATGCTCACTATAATGTCCTCTTTACATCCACTTGAGTCTCTAATGTTTCTATGGTTACGCAGAACACATACAACAATCTTAAATTGGATACGTTAGCTCATGTGCGCGTGATATAGATACTTTTAGATTATATTTCTATTTCTATGGACTACTCCAATGTAAATCTGATTGCTTAAAAGAGAATATTGAACTTGAATAGCTTTTTTAGCTGTAAGGGATGTCTAGAACAAAGGTTAATTGTCAGATAGTCGATAGCCAATTTTTATGATTACAAGTCCCTTGATATCTTTTTTTAATGTTATCCACTACTATAAAAATGTAATCGAGGTTATATCAAGCTTGTATAATTAAATACATGTTTCATATTGTATCAGAATGTAGTGTGTCAGTGGAGTCGATTTTAATTAAGGCACCTGAACTTAATGTTCATAAATAGTAACATGATTGCAATAAATTCAAATTTTCCAAATTTAAAGTTACAATATTATTACTAAAATTAAATATAATTATAATCCTCATTATCATAATAATAAACTATTATTATTATTATGATTACTATTATTATTATCATCATCATCATCATCATTTTTATAATTATTATAAAATAAGTGAGATTTTCAATAGTATAAAAATTTCCCTCCTTATAAAAATAGAAATGTTACTATTTTTATGTATGTAGTGTCTGTGTGTCTAATTCATAATAAATTCTCGTTGAATTGAGACTGTTGAGAAAATGAAAAGAAACCTAAATAATTTAAACTCCACTAAAACAGAAAGAACAAAATCTTAAACAAAATAAAAGAATATGTTTTAGTATTTTCTCGTCCACAAACTTAAAAAAAAATTATATTTGTAATATATTGTAATATATTTGTAATATATTATATTTGTAATTGTTTGTAATTATGCCTTGAACTATGGTCGATTCCATTATTCAAATACATTAATATTTTCATCTTATGTAAATATTTTTTTCTTTGACAGAGTTGATGCAGCGACGAATGATTCCTTAACTATTTGGTCCCTTTCTGTTTCTCCTACCTCAGGTGAGATTTGAAATTAAAGTATTGGACACAATCTTTTTTTAACAAACTAGTATGCTTTTATACTTTATATATTTATTGCGGCTTACAAAAATATTATACTTGATGAATTTTTTAAAAAAGAAAAAAGGTTTTTACACGATAACCGTGTGAATAATTTAAATAACAAACAGTATGGCCAGTGAGATCATGTATTGGTAGAAAATATTGTAAAGCAAACAACTGCTACGAAACCAAATAATTGATTTTTTAAGTAAAATATGTATAATCAAAGATGCTAAGAATAAGAGAAAATAAATAATTTTTTTTAAATCTTTCTACCAAATCATGAAAAATATTCCATTCATCGGTGCAAAACAAACGTTTCCGAATGTATATCTATTAAACAATATCCGAATTTTATTTACTTTTTTGTTGTTCAATGATCTAGTTCTAAAAACAAATCAAGGCAAATTTAAAAAAAAAAAAACGTCTGCAACCAATCTCATTTAATGGACTCGGTTCATCCACAGACCGAAACATTTGCTAACTTTAAAACCTGAATCCACTTCTAAAATATGTGCATCTCCAATTCTTCGGGAACTAAACTCCTCGGCGCAACAGCCCATTAGTGGGCCAAGGCCTCCCGTGCCCATTTCAGCTTTCGTGACCTAGGGCTCTAAGGTGCTAGGCATATGTCCCGGTAAGGTGGTCAGCCTCACGCGGAACCACCAGTGTTTTGTTCCCAAGCATGATTGGTCCCCATTTTATCGACTCACTTAAGAGATGAAAGGAAGGGTCAACCTCGCCCAATCCGGGATTCGATCCCCGGACCTGCGGCGTGGCAATGCGAAGCACTACCACTAAGCCACTGGGCCTCCAATTCTTCGGGATGTCAAAAAAATAATAGTTTGTTCTTTCCTTGTATTCTTTTTAAAAATTATCAACAGTTGTTTGTACATGAATCATTAACTTATGTATCTGAAATTATATTTTTTAAAGTTGAGAAACCGTACTGAAGAGTGCCACTTTCCAGATGGTTTTCTAATATGCCCTTTTATTTTTAGTTTTTAATAATTTGTACTAATACATACATTTCCGTTTGTTAGAGATAGAGAGACAATGTGATTCGAAAAAAATTTATATCTGATGGAATTCGACTTATGTATCAATTTACTACACATTGCTTTAAAAAGCATTGCCATTGGGTTCAACTGCCTTCTTATACAATGAATTCCGTTGCGATGATCAATGCCCTAGTTCCCATTATAATGTATAGTAAATCTGCATATGAATGTAAAATCCATTCGACAAATATTTTGCCGACAACGCATGTTTGTAGACTGTTTTCTGATACTTTAAAACAACCACAAAAATCATTAAATTATTAAAGTTTAAAAATATCTATCAAAATAGAAAAATATATAAAAGCTTTGAATATTGGCAAAGAAACGAAAGGCACATGCTTCCCAATAAAACCTTTTATATAATTACTATGCCTATTCCCCCATTTCTAAGGCTGCCATGCAAAATTGAAGTGCCAACTGTAGTTTCCAAATGCTCTTCAGATACTATTTACCTGCCACTTTTAGTGAGTATTTTGTGTGGTATGCATTTGAAACGTTTTGTGTGGGCCTCTTTGAAGACCGTGGAGGTTTCGTAAAGTTTGCTATTAGGCGGAATTTGGTGACTTGACAATTAAATTCATGGTTTTCAATCGACTTAATCTAATTAGGTATATCTGTATTTTTTATTATAATCTTTGGCGTCACCCCAAATGGAATATGGACTTGAGTCAAGGTTTTAGTTCAATTGAAGATTTATAATAGGGTGTAAAATTTAAATTTGTTTAACAATTTGTTTTGGAAATATTAAATATAACAAACATCAAAACAAATATCAAATATAGATACTTAGATACATATAAATAAGCATATTTTTACTTGAATATTAAATTCACTTTTTGTAATGTTTAAAATACTTTGTTCTTTATCTTAAGATCAATTAAATGTTTGAAACTAAAAAAAATTAAATCGAAATATCCGTTTGATGAACAAAATTCAACCAAAATAATCGAACATCCCTTCTCAATCTAAGCAAACTTGGTGGCGAATATGCATGTAAATAAAATAATAAACCTTTTGGAG
Organism: Oedothorax gibbosus; assembly: GCA_019343175.1. Classification (NCBI taxonomy): domain Eukaryota; kingdom Metazoa; phylum Arthropoda; class Arachnida; order Araneae; family Linyphiidae; genus Oedothorax; species Oedothorax gibbosus. The sequence goes on from CM033271.1 coordinate 23,895,276, forward strand.
GTCTTTATCTTTTATAAAGAGAAATAGTGATTAGTTTTACGGAATAACATCTGTGAGGATATAATTGATTGAGGTCTTTAGCCATTCTTGTTTTGGTCACGCTTTGAATTTCAGATTTCTATCTCGATTTATGAGTAATGTGAGTGTTATTGTCTGATAGAACAAACCCTAATCAAGCATTAAAGTTCACTATCTACCTGGCTAATTGACACATTTCATCAATTAGACTTTTAGATATGCTTTGTCTGTTAGCCTGCTCTAAAATTTTCAACTATTGAAGATCAATTAGGAGTGATAAAATTTTAATAATTACTGTTATAAGTTGTTCTGATATTTTTCTTCACTAAAGTCTTTCTTTGAGTAGACATGACTATTCACTTAAAATATGTCTTAGTCAGACTGATTAATGAAGTAGAATAAATTAAAATCGACAGTTAAAATACCTTGTTGGGTTTTTAAAAAAAATACATGAATTGATATCAATAAATTAAATGATAAATCAAATTTTTCTGAAGTTTTGGTTTGGCAGCAAGTGCAATAGATTTTTTTAAAGGCTATTTAAGAAATCGTATTATTTGTTCCTTAAACTTTTTGTAAGGCCCCGCTATCTGATTATGTTGGAAAGAGTTCGTCCATAACATATTGAAAGTTGTATAAAATTTACTATTAACTTACGTTAAAAAGCATTGAAATTGAGTTAGTGTGTAATGTAAAAAAAACTATACCTTTGGAATATAGATAACTTGTTAAATGTGTTGCTCTTTTTTATTAATGATCAATCCTTCCGTCCTTACAGCATAAATTCACAAATCACCTTTTCTAATTGTTAAGCCCTTGTTACTTGTTATTGTTTTAGTACGTCATTTTCTTTTACTGTATATTATCATTATTTTATCATTGCGACAGCTATAATAAAATCATGCTTTTTAAAAATATATAAAACCTAGACATCTAAGAAGAAGCTGTTTTTTCTCTTGAATCTAATAATGGCTCGGACATTTGGCACCACAGCCAAGCATTCCAAATGGATTGTCACTTATATTTTACAAGTTTGTCGCTTTTACGATGTTTCTTTCTCTCCTTTAGTGGTGGAGGAATAAGAGGTTTGAAAGACAAAAGAGGCAACACCAAAAAAACTGTTAACCCCCTAAAAGTTTTTATTATATTTCGAAAGTTTTTATTTCCGTTTAGCCTCTTTTCTATTCGACATTTTGGCGCCGATTTCAATGGAATGAAATTAACTTATGAATGGACGCAGTATAAATATTCTTTTTATTTAAATTGCCAATAATTTGCAGTAAATGTTTAAAGATAACTTTTTCTTTATTTAGGATCTTCTTTATAATGTAGTTTATTTTTATAAAATGGAATATTTCGATAAAAGTTTGAAAGATTTCAAATTATTTTTAAGAAAGCTATTCATTATAAAATGAACTTAGTTTTAAACTTTTTAAGGGAATATCTTAAATGCATTGTTCAATGTAAATCTACATTATGAAAATTCAATAGAATTATTTCACACTCCATACAAAGTATATAGTAGTTAATGTAGATTGTACATTGCCCCTTTATATACGTCACGGATCATTACAGTACAATTTTATAATTGTTCGCTCTTAAAATTCTAAATAAATGTTACCATGATGAGTTTGCTTTGAATAAATGGTTCAAAGTAAAACATTCTCCAATCGAAAAAAAAGCGCTTATACCAGTTAGCGACCTCATTACACAAACAATTCGAATTGACAGTACTGTTTCTTGGTAAAAGAAACGCCGTTTGTCTAGTATTATAACATAGCAGACACGAGACCTTTTCCTACTATATTATAGAAATATTACAGGTGTATATAAATTCCCCAACGCTCTACCAGCACCTGTTCCGGGAAGCTACTAATCTATTGCTTTTATTATATATTGCCCTAATGTGACAATTCGATGTCAATTTTTCAGTGTAGCGTGATGGCTTCAAAGCATTCCCTGGACCATCATTGTCTTGCAAAAGCCATGTTCCTCCGGAAGCCATGTTGTGTGGTAGAGCGAGGTTCCTATTGATGCTTGTTTTAAATCAATGGAAGGTTTCGTGAATTTTAGGTGTGCGGACTTGTATTTTGTGTTTGTGCGGTTACTTTGTGTGTGGGTTTGCATTCAAATCAACGCAGAAAGGGTTTGTTGGGTTTTATTTAGACTTTAGAGGTATTAGATATGCTTCTATAATTTTTGGTAAAGGTGTCAAAATGGAACCGATTGTACAGTATTTTTGCTCTTTTTTTTAAATGCAAAGTGCGTATTGTAGTATATATTTCTCTTATAAATTTTGTATTTTTGTAAAAAAAATTATTTTGACTTTTAATAAGGTATTTATAAGTCATAAAGTTTTATTTAATGTGGATAACTCTATCTTGAACAGGAAGCAAAACAGAAATTGAGTAAAACACATTTATACAATCTATTTCATGATTGTAATATTTGACCACAAATCTTTCATTTTTTCTCACCATGTAGGGTTTTTGATTGACTTTTTATGTTTTTTTAATGCTTTTAATCTTTTTACTTTTCTTGGAATCTCTTTTTTATTTAAAGAAAATCGTAAAACCTTTGAAATGGTGGAAGTATTTATATTTATATAAAGTTTTGTTGTATAGCAAACTGTCGGTTGTAAAAGTTTGAAATTTCTTTTAAACACAAATCATAAAAGAATGAAAAAAAATATTGACGATTTCAGCATTATTCGAAAGACGTTTCTTATAAATTATTGATGAGCAAAATTAATTCAAAAGTAGTCATTGATTTCCTAAGTAAACTTTTTGAAAAGTATTTTTTGAAGAATTAAAGACAAAAATACAATGATACATTGTTGGAAGTAGACACATTTCAATATTTTTTTTTAACATTGTTAATTTACTTTCTTAGAGTATTCATTTACTCTTCCATTTTTAAAAGATAACTAAACAATTTTACATTAAAAAAATTAGCTTTAAAAGAAATAGAATGGAATTCTTTCCTATGACTTTAATATTCACTGAAGTTCTTAAAGTACGGAAAGACGAACCAATGAAAAGACAAAACAAAGTATACAAAATAGGTGCCCGATGCCATACATACCTTACTAATAAAATTAAAATTTAAAATGAGACTGTTAGAACTGAAGTTAAAACAGCTGAACAAAGAGTATAGAATATAGATTTCTTATATCTTTATCTTTCCAACAAAAAAATAAAACAAGATGTTTAGAAGGGAATTTGGCTTGGGTACGGAGAGACAGACAAATGGAAATCTCCACGATGTCAGTACCTACTTTCCCTTACTTTTTAAAATTCTTTCGAATTGAAAAAAGGAAAATAGGTTAAAAATAACACGTGTTTTAAACCATATACATTTACCATTATTTTTACATTAGTTCATAAAATCGTTTATTTTTTAACGAATTGAGAAAAGAAGTTGAAATTATAAATTTCCTTTTAGCCACAGTTTTTGCGCTGTCGCGTAAGGCGCATCAAAATATTTCATTTCAACACACAAAAAGAATTGTTAAATTATTTTGTATTTTACTAAGGTGATTTTTGACTTATGGGGAACAATTACTATTTATCAAGACGACAGGACGTAATAAGATTTTTTGATAAATGACATTTAATTAAACTTTTTCTCTGTTACTCACTCCAGTAAACAATAAAAAAATACCACAAATAGCTATCGTAACCAAAGATTCTATCCATTTTTTTATTTTGTTTAAAATCATCTCAAATTTCTTTTATAATCTTGTCAATAGAACATACACATAGTTTCAAACAATACTCAATTTTCGATAAATGCTAGAAGATTATAGTACCTGTGCTGTCTCCCAAGTTACCGTCTTTATGCTTCGCGACCTTTTCCATAATAGCACATGCTATAAACTCAGTTAAGAATCTGTCAAATGGTATGAGCAATTTGTGTCTTGGAAATAATTTGAGAAAACGGAAACCGATCTTGGATAACCGATCTTGACAGATTAGACTAAATGTACGCCTCTGCAGCCATTGTAATCATTTTCGTTTTGAATTATTATTCCTCCTTTGGCTTATTAGTTTTGGAAGAAAAAAAATGTGCTAGGTATTTTTATGACCCATACTTATTTGTTTGTTAATGATAAAAAAAGTTTTCTTCTGAAACGTTTGAGACGTTGATTTAAATTTATTAAAAAAATAGTACAAAAACTGAAATCATAATACGACGTTCAAATAGTAGGAATGTAACTTTTAAAAAACTGGTTTAGTTAAAAAAAAGTTGGTCTTTATTTTTTCACTTCAAAACGACTCCTAAAATACCTTTTTATCATATAATACATTTATATATTTATAAACTTTTACTTAGAATAGTTGATTCCCTCAAAATATTCTAACCATTTTTCTACAAAAGCTTTTAATTATATCATTATTATACTTCAATTGAATCCATAACTCTTGTACAAAACATGCAAAGCTTTATGAAACTTGTAATCCAACTATGCTCATTTAATCTTTTCTTGCAATTGAAAGTCTTAAAACGTCTTCTTTTTTCTATCTTTGATTCACCATTTAATGCGAATTCTACTGGATTTGCCTTTTTAGTGTTTGGAAACTGGTTTTTTTTTTCTCTTTCACCTGACACATTCTTTAGGCACGAGTCATTGAATTTGTAAAATATCGCGATAATATTAAGAGTTGAAATTTCAATTTCACTTTTTACGAAGATTGATAAATGGTACGTTTCACAATCGCTGTTATTTACTGAGATTTTTTTTATGTAAATACACTTTTGGGAATAGGTAAAAAAATAACCTATGAAAATATAAAAAATTTATTTCCTTTTATTTATAGTTCAAATATTCATAGAAGTGTTTATTAAAATGTAAATGACTTAATTTATATTGTTTATGTTTATGTTCATTTTATGAATTTTACTTAAATGTGTTTGAAGAAGAAAATAGAATTATTTTAAAGTTTTAAATAATATTAAAAATCTGTTCAGAGTTATAATATTTAAAAAAATTTCTAATATTTGAACAAAAGATTCAAAGTTTAAAAGTTATTTTTTAGGTACCAATTATAAATTCACAGTAGTTTTTTTACCTGATGGTTTTAAAATAGTAATTAATTTGAAATAGTTTTTAATTTCGAATTTTCAACTAGTACTAGCTAGAATTATATTAATATAAGAAAATTTGACAGAAATAGAAAAAAACATCAACTATTAAGTCTCTTGTTAAATATTCCTTTTTGTACATAAATCTTATTTTGTACATAAACCTCAAAGACATGGTACATTGCATTGGGCGGGCACTCCCTAACAGTTATTAACCAAAAATACCTATACTGCCGTTGACAGATAAGCTGCAGTTTCTGCAATAATAACTAGGACCATTTTTGTCCTGAAATATATCAATCTTTTAATACCCTTTCTTATAGATTCTAGTTATTGTGTGCTTACAACAATGGCCCAAGTCATAGTTGTAGGTACAGTAGTTTACCTGCCACAGCCGTTTACTGTATCTATCCATTTTCTGAGGAATATCTTTTTATGGTCGTCTTTACTTAAAAATGAGTATCGATATCCGTAATCAGCGTGATATGCCTTAAAACTTAATTATTGAAGGAATCTCAGCGTGACCGCGGTATTTTGCGCTTGCGCAACAGAGGGCGTGCCTAGGCACGTTAATGTGGAGAATTTATGTTTCTTAAAATATAGGAAAAAATACCTATACTTCACATGTAAAGATGTTGAAAAACTACTTTTATGCTATGCATACCTGCACTTTAAAAATTGGAAATGCATTTTCTGTTTCATATAAAAATATTCTTGTAAAATCTTTTGTTAATTTGTCTCAAATTTGCACCTAAAATGTAGTTTATGAAAGTTTATTTTTCCAACTTTACAAAATAAAAACAAGAAAATTTGAACTTTTTAAAATTAACTCACTAACGACGATTAGCAAGAAAATTTGCCACGTGAAACTGAGCTTTTTGCTGAAGTTTATCTAAATAAACAAATTATAGGACAAATAAAGGGAATAGTAAGGAACAATTTATGTATAGGACAAATAAAGTTGCACGAAATTCAAATAAAAAAAATTAAGTTAATGTTTTTATTTGGAAATGAAGGTGTCAATGGTATTTACAAAGTTGTCGTTAACGGGTTAAAATATTATTTATATTGAAAAAGGCAATAACAAAAATCGATAAATAAAACTGTTATAATTTAATTTATTCTTTATTCTTTTTATTTATATTAAAAAATTAGATTGGAATTTTAAAGATTTTATACTTAAAAGTGTATGTTATATTGTTTTTTCCTGCAAAAGCTTTTGCCGTTTTTCAAAGAGTTGATACCAAGAAGACAGTTAGTCGCTTTTAAAATTATCTAGCAAACTTACAACACTTGTTTTCTGAAAAGAACATTAATTTTACCTATAAACTCTCAATCTATCTTAAATTTATAACTTACGGAAGGTATACTTATTTATTTAGCTAAGACGAGATATCATCTAAGAACTTGTCGAAGACTTAATTGTTCCCATTGAATAATAAATTACAGCTCATAAGTGTGGAAGCTCATGTAGGTTTCTTCACTTAGTGAATTTTCTACTTTTGGGGGTTGGGAAGGGGTCAACATAACTTTTTTTTTTGGGGGGGGGGGGGATTGCGGTAGCTAACGTGTTTTTTTCAGACAGCTATTTCTGATGAAAATGTCGTGAGTTGCGTTTGAAGTGGTTTTCCTTTTTTTTGGAGAAAAAGTTTTAGAAATTTAGAAATTGTTGCAAAACAAGATTATTGCGCAACTATTAAAAACTAATATAAATTGAATAATTTGCTTCTGAAGTAAACCATTTCATTTTTTTTATTTTTGTGTGTAAAGGTCGATTAGCATTGAAAATAGAGTGGATTTTAGATTTTTCATGGTCAAATATTTTTTTAATGAAAATTGACAGATCTATTACAACTATGGGATTCTTATGTGTGTTGTTTGCGATATAGGTGTAACGTTTTTTTTGTTGCACAATTGCGAAAGTTTATTTGACTATAAGATAGATTAATGCTTCAACCTCCTATTACTATTGAACAATAACCGAAAACATATATCTATTTTAATGTTATTTCAAATGTGAACATGTATAAAATGCCTGGAGATATAAGGGTTTGATTTTCTATTTTATGCTATTGCTTAATATTTTATTTAACAGAAATAATTTCATTCCGTTCTTCTTATTTTATGAAACGACTATTTTAATTTTTTTCTTATTTATGTTCATTCTTGTTATATATGCCAAGCATTAATTAGCCTAGTGTGCTATTAGAAGCCTTTTCGGAAAGTATTTTTTATAGGTATGTCTGCAGCGTTGCGCCTAATAATGAAGCCCAAGAAATAGCTGTCATGATAAGAAATTTATTTTTTAAACGTACTACATAAAAGTATGATAACATTCTTTGTACTAGTTTTAAAAAATACCCATAAAACTTGGGAATGGGAAAGAGGAGGGGGAAATTTAAACATTAATGCTCCACTGAGCAGTTACTTAAAGATTGTTACAGCACATATGTTAGAGAACAAATTGTAAATATTGTAGTATTCATGGTTCATTTATTGGATAACACATATGATACAAGCCTTTAGGATATCAAACATTCATCATTTAGGAGATCAAATATCATTTAGATAAGCAAATTATGTTAAATGTTTGAATGTCTTCAACTCAGTCGTTTAGAAGTACAATGATCCCGAAACGAATCAATATTATGTTATGATAGGATATTGAACCTATAGACTTCATGGTTCCTAGACCTGTACCATTTTTTTTCATTTAAATTATTCTAAAAAAAGAATAACAGATGCTTAGTTTTTTTAATAATTTTATTAAACATTTGTTTAAATAATAGCTGCTAAATTAAATATTTTAAACCTTTAAATAAAGTGAAGCATAGGTGTAAATGTTTAAGCTATTTTATTTTCACTGCATGACATTTAAACGTTCATCAATTGAACCTTAAAAGATTAAAATCTATATATATCATATTTCTATTCTTTATATATATATATATATATATATATATATATTATATATATATATATATATATATATATATACATATATATATATATATATATATATATATATTATTATATATATATATATATATAATTATATATATATATTATATATATATATATATATATATATATTATTATATATATAATATATATATATATAAATATTAATATATTGAGTATTTTAAAATGAGCTTTAACATTTTAAATTATAACCTTTTGGTTATAACATCAACATCATTGTTATGTGTTTGATCGTATGTTGACTAGTTAAGACAATATAGTTTTGTGTCACACATAACTTTAGTTAACGTAAGTTAAGTTTTGATCTATTTTGATCGTTTTTTAATATTCGTTCTTATACAGAAATGTATTTAACATTTTGGAGACCGGGACTAGTTTTCTATGATTTTTCTTTTTGGTTGTATATATTTTTTTTACTTTTGTTTAGTTCAAAAAATACAAGATATCATTACCTTCCTTACAAGTGTATCTACAAACTAGCATTACTACGTTTCCGAAAACTAATTATACTTTTTGGTGAAATGTATGCACGTTGATAGTGTTAAAACGTGCCCCGTACACTTTCAAATACTGCCAAAAATGTATAATACGACAAATTTTCCAACTATTCCTAAAAAATTAACACATTTAAAAAGAGTTTTTTTAATGTAAATTTTATTGTATACTAAAATAGCCAAAAGGAGTATATACAAAATAAAAAAAGTAAAAATTAAAAAAAATATTTTATTATACCAAAACTTTATTTTTACAAATTTCAATAAAATACATTGATAGTTTATAAAGGCTGGATCACGTTTTTCTACAAGGCATTATGGTAATTCTTGCCTCCACTTTTTATGAAAACCAGTCCCGTTGTCATATTTTGACTTTCTGAATTTAATAATAATAAATTTTTGAGGTTTAAATTATATATTTAAAACAAATACATATATTAGTTACTTAGACAGAAGAATCATACTTTTTAGTGTACACAATGATAAAACGGCATGTTTAATAAAAGTACGTTTAATTTAGGTATATAAGCATGAACTGTTACTCAATGTTGAAAAAATCACAGAAACATCTCTATCGGCAATATGACAGCACCAACTGAACACAGATTCTTGTTGGTGACATATGACGTGTTGCTTCATAAACCAAGTAGCCAGTTAGCCTAATGGCTCATTTCCAATATGAGGTCTGGTAGAAAACCATATTGGTAAACTAGCCCCGGTCTCTCCTGCCATTCTATATGACCCTGGACCATGAGAAAATTGCTCTTACATCGAGTTTATATCATTAACAGCTTTGAGCACGTTTTCTTTTAATACAAAAAATTGACGCTAATTATTAATTGTTACATCCCATTTAACCACTATCTTTAGTTGGGCAATAGTTGCATTATAAGGTGTTGCGGTGAAAAGGGACCTGTAATTTTGGCTTTAATCGACAGCGATTTTCAACGCAACAGTTAATCTCTTGTACTTCTGCGTGATAGTGTTCCGTTTCTTACTTGTGTATCTCTAATAGGTTTTATTTGAAATTAAATTCATGTGTCAGTCATCTTTGTTCCTCATAGTATAATATCTTCTATTTTAATTTAATATCTGTACTTAGACCCCTTTAGCTCTGAGCAACCTATTTGACCACTATATATATTCTTTTCATAAATTCAGTTTCAATGACGGAATTGATGACGGTAATAACATTATAATTTATTATATGTGTTTTTTAAACTATTTTTTGACGACTGCAAGGCTGACATTGCCCCCATAAAAATATTGAAAAGTTGATGCAATTATACATCATAAATATATTGAATATTTTTTTGTCAAAATAATCAAGTGATTGATATCTGTATTTGAAAATATTAAGACTTAAATATTTCAATTCGACAAAAGCCATCATATTCGAAACGAAATTTTCCAAAATCGATTTCTCAGTTTTTCATATATTTCACTTCCAACTCACGCCTTTCAATGCTTGGAATCGAACCAGATATAAATCATCTACCAAACCAATTTACACAATTTCCAACATTCTCGATGGTTTCATCTCTGATCGAAAACCGAAGGTTTTTCTTATGATCAAATGAATGCGTGGGGCGCTTCAGAAGACTAACTTGACAAATGGCGGCTCTCCACAACCCACGTTTGTTGCCACCCTTTCATTTACAACTTAACTGGGGAGATAAGGAAAAACATCAACACATTAAGTTGCTTTCAATTGAGACGTTATAAAAACGAAACTTGATGAATGAGAGTCTTGATCGAAAAACAGATATTTATCTTCACGAATAAAAAAATCTACTTCTTTTTCGAAATTTTCGGCAGGACAGGTAGATAGTTTTTTTTAAGAATATAAATTTTTGGTTTTCATTCGGTTTCTGTATAATATTTCTTTGATAAAGTTTGATAAATAATAATCCATATACTTGAAAAATAATTAACTCTTTACTTCCAAAGATATCGAATTTATTTAAGAATCATCAATATTTCTGCCCCTGGAAAATAAATTGATCTATCTCCTAACATGAAGGATCTTTTTGTTTTTGAAAAATTCATTGCATGTGCATATTAAGTACTTTATCAAGTTAAAAGCTTAAGAATATGGATTGTGTACCGGTTATATGATTTTGCACAAAATTGTTCTGTATAGTACATTATATTTAATTCAATACCAATCAACCCTTTACTAACGTGAATTACGTGAAATTTTTTACTTATTACGTATATTTAAGTAACCATAGGAATAAAGGATAGGAATAATCAAAATGCCGTTGCCTTACGATTTTTTTGTCTTATTATTTTACATTGCAGTTTCCAGTGATTCTCATTTGTCAGCAATATTATATGTTTAATTAAAATATACAATGATCAATAATTAATGATTGATTTCTATCTGCCATCACCAGTTAATAGTTAGGGTGTTGCCCCATCAAATACTTTCTCGATGGGTGCGCTGACACAACAACTTCAAGTCGAACAACTTCATTGCTTGTGTTTCAACTAATCACATCGCTATTAAGAAGTAAATTGGCCTTTTAGGATGAGCCATTTGATTTATGATTTCCATTAATACTTGTCTTTTAAGAGACTTGCAAGGGTTGTTGATGCTTAAAATGGAATATGGTTGTGTTTGAAAAATCGTTTGGGTGTGTTTGGAAGTAATTTTTGTAGATACCTTACGAGATGACAGATAGTTTAATTGAAAAAAAATGAGAGCTTATAAACTTAATATGTAGATTTATTCATGGAATGTGAGGTATGTTTAAATCGTACATTAACTTATTATTTTATCCTTTAATCAGTTTTTCATCAGTTTACCCTAATGAAGTTTGTTATATATCGAATACTTTAATGGAGTAAACATTTAAAATAATGCGTGGAATGTCCAATAAATTTCTTGAATGCCGGATTAAAGTCTTTAAAGAATAAAATATAAGTTTTATTTACGCTTTAAAAGCTTAAGTAGGCATTTATATACATTGAAATAATAATCTAAACCTTTTACTCTCGCGCCCCCTCTCTTACTCGGTATGTATTTGATAAATGTGTTTAAGGCATTTGAGGGGAACAAAACATGTTCATAATCTTCAGTGACTTTAGTAAGTTAAACCGATTTTCGTTTTTTAAAACTTTGCTATAAGGATTCACTCGTTTAGCAGAACTAACAGGCAGAGCAGCGGACTTGATGGTGTTAGTCCATTGAAACCAAACATGTGCAGCCAATCCTGCCCATAACGTGAGTTTCTGTCAGCTCATGTGTATCCAAGCGCTCTTCCTACTTCTGAAGTGACTTTGAAGCACTTTCTGAATTTAAATTGTCATACACCCACCAATTGCGGAATTTTATCGCCTAATGAATAATGAATGTCTTTTGAAAGGTTTCTGTCCCATTGACTATATTACCGAATTTAATATATCGATTCATTTGACTAATTGCTAGAACCGTTTGGGGTATTCAAAGTTTTTCCCCCCTCCTCTATATAGCTATGCATTTTCTGCCTCGTTATTCATTTGTATCATTAAAATAATATTCTTAACTAATTAATGGATTTAATTTGCATAATTTATCAAAAATATTGGATTTTTTTTATAAACGGAATAATTAAAGAATTATTGTTTAAATTATTGATTAAGGATTCTGATAAAGTTTTTAGGTTAATAAGTTATTGATTAAGGATTTTTTATTGTTACCCTAGCACTTCGTTTTTTCGGATAAAGATTTTATGTTAATAATTGTTGAAGCATGATTAATTTTCTTTTAAGTTCTTTTATCATTTTACTTGGTATTAAATATGTTTCCTTAAACCTGTTTAGCACATATACAATAAAGAAAATTGTTTTAACAGAACGATTTTCCTATAATTTTTTATTTAGTTTTTACTAGAGACAATGAATAAATTGCTAAAAAGACCAGTTATTTCAATAAAATGCCGTAACATAACAAAAATTGTTCTCAAAAACAGTTTAAATATTATACTTCTTAAAAAAAATCGCACTAAATTAGTGGCAAAATTGGAAATACTTTATAATATCTTTAAAATACCTATTTGATGCAGAGGGTTGAAATACAAAACATTAACCATCAGTGACAGTACATCGCAATATTGCAATTAGCAATCCATCAATACAAACATATGCACTTAAAAAAAAGTTGCACTACTAAGTACTTATTATATGCCATCTAATAATTATAGTGACAATTCTTTTTAGATCATTGCGTTTTTTTATTATTACCTCGTTAGCCGACTTGATTAAGTTGCAAGTATTATAATACAACGATAACATTTACGCTTAACGATTAGAAAAAAATACTTTCAGCATTCCGCATACTGCAATTTCAGTTTATGTGTGAGATAGTGTGTTATTATCTAAACTAGAAGATGTATGTAGAAATGATATTAAGACTTTTATGTGACAATAATAACAGTTCCTTTATTATTACGATTAACATTATTTTTTATTTAAAGAAAAGGACTTCTTATAATAATTGCATTTTATTCTTTATAGGTCACCATGCTTTTGGAACTTTCAGCATTTCTTGTATTTTCAATAACTTTAGCCTCTGGTCAAGCAGATACTTTTCCCCAGTTTCCTCTTGAATTTAGAAAGACCCATGTTAAGCATGAACCGTAAGTTTAACTTTTTATTCAATGCCTTATACTTTATTTATAGCAAAATATAATATAAATTATTAAAAAATGATTATGAACTTAAATATGTTTTAAACCGTAATTTAAACATTAAGAACCTGAATTGAGATTCGTCGTTTCGGGTTCAATCTCTTAAGTGTTGTTTTAGAATGAATAAAAATTTGGTATTCATACACAATATACTAAGTATGTGTATCTATTTTTTTAAATAAAATTAAAGCAATATTGTGGCACGTATAAAAACATAAGTAGTAGCTATCTTTAGTGAAACAAAACAGTTTTTATATAAAATATTGCTTTCTAAAACAACTTTTTAACGGTTCTTTGGTACTTGTTGAGTTAAGTTTACTCTATTCTTGGAAGAGTCGTCGAGATGTTGCTTAAAGTTTACATGATTCATATTTTTCACTTTTTTGATATTCTTAATAGGTAACATAAACAACCTTACACTCATTCCTTCATCAGTAAATCATCATGCAAACGTTAGATGTAAAAATTTAAAATCGAGTTTTAGGATTTTGGTATACTTACTTTCAATCTAGGTCTTATTTCGTCATGGCGTCCAAGATGGTGCGACCCGGGCAGGTATATCGAGTGACCGTGAGTGTGTTCCAGACTATGTTTCCCATCACTGTGCGGGCTTCCATACAGAGGGATGGTGTCGAACTCACGACAGCTATCCAGGAAGTCAAACAGAACATACCGGAGACACTCCTGCTGAAGGTAAGAACATTTGTGGCTCGCAGTGTTTTGTATGGGACCGGTTGTGATTGATCCATGCCTCAGCCACGGCCTACTCAACTAATAAGGCCAGAGAAGCTCTCGGTGACACTATCCGTCCGGTTCGGGTTGTAGGCTGTTCCGAAAGAAATAACTAAAACTAAAAAAAAATAGACGGCCGTGCGATAATAGGTTTCGTACTTTTTCTTTGGAAAACCGACAATCCGAACCGGACGGATGATGTCAGTAATAGCATCTGTACTACCGGAAAATGGCCTTAAACTTGAGTAGGCCATGCCTCAGCACTCATTGAGGTGAATAAATTATGACTCTATACTGTACAGAAAATTAGGAATGAGAGAATAAATAACGAAGCATTCGTGATTTCCTTTAAATTATGAAATTCAGAGTAATATAAATTTTTTTCAAGGAAAATATAACTGTTGTTTTACTGAGTACTTGTTTAGATTGTCATAAGCCAAACTAGCAGTGTTAATGAAATGTAAACATTAACTTCAAATTAGAAGTAAAAGTATTGATTCATTTTGAATTAAGAAAATTGTCTCAGTAAATGACAAGTAAATTAAAAAATACCAAAATATGTTATAATTTTTTTCAACCTATTTTTCAGCTCTGTGAAGAGATTGATAGAATTTAACTTGTATTACTATTTTGTATTTAAATGCAGGTTCCTACTACTAGTGTTCCTGGTGCTTACAATTTGCGTGTGGAAGGTAACGTGAACGGAGTGCTAGGTGGTACAGCTTTTATCAATGAAACTAAACTGACATTTTCGCAAAGGTCAATGACAATATTTGTGCAGACGGACAGACCTGTTTACAAACAAGGACAAACAGGTATAGTTAATGCTATTTTTATCTTATTAAGCCATTGTTACATTATATTTGTTAAATAGTGCTTCTATGGCTGTACCTTTATATATTTGACAGGGCATCACTTCTTATTGACTACGCTACTTAAAAACAATAATATACATATCTGTTAGTGGTTTTCGGCTTTTAGCAAACTAAAACTTTTTTTGTGTTACTTATGTTAGAACAATTTGAAAGCCGTACATCGATTGTAATTTTTAGTTTGACCGTTCAGATATATATTTATATAAAAATTATCTAGTTTAATTTATACTTTTTTCCCTTATAGTTCGTTTTAGAGCTTTACCGATAACAACTGGTTTGAAGGCCTTCCCAGATGCGGTTGATTTGTACATGTTGGATCCAAGAAATACTATCGTCAGGCGTTGGTTATCCAGACAAACTAATTTAGGTAAGATAACTTGAAAAAATAAATTGAGCAGTTGTATCCTTTTAAACAAAATGTATAAGGATTTTATGTATTCAACTTAAACATTTTACTATTAACATTTAAATCTTTTTTTTACATTAACAGTTTATTACAACTGAATAAAATATTTTATTTCATTAGTATACTCTTGTTTTCAAGGCAATTTTATTTTCAAAATTTATGAGTATAATTTTAACTCCGATACCTCAGTTTATTTCAAATACAATAACTTTTAATTCAAAAACATGTGTTGCTTTAAGGTGCTGTAAGTTTAGAATATCCGCTGTCTCAACAACCTGTTTATGGAAAATGGACATTGCGTGTAGTTGCCCAGGTAAATATTTCCAATTGTGGCTATAATTAATTGAAGCTTACTTTTAAAAATGTAATTTTTAGAACATTACTGCATTTACTTGATTTCTTACAATTAAATTTTAGATACATAATTTATTTTTCGTAATCCTTTTTATCTTTATTTATTTGTTTGTTTATTTTCAGGGTCAAATTGAAGAATATAATTTTCTAGTCGAAGAATACTGTAAGTTTTATCATTTAAAAATTTATTACTTTTTTTTCTTCTTCTCGTTTATACTCATTATATTCGCTAGTAATTTCTAACCAATATTATGATTACCAATTATTATTATGTGTAAGAAAGCAAATTATTCAGTCACTACTCATAGATTTATTAAAACAATACTTTTCAAAGTAAAATTATTTTTGTTCCGTAACCAAGTTCAGTTAGTAAAATATAGTATACATATTTTGTAATTCTAATGTTTTTTATTAAGTAAATCTTTTTAATTCCTGGTATTTTATATTAAATGTATTTTATTACTCTAAATGCTAAACACTTTTTATATGCTTTGTGTTTATATTAAATTATTCTAAAAAATTCAACTTTCTTTTTTACAGATCAAACTCGTTTTGAAGTAAATGTCACCATGCCATCCTTCTTCACTGACACTGAGGATTATGTGTTTGGCACAGTGGAAGCTAAGTAGGTTTTTATTAAAATATTTTTGCATGTGTTTTTCTGCAGTTTTATTAAATTAATAATTCAAATTAAAATATTTTTGAAAAATTATTATATTAAAAAAACATTTTTATATTTTATATTTAATTGGATTCAGTAAAATATTATTAAGATACACTCGGCATTTTTAAGTTAATTTACGAATTAGTTTAATTATTTTATCACATTGATAAAAAAAAAGTATAAGAAAATTATTTTAAAAGCCATTTAATGTTGTTATTTTGAAACGTTTGCACAAAACACCACTTTACAATATTAATATTTCCTCAACAGACAGAGTTTTTAAGGTTAAGATTGTTTCAAACTTAAAATTGGTTTACGTTATGGTTTGGATACCTTTTCCTCACATATTTTTTATTCTTAATTTGGGGGCCACTATATGTGTGTATTCTTGTATTACAGTTACACTAGCGGAGTTCCAGTACGGGGTAATTTGACGGTGATAGCTGCCATCGAATCACTGAAGAGAAGTAACAGAATCGGAGTCCCAACTCCTTCTGTCCAACAACATTATGCACTTGTAAGTTACCAATTAATTTTCTACTATAATTGAAATCGTAGTCCTTTAGTTTTTCTAATCTATTATGTGTACAAATTCTATTTTCTATTATTTGTAAACAGCCTGTGTCGTGTGATTAATAAATTCCTGAAGAATTTTGGACTGATTCCCGTGTCGAATGCTGCAAATGCTGCGTGCAAAATTGTAGCTTAAATTGTTTCTTTTCTTTTACTTTTTAAATGTCTATTTTTAAACTGTGAAATCACGTATATTGTGGAACTAATGAGAGGGAACAAACTCGCATTGTGAAGCAGTTCTTGGAATAAATTTGGAACAGCGTGTTAAATTGATTAAAGTAGCTGTAGCAAAATCAACAAGGAAAACGCGAATGCATAACGCCTTTTTACTACAAAATACCCTCAAAGTATATCATTGCATTGAAAAAAAGTTTAACTATTACTTTAAAACCCTCTAATGCACGATATTTTTACTCACAGAAATATATTTTGTTCTTTTATGGTCATACACTAAGGGAAAAATACTTTAAAAAATCTCTTTGAAAAGGAACTAATTTATTATTTTTTTTACATTGGTAACTCCATAGACTTGATGCATTAAATTTGAAGAAATTGTATCCTTTTAATTTTTTCAACAAAAAATCAATTTTCTCTAAATAGTTAACTTGTTTATTCCAAAACACCAATATGGCTTCCAATAGATATAAAATTGCTAAAGTTGTAGAACATCCACAATATTCTAAAGTCGTTAAAGTGGATAAAAGTGTATGGTGCCAAATGGCAACAGCATGCACTAAACGGATAATTTGTATTGCACATGGGTAATTTATTTCATTTCAGTTTGATGGAACTCAAGATTTCAAGTTCTCCATGAGGGAGTTTGCAGATCTAGTCCCACAGTTGGATAAATCAAAGGTCACAGTGACTGCTGTAGTTGGAGAGCGGTACCTCGACATACTTGAGAAAGGCTTTGCTGAAACAATTATTTATAATTCCCGTATTAAGCTGGAATTCCTCGGGGCTAACCCGCAAATTTTCAAACCTGGAATGCCTTTTAAAGTTTATGTAAGTTTTATTTGTGATTTCATTGAGGTATTTCTGTTTGTCTTTTAAAATAAAAGCAACATTTCAAATTTATATAGAATTTATTTTTGTTATTAACGAATCTTACACAATTTTATAGGATAGAATACTACAATCAATTGTTATTAAATGTATATAACTATGACGGTTTTTTTAATAAATTAATTTTGTAAAAATTTTTAAGCCATTTTAAAGCTTTCGTAAAAGCAATTCGTAAACATAATACTACTTTACTGGGATAAAAAAAATTCCCCCCGCAGCTACTCAAAAACAGAATTCATTTAAACCTTCAGTACAAAAAGTTATATATTTTGACAAATAACAAGTGATTTTTACAATAGATTTAGTAAAATAAATTTTATATGGTTTTTAATTGAAGAAAAATATCTGCTGAAGTCGATTTTTCTCTCTTGCGTTCTATTTTGTATCTTTAATGTACGGTGCTCAATGTTTTGTTTTTATTTTAAAGGTTGCCGTGTTTTATCAAGATGGGTCTCAAATTCCACAAGACCGTCTCTCAAAGGAAAAGATTCAAGTTACCCCAATACTAGAATTTTATAATGGTGGTTCTAGGCGCCTCAATACACGTTACGAAAAGATGTCTCTGCTTCATCCAGGTATATGGGAAGTATCTATCGACTTACAAACGGAGTTTTTGTCCAAAGAAGATTTAAAAAATATAAGATTAATGTCTTTGGAAGTAAGTGTAACGTTTTGTTAATGTTTTATTGACTTTTTTTTTATAGTTCTAAAGTTACAATTACATTCCGAAATAATTTTTTATTTGTTTAATTTCAGTTTAACATTTTGTAGATATTACGTATTGAAGATTCAATAAATTTATCTGTTTATTTGATTGTTTTAAGAGTAAATAGTAAATATTTTAAATTTAATAAACAATTATTTTTCTTTAATCCATAAAGTTGAATTGCTGCCACCATTTTTATGGAGTAACGCTCAGCTAAATTTTTTCAATGTTTGCTTGTTTTTGATCATGAAACCATTGTCTGCCGATTTGCTTCATGATTTTTATGCAGGTTGAATACGTTCACAAACCTTTGTCTCTCTTGGTTCTAATGATTTATTTTGAATTTATTAAAATTATAAACCTACTATTAAACCTAATAATTAACTGCACTGAAATTTTCAAAAATCTATATTGTAGTTGTTGGTGGTTGGTTGGTTGTAGACATATATATTCAGTTGTGTGCTTGTCAGAGACCGCTATAAACTTTCGTCAGTAAGACAGACACAAGAGACAGCACACACATAAGTGGATCCATCTAATTTTTAGAGACAGAGCCAACTAGAGGATCCAGAATTGGCTGTACCCCAGAGTATATATTTGTAGTATACGAGTTAAAATCATGTTTACATTTTAGGCATACTACTATAATGAAAAAACAGCCGAACAAGCTAAAGATAGTCTTAAAGTATACTCCTCTTACTCAAGAACAAACAGACATTTGCAAGTTTCAACTAGTACTCGAACACCAAAGGTGATATATTCAAATGTATTTGTATTGCAATTCAAGAATGTAGTTTGTAATTATTTCATTAATGCTAATAATTAAGAATATTTTGTACTTTTTTTTTTACTTAATTTAACTCTTTTCAAATTGTTACAGGTTGGAGAATATATTATTTTTCACGTTCGGGCGAATTACTTTGTGGAATCGTTTTCTTATGTAGTAAGTGTGCTTTCTTAAACATTACTAACTGTAATTGTAATTTATGTTACTTAACATTTTAATTAGTAATTTTACCCACTCTCATACAAATACATTTTGGACAATGTTCACAATTTTAAATTAAGATTCTAAAATTAAAAAAATTACTCAGCAATAAATAACCTCCCCAACATCCAAGCAAAACGCTATTTAGTAATTTAGAGAAAATTTAGAGAGAAAAAAGAAATGTATTAAATTTATTAAGTCTCTTCTACATAAATTTCTAGTTGGAAAACTCTTGTAAATGCATATAGAATTTCTTGTAACTGTATTCTCACAAAGAAGAGTTTTTAAAAACTTAAAAAACTAAATTTTTTTCTCATTATTATTGAATAAATATCTTATAAATTTAAACTGAAATGAAGATAATTATCCCTTTTCTGTAAATACGTATTGCTCTCACCGCAAAATGTGGTGTAATGATACTCTAGCTTTATGTAGTAGTCTTACATTACGTTTATGTAATATTAAAGTCACAACCAATAGAGGAATAAACCTCTTTATTGGTCTATCGTTAGATTTAAAACACAGAAACATAAATTTGAAAGTGTAGTCTGTAAAGCTGGAGAAGTTTTATGGAATAAATTACACAATACATTCTGCATTTCTGTAACAATTCAATAACAATAAGTATCAATTCCAGCTCATGTCTTAGGTCATAATTCTTACGTTATTTCATAATTTCAAAGTTTACTCTATAAAGCTAGATGCGCAGGCTTCCACCATTTTTATGGAGTAAATTACACAACACATTCTACATTTCTGTAAAAATTCAATAACATTATGTGTATATTCCAGCTTTGTCCAATGGCATAATATTTACGTTACTTCATAAATTAGAAAGTTTACTTTGTAAAGAAGGAGGCATAAGTTTTTTGCAGTAAATAACGCAACACATTCTACATTTCTGTAACTAACAATTCAATAACATTATGTGTCAATTCCAGCCACGGCCAACTTCAATAACAAGGCCAGAGAAGCTCTCCCAAACATGAGCGTAGACGGAAATTTTGACGTCACTGTTCCCAGTGCCGAAGATCGAGAAATTAGTTCGGACGCATTCGGAACCCTAAAATGTGGTCAGCCGTGAACGAGTGGTTCCGGACAGGTTTCGAGACAGGTTGTTTTCATCCTCGGAACAGAGTCACTCGGAACTATGACGTCAAAATTTCCGTCCTCGAGCTTGTTTGGGAAAGCTTCTTCGGCCTTAGTAGTTGAGTAGGCCATGTTCCAGCTCGTGTCCAAGGGCATAATCCTTGCATTACTTCATAAATTTGAAAGTTTACTCTGTAAAGCAGCAGCAGCACAAGTTTTATGGAATTAATTACACAACACATTCTATATTTCTTTAATAATTCACTAACATTATGTGTCGATTCCAGCTCGTGTCCAAGGGCATAATCCTCACGTTACTTCATAAATTTGAAAATTTTCTCCAAAAATCTAGAGGCGCATCTTCAACAAGTTTTCTGGAGTAAATAACACAAGAAATTCTACATTTCTGTATCAATTCAATAACAATAAATACCGGTTCCAGCTCGTGTCCAAGACAACTTGCGTTACTTCATAAATTTGAAAGTTTACTCTGTAAAGTAGGAGGCGGCACAAGTTTTATGGAATTAATTACACAACACATTTCACATTTCTGTAACTATTCAATAACATTATATGTTGATTCCAAATTTGTCCAAGGGCATAATCCTTACGTTACTTCATAAATTTGAAGCTTACTCTGTAAAGCTAGAAGCGCAGGCTGCCACCAGCTTTCTTGAGTAAATAACACAATACATTTTACATTTATGTAACAATTCAATAACAATAAATACCGGTTCCAACTCGTGTCCAAGATCCTTAGGTTACTTCATAAATTTGAAAGTTTACTCTGTAAAGCAGCAGAAGGCACAAGTTTTATGGAGTAAATTACACAACACGTTCCACATTTTTGTGACAATTCAATAACATTAAGACAAGTATTGGTTCCAGCTCTTGTCAAAGGGCTCAATCCTTACGTTACTTCATAAATTTGAAAGTGTACTCTGTAAAGCTGGAGACAGCAGGCGACGCAAGTTTTATGGAGTAAATAACACAATACATTCTACGTTTCTGTATCAATTCAATAACAATAAGTATCAATTCCAGCTTTTTTCTAAAGGCATAACCATTTCGTTACTCTATAAACTTGAAAGTTTTGTAAAGCTGGAGACAGCAGGCTTCTACCAGTTTTATGGAATAAATAACATAATAGATACATTCCACATTTCTCTAACAGTTCACTAACATTAATTATCTATTCCAGCTGGTGTCCAAGGGCATCATCCTCCTCGCCGGCCAAGAGACCATGTCGGCCAGCATCAAAACATTTGCCGTGTCCCTGTCCCCAGAAATGGCTCCGACCTCCACCATCGTGGTCTACAGCGTGGCCAGGGAGGGAGAAGTCGTGGTGGACAGCCTCACTTTCCCAGTCAACGGGATTTCCAAAAATAACGTGAGTTTTAGATCTTATCATGTTGGAATGTAGTTATTTTTGGGTATTTTCTGTGTATATGCGTAACGGTTTATTCTTATGCAAGTTATAATTCTTTTTTTCAGTAACTTCTTAACTAAACTGCAACGAAGTAGGCTCATATAAGGATAGCACTAGTGTATAGTTTGGTTCTTTGAAATGTTCATAATATTTAGCATAAAATAAAATTCGAGTACAATCATAAAATTCTGTACGAGTATGTTACTAGTTACATAAGGTGTTTTACTTTAAAGTTATGATACTGAAGGGATGGAAGGTATCCATAGATTGAAACAAAATTCAACAATAAGAAATAATGAGGAATCAATACAAGTCATTTTAATACATTATCTAGTTACTATATTTAAGGTTCTACCTGAATGTTTTAAAACAAATATTATGTGCAGATCGCAGTCGTTTACGTTGTCGCCCTTAATCCAAAAAGTAAAAACTTATTTTTTTTAACCATTACACCGCAAAATAAAGCAAATATTAACCCCTAGGATTTTTTGCTTGTAAAATCGTTGTAAATAGTCACTTTACTATACCTTAGATAGTACTTTTATAAGATATACAGTTGTGACTATTCCAAAGTTTTTAAGTGTGAATAAGTGAAAGCTTATTTCTGTGTATGTTTCTATGTATGTTTC
Organism: Oedothorax gibbosus; assembly: GCA_019343175.1. Lineage (NCBI taxonomy): Eukaryota > Metazoa > Arthropoda > Arachnida > Araneae > Linyphiidae > Oedothorax > Oedothorax gibbosus. The sequence goes on from CM033271.1 coordinate 23,918,038, forward strand.
TGCAAGTATGTTAAATTAACTGCAAAACTTTTCGTTAAAATCCACTAAAAATAGTTCATTTTTAGTTCACAGTTACTTTGAACAACAAGAAGGACAAAACAGGAGATACTATTGAAGTTGTGGTGGTCGGAAGACCTGCATCTTACGTTGGGATCTCAGCATTAGACAAAGCTCTTTATGATATGAAAGGAGGAAACGAATTCAGTCATGCTGAAGTAAGCTAGTCTATATTAGTGTGTGATAATAATATATAAATATTTATTTATAATATTAACATAATGATTTTTTTATTCATAAAGTTAGTGCAACTCTTCAAATTAAATTGTAATTAAAAATAATTAGTGACCAAATATCACTTTTGTATTATAATTTTAGTTTAATAAGTGTAAAAACTTGTCTTAAATATTTATCTACTTGGGTTTGGTTAGAAAGCTGTTAGTGGTTATTTATTATTAAAAAAAATATTCGCACATGTTACCTTGATTTAGGAAATGCATATTTTCGCTGCCAAACAATGCATTGTAATTTGCATGAAGTTTAACTTTAATCACTTTAAAACTAAATATTATCTTCTATTGAAGGTTTTAAGAAAAATGAGCTTATTCGATGAAGGGTCAAATGGTACAATGACTCACTTATGGCTATCCAAAGAAGGAAATTTGGAAAGTGTTGTTCATTATCCGGCTGCCACCTATGGAATTGATGCACAAACTACATTAGAGGTTAGTATGTGTTTATATTTAGTATTTGTTTTTCATGCATATTATATGTTTGAGCTTAGTATTTGTTTATTATGTTTGTTACATTATTATACGGAGGGCTCAGAATATAAGTGAAACAAGTCCGTGCAGAGCTTCTTTGTGCTACAGAATTAGGACTTATTTCATTACTGCACTGAAATTCTACATACTTAGTGCATGCAATTGCGCTGCTAACTAGAAAATGACAAAAAGGGAACCCTCCATATATATAGAAGGAAAACACACAGTCCACTTCTACTAGTTTGTTAGAATGAAGCATACCAGTTTATTTTCCCATCGTTGTGGGTTGTGGCGTTAAATAGCATATTTTCAATTTATCTATAATGAACCGTAAAATTTAGCAGTCAAATCTAACTATGCTTTTCATTCTACCTTTACTAAGCAAAAAAATATTGCTTTTAATATATTATTAAAATATGGACCCTTGCAAGTTTTGTATAAGTATTACTTTTCACGTTTCAAAATATTTTTCAGAACTAATCTCTAACCTTTATTTCTCTATAAGGTAGGCTATGAAAAATGATAAATCAATATAAACAATGAAATTAGTTGTAATAGTCCGATTAATTTAAAGGTATTTGGAAAGATAAAGTTGTGTTATTTTACATATAAAAATTTATTTGTTTTAAAATAAGTACTCCGTGACAGATAGCATTTCTTTAAACTAATATACTTTATTGTTTCTTTTCAAATAGTACGCCGGTCTTGTGGTATTTAGTGATGCAAATATTACTAGAAAAGCAGGTAATATACATTCGTTTATATATTTATGAAAGTTATTGTACAACTTATTGTAAAATGCACTCAGGTTGCACAATGTGTCCAAAATTAGTGTCGAAGTCTTGATCTTGTATTTTTGGACACGAGACATTTAAATGTCAATTTATACTGTTTTGTCTTTTAAACGTTATTTTGTTAAAACAAAACAAAACAAAAAAAAAACGTTGGTGACGTGATTTTTTTGTCATTTTTTTCTTTTGCGATTGTGGAATCGAGTTAATATTACAAATGTTTTAGCAAGTAACAGTAACCATTTAAGCTTTGGCTGATTATTATATAAACAAAATAAGTACGTTTTTATCTTTAGGTTCAAGAGATTAAAAAAAAGTAACTTTATAGACACCCTTAAATATTTTTTTATTTATGTTTGCTTACTTAAGTTTACAATAAATTCAAAGAAACTACATATTTAAATTTGAAAAAAAAAGTTTTAGCCTTCGGTAATTTAGTAAGAAAAAGAGCTTAGTTCCGATTTCATTATATAAAAAAAATATTTACAGCATTTACTATATACTTGTTTCTTTAGAATACTGTAATGCAAGCGAAGGATATCTCACGTGTCTTGAAGGCAATTGCTACAGAATCGAAAAACATTGCGATGGTTACAAAGATTGTCCAGATGGAATAGACGAAGTTGGATGTAAGTATTAATTTTTAATTTTAAGTATTAGTAAGTATTAGTATTAAGTAAGTATTAATTTATAATTTATTGTACTATTTTTAAGTGTTTTGTAGTTAAGAGTGACATTTTTTTTATCAAATAGGTCCTAAAAGAGATGAAATCGATTTGAAGAAGTTTAAAATGCACCGTATTAACCGCATTCAGAGATTGTACGATAATGCGTGGCTTTGGCATGATATCAATATTGGGTAAGTTAATTTTTCGTAACCTATTTAAAATAGATTTTTCATTTAAATCTCATATTTTAATCACAAAAGTAATTGTAAAAAGAAAAAGTTTCAATAGATACCTTTTTATTTTTGATTAATTTAATTTATTAAAAATATTTTTAACTCTATGCTATATGTTAGATTATTAGAAATAATATTATTACTACCAAACTAATACCTTGAGTAAGAATGATTTAAATGTTTTATAAATTGCTTTTAAATATAAAATAAATAGTATGAAGTAGCAAAACCGAAATTCATCAAAAACGGGATTCGTTGGTTGGTTGGTACATGTATTTCCGGCTTGTATGCTTGATTAGAGACCCGCTTATAAACTTTTGTCAAGTAAGACAGACACAGATAGAATATTTACTGACACGGAGAGAGAAATTACAACCAGGCGGGAATCAAACTCGTACCCGGTACAGTGCGCAGTCTGTTAGCGTAATGGTCAGCGATCTTAACCACTAGGCCACCCGGGCTCCAACTGGATTCGTTATAAGAGACAAAAATCCGAGAAGAGACAAGATAGCAAAACTTCCAATGGGAACTTACACTTGGAATCGGATTATTTAGTGAAAAACTTTATAAAAGTGACTTTTTTAGGCACTATGTTATGATCGTAAAATGCTGAGGAAAAAATTTGATGGCAGGATTGGCAAGCTCCACATTCTGTGGTTCTCAACCAGTTTCAGTCCATCAAATATTTCCAATCCAATAAGTTACGTTGGTTAATATAAGAGAACTCTGCGGCACATAATGTGGCGTGTAATATTTTTTTTCAATTTCCTAATATGAATATGAGGTAATGAAAGCATTGCGATCGGGTCGAAAATATGAAATGAAGATTTTGTGTTTTCTACACGTTTTGGAGGGAGCTGATTCTAGAAAAGTGATTTTTAAACATTGGTCCGTGCTGTCCGTCTGAAACCACTCTATAGCTAGAATGAAAGAGCTGCAGACCTCAAATTTGGTACACGAGTTCCCAATACTTGTCCAACGCTATAATAGTTTTCGAAAATACTTTTAAATGTATTGATTTAATTGATGTATTGATTTTTAAATGTATTGATTTAATTGATGTATTGATTTTTAAATGTATTGATTTAATTGATGTATTGATTTTTAAATGTATTGATTTAATTGAGGTATTGATTTTTAAATGTATTGATTTGTTGAGTGATGATTGAAAGTCGTGTAGTGTTACGCACCTCTAGTTTTTTACTGTTTAAAGTGGCCTCAGATGTTAAACATAATTGCATGCTTCATTAATTTTCAACGAAAATGGGGAATTAAGATTTTGATTCATAACTACTCAAATGAAAACCATTTTCTTTAATTCTGTTAACAGGCCACTGGGTTATTATATATTCAATGCACCGGTACCAGATATTCCTACGCGTTGGATGGTACAAGCATTCGGTATGAATAACTATGATGGTTTTGGAATTCAAGATAAACCGATAGAAGTAAGTTTTTTTTTTAACTTTCGTATCATTCTTGTTTCAGAGGTGCTTAAAATCCCGTACATTGCGTACCTAATTTTATACTAAATTCTATTAAAAGAAATATAGAATGACTAATTTTTTATTTTTAGGTCGTAAAAAAATGACTATTACTATTCAGGGTTTCTTCAAATATATTATCTAAGTTAAATTTAAGGATAATTAACTATAATTAAAATAATTTTTTTAATTAATAATATATATGATTATAAAATAAATTAAAAAAAATATTGTCATTGATGCAACACCTGATGTTTCATTTCTTTCATAACGTTTATAAAAAATGTTTTTTAAATTCAGTTTTCTAGTGTGAGACCATTTTATATGAATGTGGAGATGCCTACAAGGAGTATGCAAGGTGAACAGATTGGCATTCGTATCAGCGTTTTCAACTATATGTCGTACGAAATTGAGGTAAGAAGCTTGAGAATTCTACTTTAAGGTTTACATTGTCAAGACTTTTAAAGCTAATTTTATCAATATCATATTGAAAAAGTATGAAAAATATTTTTGATTGTGCTATATTAATTAATAATGAAATGAGTTTTAAAATGCAAACTATCAAAGACAACGATAATCATTTTCCTTTTATTACTCGAATTTATATTTTGAATATAAAAAAAAACTGTAACAGGGGTGAGTAAACTTTAATAAATTGAATTGTTCTGTGTTCCATTAGTGCTCTGTATTATCCATACTAGCTATACCCACATCCATTATCCATACTATCTATTATCCATAATTGTTAAAACATAATTTTTGTGTTTTAAATTCACTATTTATTCTGTGAATATTTTCGAACTTTATTTACTTTATTTATGATCATTATACGATTTCCCTTTAATAATGTTTTTTCTGTTTGGTGCTCGTACTGATGTCCGAATTCTTTTTTTTAAAATTAGGCTTTGATAGTTGTAGCAGATTCGCCAGATTATAAATTTGTACACGTCGAATCATTTGGCAGAGTTGATTCCTACAGTCCAAGAACGTCTTATGGTGAACACCAGCACTTAGTCTTTGTAAGTTCTAATATATAACATCTCAAATCTTTTATAGTTATTTTTGATTTTGTTTTTAAGAATGATTTTTCTACTCTTACTTCCAATTTTAAGGGGGACCTGACCTCTCCATTATTTTCCAAAATGACATTTCAATGTTTTTAGTGTTTCTTAAACAATGCAATCTTAGCTTTACAACACGAATCGATATCTTTAAAAATCAAAAGTTTTAAGTACTAGAAGATTTCTGTCTTTAATAATTTTTTTATTAAAAAAATGTATTATAGTGTCAGGTAAAATCTTCCTATATTTTCATAGGTAATAAACCACTATTGTTCACTTTAAACGCTTATATCTCAAAACTTACTTTTTCAATGTACGTGTACCTTTTTCTCAGAATCTACTATAAGTATCAACCTGAAATTTTTTATACGTATTTAAGAAGTTGGTTTCTAAAATTCGCTGGAGGGATTTGAGTATAACTATCTTACTTTTTTTCTTTACAATATTATTGATGTTTTTTTAGGTCAAAAATATGTAGTTTCACTTAAAAATTTATAATTTAAAAACTAAACAAAATTTTGAAAATTGCTTCCAGTAAAGTATAGTTGAACATCCATTTAATAACTAGTAAAAATTTCATTAAAATGTATCAAATAGATTCTGAGAAAAAGGTACATAAAAAAGGTCATTTTAACATGGGCTTCAATGGAGGGCTCCGGTCCCCCTTAATTCAAAAACAGAGCTTATAGTTTCAAATTAAGATCTTATCAACTTGTGATTACAATTATAAATTATAATTTTCATCTTGATTTTGTTTAATTGGATCGATTGTTTTACTTAATTCTTAATATTTTTGGATGAAGTTAATAATTACTGACAGACTGTTAAAGTTGTGTATAAATAAACATTAAAAAATATTTTTGTTGGATGCGAAGCTATATCTATATATTTTTGTATTTTAGAATTTTTAACTGTGGTGTTATTTGTGTCTAATTTAATAACTAAACGTAACATATAAAATATTTTTTATGTAGATTTTTTTTAAATTTTATATTTAGATAAAACCAGGTAAATCAGTTGAAGTATACATGCCAATCGTGCCAACTCGCATGGGGGATATTGATGTCACCATAATGACAAAGTCTCAAGTGGCTAAGGATGTCATCACGAAAAGAGTTCACGTAGAAGTAAGACAGATTTGCCTATAGAGAAAAGAAATATTAATATAAATCGTAATGTATATATAGTTATGTATATAAGTTATTGTGAAAAGTTATAAAATACGCATTACTATTTTTAATATGATTTCTAACAAGCTTTTTAAAATTAAAATGTACTCATTCTAAATAAAGCTGAACTTTTTTGTTCTAGGCGGATGGAATACCTCAATATCGTCATACAACTGTTCAATTGGATCTAAGTCAAGGAGCCTACCTAATAAAATATATGGATACAAATATAACAGAAACACCAATTGTACCTTACCGACAAGAACGATTGTATATGTTCGGATCGAATAAAGCAGAAATATCGATTGTTGGTAAGCAATTTAATATTTTAATTCATTGTCTTTTTAACTATTTAAAGTTAAGTCGAATCACTTTTATATTGCTATGGTGTGATTTGTCTGCTACTTATTGTATAAGAATCAGAATTTAATTTAAATAAATTTCGATCCTCTGGAAACTTTGCAGTTTTCAAAATAAAATACAATTTTATGAAATAAACAAATGTAGTTTTTGGAGAAAATGTTGAACAGAAATTTTGAATTCCATATATTTAGTTTTCATCATAGCATAATGATTACGATGCTTCTCTTTCTTATACCTAACCTTGACCATTCAAGATTAAAAAACCTTATACATATTGACCCTCATTCAATATTAAAAAACTTGATAGAATGTTGATATTATAAGAAGGATGTCAATGCGAAACTTTCATTATCCAAAGTATGACTAAGATATATGGTCCGGATCGTTCATTTGCGACTTTTGATAATCGCAAACTCAATTGGACTAAGTCACCAATGAACGGGCCGGACTTCATATCTTAGTTATACTTTGGAGAATGTGAGTTTTGCAACTGCATTCCTCATACGTTGTTTGAAAAATATTTGCATTTAAGCTTAAACCAGACTGTTTTAGGTAAATATAATCTATTATAAAATTGTAAGATGCACACATATTTTTGATACACAATATCATAAACTTCAATAATTCAAAGTTTGTAATTATTTCTCTGTATTTATAATTTATTACTTTTAAATAATCCTATTCATTTTCTAAATTCCAGGTGATGTCACTGGCCCTGCATTTCCAACCATGCCCGTCAATGCTACCAGTTTATTGAGAAAACCCTTTTGGTGTGGGGAGCAAACCATGTTCAACTTTGCATCAAACTTGTTTACCCTTCTATACCTGCGGCTAACTGGTCAGAGACAACCAGACATCGAAAAGCAAGCGTTTAAAAACTTAAACATTGGTAAAAACATTAATAATGTTTCATATTATCCGTTCAATTAAAAAAAAATATTATAAGTTTAAATAAACCTAAAATACTTGAGGTGCATTTTTAAAATTATTATTTTTTTCAAAATTTAGGATGATAAGAATGTCTTAGGCATCCTTTTGAAAATTCAAACAAAATCCCAGTAGCACATGATATCGTTGGATCACCTCTCGATGACTATTTAATGTGGCATTATCAGAAAGATATCGAAAAGATGTCCAAACTATATCTTACGATATTGTGGACTACTAAATAATATTTCATATAACCAAATGTGGGTTACTAGAGAATCCTTCACACGATCAAATTAAAGCTTTCCTGTGCATTTTGACAGACATTTTAAGCATGTGATGGAAAGGCAAACTAGTGACTATTTAGAGTAATCTCATGGTAATAAATTAAAGTCGGTTTAAATGAAAAAATTAACATGAAATTCACTATAAAATCATTTTTATTTGACTAAATGTAGCTAAATCCGAAAGAGATATAAAGTATACTAAAAGTTATTTTAACTTTAACTTATAAAACTACATTGTATATTGAACATTTACAACAAATGTTTGAACAAGCATGCTTATACATAGTGGTATTAACCCACTTCTTTCTTGTAGAATATCAACGGCAGCTTAGTTACCAATTGGATGATGGGTCCTTTGTCCCCTTCCGATGGAATTCTAGGCCAAGTGTATGGTATGTTCAGAAAGTCATTTCTAATTTAGAAATTCACTTAAGGAATCTCCAAACCGAAGTGTCTCTGTGTTAATATAATGAGAAAATATTGTTTTAATCCACATTACTCCTGTTGTATACAATATAGTATTTTAAAAACGAATTCATTAAAGAAATGACAATAATAGCCTACCTGGTTCCTTATAAATTAAATATCCTTTACAATTCTAAACCTAAGTTTTCTAAAGTAAATATCATGTTTGAATTATTATACAATATTAAACTATAAATAATCGAATATACACAGCATAATTAATAATTTTTAAACTTCAAAAAATCCAATACAAAATTTTTCCTTGAATTCGTTTCGGAAATTAATTAAAATTATTATTATGCTTCGGCTCCTATTTTATTGTTGAAGTTTAGAACTAAATATTTAATTATATAAAAAAATTTGAAAATCTATATGACTGCCATTAATCAATGAAAAGTGTAAATTAAGCAGATGAGTAATGTGACTTAGAATTTTTTTCCATTGGATTAACACAGAGACATTTTGGTTTGGAGACCAGCTCTCATTACCCCTTAAAGCTTATATAGAATCAGAAATTTTTCGCAGTATTTTTTTTTATTTGATGCTTTCTACTTAACGGGTTGAAGCGCAGTTGTGTTGAAAAAAAATATTGTGTTGAAATTGGTTTACCAGCAGTATTTTTAATTTGTTAATATATGCATTGGAAAAACAGTAAATGATGGTAATTTGTATTACTTTAAAAACTTCTTTGCTACATCACACTATTTTTGGTTCACATCACACTATTTGTCGTTCGTTGCAGGTTGACAGCTTTTTGTGCTAGGATATTCCACAAGGCCACTTTTCAGGAATGGGAAAACTTTTTATACATCGACCCAGATGTGATAACCAAAGCTGTGGAATGGTTGATTGAACACCAAACTCCCGATGGAGCATTTTATGAAACGACTCTTGAACCTTTAGATCGGAAAATGGATTTATCTGTAAGTCACACTTTTGTATAATGTATTAGATATTGTAATAAAAAGTGATTGTAGTTGAAGTAATGATTTAATGTTTCTGTAAAAGCCACAGATCAATTTAATGAGAAATTAATTAAACTGCTTTTAGTAATAAAAAATTCATCTTTCAGATTGTCTCGCCTTATGGAAATGTGCAGTATCGTAACATTTCTTTAACAGCACATGTTCTCATTACTCTTTCAGAGTTGAAAGATTTAAGAGGGGTAAGTTTTTTTTAAAAAATAAATTAAATTTCTTCTAAGTATTAATAAAAGTAAAAATTACACTTAATTTTTCCTAGCAACTAAAAATAAATCTTTTGGAATATTATTTTTATTAAAAAAAATATTTTACTATGTATGCTTGTCTGCGATTCATTGGTCTGCTAGTTTTTATAAGCATTTCTTTGAAAAGCTTGTAAATATTTTCAAAAATATTTATTCTCAGGCAGAAATCGATTTTATTGATGTCGTGAAAACTGCTGTATAAATATTTTTTTACAATATTTATAGCAGTATGTTTTCAAACATGAATAAATTTTTATCTGTTTATGTTTCTAGGATGTTGGATCAAAAATATCCACTGCAAGGCGACAAGCACGGACCTACCTCGAACGCATTCTTCATTTAGTTCGTGAGCTACCTGATCCCTATGAACTTGCTATAGTCACCTATGCTCTGACGGTTTCCAACAGTCCAGATGCGAATGAAGCCATCAACAATTTGGACTCTCGCATGAGAGAAGAAAGTATGTTAAAGACCCACTCACTATTGACCTATTCCTATTAATTACGGATTATGCTCTAGTATTTATTGAATTTTGTGTAATGGATTCCGAAAATTACGCGGCATCAAAATATTTGGTAGATAACGGGCTAAAGAAATTTGCATTGTGTCAAGGATTTTTATTACAATAGTATTTTTTTTATAAAACAGTTTCTTAAAAAGGTAATTTTTTTGAATTTTTTTTAAATGTTGATAAAATAACTAAAAATATTTTTTTTGATTTAAAATCAACGTTTTGTAACGATTCATTAATTGTATATATTGCTAAGGAAGTGGCATATATAAGTAATTTTACTTTGCAACGATTAACTCGCATTAGAAAAGAATTTTAAAAGCTTAAAGTTAAGGTTAAATATTTGGTATAAAGGATATTAATGCTATATTAAAATGAGTGTTTTATGGGTTAAACATGAGTGTTAATGGTAAATTTCTTTTTTTCAGGTGGAATGCGCTACTGGGCACGAGAAAGAGTAAAAGGCCCAACAACTAAAATAGAAAACACCAGACCTTACCTTATTTCACGGCTGCCGGACAGGTACGACGCTTCCAACATCGAAGCCACGGCCTATGGTTTGCTGGTGCATGTGGAACAGAACGCAGTTATCCAGAGAGAAATTGTCGAGTGGCTGAACTCCCAGAGATTGACTTATGGGGGATGGGCATCTACGCAGGTAAAGAGATTGATTTGCAAAAGAAATTATCTTATTCAGTTTAGTTTAAACGTTTAGAAGTAGACGGAAACTCCAAAAATCTAGGTAGCGAATATCATAGAGAAAAACATTACAAATAGAAAGCAGGACCACACAAATATAATTATAAAGGAGATAATCACAAATTTATCATAAAGGAAAGCATGACAATTATAATCATAGATGGCAGCACCACAAATCTAATTATAGAGGCCAGCACCACAAATTTAATAATAGAGGGCAGCACCACAAATCTAATCACAGATGGTAGCACCACAATTTAAATCATAGAGGGCAGCACCACAAATTTAATAATAGGTGGCAGCACCACAAATCGAATCATAGTTTAATCATAGATGGCAGCACCACAAATTTAAGCTTAGAGAGCAGCACCACAAATTTAAGCTTAGATGGCAGCACCACAAATTTAATCTTAGAGGGCAGCCCTACACATCTAATCATAGAGGGTAGCACTATAAATCTAATGACAAAAGGCTGAACCAAATATCAAATGAGTGATTGCAGCACCACAATTCTAATCATTAGGGCAGCACCACAAATCTAATCATAGAAAGCAGCTTCACAAATCCAATTATAGAGGACAGTAAAACTAATATGATCAGTCATGGAGGGTGAGTACTACATTTTTGTAATCAAACTATATTCGTGTGAATCTGAATATACCACATGAACATCTTTAATTTATTAAAGTATGCACATTATTTAACCAGTGAATATATACATATTTTTAAATAGATGAAAATTGAAGGGTTTCGTTTCAAAACTCACAAACATTTAATTTAAATATAAGGTACGGCCCCTTCATTGTCGATTTCGTAAGATTGAAATTTATCAAAAGTACCCAATGATCAGACCGGACCCTATATCCCAGTTATACTTCAGAGAATGTTAATTTTGCAACTAGACCCTTCAATGATACGTTTTAGTTCCTGTACCAAGTGATTAAAAAAATTTAAATAATAAGTTCTTTTAGATATTTAAAAATTTCTTGGTTTTGTTTAGGATTCCATCATTGCTCAGGAAGCTTTGATCGCACATGCTATCCAGTCCCGTGTGCGGGATGTGATTGATGTGAGTGTGACTGTGGAGGTGCCATCAGTCCCTGGGTTCATAAAAAATGTACACATAGGACAAGACAACTTATCCAAGCAACAGAAATTTGAAGTAAGAATGTATTTTTTTTTTATTTAATTGGTTGATAGTGTAGCTGCCTCAGTAACCCACAGTCTACCAAAAGGTTCCTCTAGGTGGAGATGAGTTACCTCGGCTTATATACTACTATTAACTTTGTAATTAAGAATAGTGGTAGGAACGAGATGGTAAATCAGCGCCACCTAGTTGTTGATGGCATATTGAGGTTGCGTGTGTGGTGAACCGCCACAATAGTATCTAATTATAAATGAAGTACATAGTATTAACTAATTAAAGTACTGTACATCTAATTGGTCGATAATATAAGCTGAAAATGAAGAACATACAGTTACCTCATTAAATAATTAATTTAAGTGCTGCATTGATATCTTGCTTACCGAATATAAACTGAACTTTAAGGTTAATAAAATTTGATTTTTTTTAATGGGATTTAGTTTGTCCTACTTAAGCTCTGCATGTCAAGGTTTCTTGTCAGTAGTCTTTGATGAGAAAATTCTTATAGTTATTATTTTTAAATCATCCTTTTAATGTGTTTGAAGTAGTTTAAATGGAGTTAAATGGTTTTTAATAAATTCTTGATTAAAAGTAAGTTCTTATTTAAAAGAACTTTTATATAATTAGTATTTTAGCTCATGATTTTTATTGTTCATGCTTGGTAATAGTTATTTAATACAGTTATCAATGATAAATTTTGCTTATCGCAATTCTATATGTAAAATATATTTTTTCCCGGAATATTTAATTAAAAATTATAAAGAAACCCATATTTGGTAAATGCAATTTATCACAAAATATGTAATACATTCTTTTTAAACTGTTATGGCAGTAAATATACAATACTATGCAATATCACCTTCGGATTCTTTACTTAGTAATATTTAATTAAAACTTAACTCAGTTTCCATAACTATCTCCATAGGTAATCATAGAAATTTTAGATTGGATATTTATTTTCATTCAATATTTTCAGATTGATAATGCATGGGGTGTTGTCCTGGTACGAGCCCAAGGTTCTGGAATCGCTTTAGTCCAGCTTTCTGTCCAGTACAATGTGGACTGGCCCCACTTACAGACTCCGCCTCCTGTCGAAGCTTTCTCCCTCAAAGTCAAAGGCTACTATTATGGAAGAAACAGTTCACACATTGAAATCAGCGCATGCCAAAAGTATGAAACCATAAGTTTTACTTAAAAATATAGGTGTTAAAACATCAATGTAGCGATGAATTTTTTTTTACAGTATACATGGTTAAGATTTAATCGTCTTTCTCATGTAAGGCCAATGAACTTCCTATTTAAACACTTGGTATATTCTTGTATAAATTTTCCTACATATAATGCTTATATTCTAATAAAGAAATAAATTTAAAAAAATAACCAGATATTATTTAATACTAAAATACATCTTAACCTCATTTAGAATATGTTTTGGACAAAATCTTAACTTATATTCGTGCAATCCAAAATGTGTTCCAAACACATATTTCCTTACACATATTATCAGCTCTATAAGAATTTTAGATAATTTATTATCGATCTATTTAGATGCTTCCAAGCTATGATAAATTGATACACTGACTTATTTTAGATACTAAATCTTTTGCGAAGTAACTGCTTCAAAAATATAATTTTAGTCATTTTTTTTTTATTTCTATGCGTTTTGTATGAAAAAAACCTTAGGCTAGCTTAAACCGGTCAAATCTATCGCCTCTACACTAAAGAAAAATATTTATTAAAAAACTTTTAATTATTGTGTTTGTATAGGTGGACCTTATTGGAAGAAAGTGAGAGGAGCGGAATGGCTGTGCTGGAAGTGGATATTCCAACGGGTTACGTGATCCAGCAGCAAAAGCTGGACAAATACGTCCGCTCGGGGGTAGTACAGAATCTGAAAGAAGCCCGATATGATGAAAGAAAAGTCTCATTTTATTTTACCTATGTAAGTGGTATTTTCGTGGATTAACGTGTATTTTTAGTGTTTTAGTTTTGAGATTGTTAAGTATTTTTGAGCGATGTGTTTCTAGATTTGCATTGATATCACACACTTCAAATATTCTTTTTTAAAAATTTCATAACTAAACACTTTTAAATGATGGAAAATAGTGGCAAATAAAACATAGAAGTAGAAACGTGTAAATAATATTTGCTTAAATAATCCTAGCTTAAAAGAAATTGGAATTTTTAATTACATTCTTGAATGTTTTTTTAATTGATTTAATTGTTTAAAGTTTATGTATGCAAACCTTGCCTGATTTACGATTTTTTTTATAATACCATTTGCTCCCGTGTTTACCTTTTAACATAATTTTAGAAGCAAACTGGTTTAAATCTTATTATAAGATAAGTTATGTTTTGAAGAATTTAAACTGTTCTGCTGTATTGATGTATTATTTTGTTGAAGAGCTATTGTGGTTATTTATAAATAGTCTAAGCGTTAATAAAAATTTTACACTATGGTCAATTTATTTCTAAACTTTGTAAAAAAAAAATATTTGGTACGTTTCCATTTCACGGGCGCAAATCTCGCCAAACAGAAGCTTTGGTGACAAACGGAATTTTTGGAGATAAACACAGTATACACATTTTACTGTTAAAGGACCTCAATATACATAATTAAAGGTTACCCTTGGAAATATTCCGTTTGGTGGTGGTTGTACATTTTTGGCGAATTAATAGTTTTCGCCAGCAAAATGTAAAATTGCAATTATTTTTATAGAAAATTTATGTATGTCTTTTTTACAGCTTGATAAAAGAACAACTTGTTTATCTTTCACGATTCAACGTTGGTATCCAGTGGCTAACATGACTAGATGGTTGCCAGTCCGCGTCTATGATTATTATGCCCCAGGTAATTTTTCAAATTGCATTCTTAGTTATTTAATCTATATCGTGGGGCACAAAGACCGAAAAAATCCCCCTAATTTACCAAAGTATACGACATAAAATGGGTGTTTAGGCAACTTAGACGAAGAGAAACAAAACGAAGAGAGGAAAATTATTAGTTCTAGTAAAACGTCATTTAGACGCATTAACACATTTAATGAACCATTTATGAATAAATGAATACCAATATATAACACCTTCTTTATCAAATAAAAACATTAACTTTAAGCCTTTAAAATCGTTTTTCGTGCTACTTAGTTTATTCTACATAAATGTTTCATTGTTATGGTCTCCATTTGTCTTATATTTTGTTTATTTAGATAAACTTAAGCAAAATGCTTATTTTTGCATGACAAACTTTCTTGCTAACTGACGTTAATGAGTTATAAGTATGTATTTATTTAATTTAAATTACGTTATTTAAACAACTCTTCGAAAAATATATCCACGAAACAACATGCAACAAATGCATGTCAGTTGAAAACGCAAATTATTCCGTTATTTTGATATATTAATAATGATGTACGGGGTTATTTAGAAAGCTCAACAAATATAGATACCAAACATCATGCAACCCAAAAATAATAAAACTAACGTCATTTTGACGAGTTTTTTAAAAGCATGATAAAATTTTACGCGTTCATAACTTTTTTTCAAAATCTTAAATAAATCTTGCTCGGGACTATGCTACGCTGTGACTATATATTTTAAAATATTTATATATGTGTGTATCTTTTGTGAAAAAAGGGCTGAAGTTCGATGTTATTCACAGTAGATATAAGTTAATTTCTAAAGCACAGGATAATTCATAAAAACTTTTTTTTGTTTCTTTTCAGAGCGTTTCAACGAGACCATGTTTGACGTCTACAATCTTTTCGTTTTGAGTATTTGCCAAGTTTGCGGGTCGTACCAATGCCCGTACTGCCCCATCTTCAGCTGGAGCAACAACGTGGTAGCGAATCCGGTGCTGTTAGCATTAGCAACGTTATTTTCCCTATGTACGTACAGCAAAATCATTCCACAACACTGATTCCTATTTAGAATATAAAACTATATTGAAATCATCAAAAAGTAGGCTACAATCAAAACCAAGGTTCTCGATCAGGAGAATCTCAGAGAGCCAAAAACTTTCTACCGCCTGTATTACTAAAATAAAGTATTTCTGAACTCAGAATTTCACGAATTGTGTAATATGGGGATCCATATATGACTTATAAGATAATTTTGGAAACGGATAGTTATGGTTAATATAGTATTTTAATATAAACTCAACAATTTATTGATCAAATTTGGATGATGAGGTGTAAGTATTAAAAAGTCAACTTTAACAAAAATGTTAACTTGCTTTAAATTTACTAATTTTTGTTCAAGCATTCTTATACGATATTATATATTATATGGAATGTTTTCAGCCCGCGATATTGATAAGAATAAAGTGTAATAGCTCAGCAACGTTTAGTAAGAAAATACTTTGTTTAGCGATATTTTGATCGATTAACCACCAGACCATTGGTCTAGACTCTTGAAATTTAAAATAACTAAAAGTGTTTGAAGTTTCTATAAAAATGTAGGATTTTGGTTTTTATTGTAAGTTACTCAAATCCCGAGAAACATTTTAGACAGTTAAAAATGTGCAAATTAGAGACGTGACAAAAGACTGTGATACTTCTTCATAATCTCATTTACAGCACTCAAGTCACAGAATGGTTTCGTCCAAAAACCCCATTTATTTTACATTGAGACAATTGTTGTCATTATCAATAATCAATACGATTACTTTATAGTTTTTTTTATTTCGTTCATCATTTGTAAATATAGTTTTTGAAAACATAAATTAGTGGCATATTGTAAATACTGTATTATTATAATGCATATTTGAAATTTATGTATTTCCATTTTGTACGACTTTTATTTGTTAAGGTTTATGGTTGTTTTTCCGGTGCTGTTTTTTTTTTTTTGTTGGATATTGAGTACGAATCTATTTGGTGAACATATGTGTTAGTCATTTTGGGTTTCTTAGCTATGTGTTGTGTATTTTTGTAGTTCTCTAAATTGGCTCTCTGTGTTTAGATAATAATTCTTCATAATAAAAAAGAAACTACATTTTGATCGTTGGAAATAAATGTGGCTGGTTCAGTTAATGTTACACTGCATTTTTTAAAAATACTTTTAGTATTGTACATATTGTGAACTAATATCTGTATATTTCCTAGTCTGGTAGAAAAGTCACAAATATATTGATCATAAAGTGTTTAGAAATGTTATTACAAATTGTTATATTGAAACCTAAATATGTATAACTTGTTTGGAATATTTATAGTTATCTAATGTATTCTAAACAAGAAAAAAACATGAATAATCAGTCTTGAATCAAAATAGTATTAGAATACTTCCACCGGTGTAATTTTTTAAAAAAAATTATTCATATAATCGCTACTGATTTACAAAAACCACTCGTAGAAAAATTCCGAAATCAAAATTTTATTTTTTATGTATGTTATTTTAAATATATGTATTAACGCTAAGTTATCATGGAATTCAATCACTGGGGTTATATTTGAAGAATTACTTTTTATATGCTAGGCATTTGAAGATGTTTTAAAATTAAAGGTCTGTAATAAGGTAATTTTATTATCTAAAAAAAAGGTGAACAAATCTTGAAAATGGATTAATAATCGATTTTGTATTTTTTTTAAACTAAAAGGCAAGTAAATTAATGTTACAAGTTTTGCTTTTAAGAAATTAACATTTTCACGACTAATTGGAAAATAGAAACTGTAAATTATTTAATTTACAGTAATCATTTTACCTATCTCAAGCAATTTCAATTATTTGGAAGTCCCAAATGTGCCAATTTATTATTAAATTCTCTTTTAATTGATCCATGTTGGCCTCAAAAGTTTTTTATATAGTAAAATATAATTAAGCTTTAATTTCCCCTTTCATTTTTTTTATAACTAACCATGTTAAAGTTAAAGGAATTTTATATTTTAGTTATTCTCTCAGCTATTATGACAAAACAAATCAATAAGGATTTGAACTTTGAGGGATGAAGTTGTAAACTTTTTTCTGCATTGCGACTGATTTGTGCATTCCCATGTTTGATTTGTTATTAAAGTATTTTACATTTTTAAGTTGTTGTATTCATTTTATTAACTTCATATACGAAAAAATTGAATATATTACCCGAGTTTACGAAAGAGAATAAATTAATAAAAAAATGCCTGGGGCTCACCAGGCAAGGCTTGGTTCAAGATCGCCTATTGGTGTTGGGCTTTATTTTATTGATTTAATTACAACTACCGCACAGATCAAGTCCAATTACAGCTAGAGGATTAAAACAAGACAAAACACAAATACAAAAAACTAAAAGGAAACGCCAAAACACAAAAGCAAGGAATAAATCTATTAAAATACAAAAAGCCAGTAAAATCATAAATTATAGGTAAAAGGCGAAGTCAGCAATAAAGGTTACAATGAGAAATAGATTAAAAGGACAAGATTTTACACATGCATATTTTCTTAAATTCAGTATACGACATAAAAAATAAATCAACATTATCTTGAAGACCATTAAAAATTTATAAAATTTAAAAATATTTTTTTAAAATATAGTTATATTTATGGGTAGTAGATTTAAAAAGTGATTTACCCTTAACGATCTATAACTTAGAGTGAACGAGCTCATGAACTTGAAATCTGATTGTCACGTGGATGAGAAACAACAACAAATATAATTTACGAAAAGTATTGCCCATACGAAAGCAATGCTTGATACCACACATCTATATATATAATACTCTTATACGGCACCCAAATTTCCTTCTATTTCTATCTCTGAAATGGTAACAATCGAAATGAACAAAACTACTACTAATTTTAAAATGGCCGACTGAAAAAAAAAATATTTTTTCCTTTTTCAAGCCATTCCTGAAGAAACAACTATAAATATTATGCACAAAACATAGTTCGATACGGCAGAAAAACATTGAATGTATTTTTTTAGAAAAGCACTATGAAATAACACAAGGATTGACAATTTCGGGAATGTCTGCAATAAGGCCAAAAAAAATGAAAAACAACCATAAATATTGTGTGCAGAATCAGTAAGTTTAAATTTAAACATGCATAATGTTAGGGACGTTTAATGTTTGAAAATTTAAATTATAATTTCGATTGACTGAACTACCAAACACAATTGTTAATAAAATAGGAAAAATTCAAATTGGTTTTAAATATAGTTTCTAAGCGTTGACCGGCTACTACGGTTTCCAATTTATTTACAAATGGATCTCAGTCAAGCAGCGAAATATTTTCTCAATAATAACCATTAATTTGTAATTATTTTATTTTAAAAGGATACTAAAGGCGATTAACCTAAAAGACCATGTCCGGATTTTGCGCCAGTCGAAAAATGTCGCCAAGTAAAAATGACAAAAAACCGTGCGTTTGCCAAGTCTGTGAAATGACAACAAATAATTACTTAAAATGCTGCTCAAAACGGAAAATGTCTGCTGAGAGAACATGAAAGATTTCCTTATTAAAAATTATCGTGGCATTTGCGATCGTAGATCGTAGCGATATTTTAAAATAAGAAAATCAGAACTCAACAGTTTGCTGCAAGTTCAAAAACAATGTGCACAAAAAATAATTTAAGAAATGAGTTCTTTTAATAATTAATGATTAATAATATTTTAAATATATTAATACGATTTAAGAATTCTTAACGATGAAAGAAATGGACAGGATCAACTTATAAACAAAGTAGCAAAATAAATTCTCTAATGCAAACAAGATACACAGAAAAAAAATCTGAACTATTTGATAGTTATTCTCTTAAAATACAATCTTTGGCGATTTTTGTAGCCAATGGCTGCCATAATACGAATTTGGCGAAAAAATTGCCGGACATGTTCCTTACGGTTAACCCCTTAAGGCTAGACTAAAATATTTCAATGAACGGTGAGCGAGCGAAGCGAGCCTGGATCGCGAAGCGATCCAAAGGGAACTGCGGAAGCAGTTCCCGGGGGTTGGCGAGCGATAGCGAGAAGGGGGCGTGCCCCCTAGTATTTTGAAATGTTTATCTCTTAGAATGAATGTGGGATTAATTGTTAGCCTTCATTTGAAAATATGTGTTCATTTTTTATTTTTTCTGTAGTTTAATTGGGCATTCTGTCAGAAAAACATTGTAAAAGTAAACTATATTACAATATAAAGGATATCTTGATTACTTTAAAATTCAGACAAAAAAATCAATTTGTTCAAGTGTATTTCCTAACACGTTTTTTTCTTTTCAATTTTTAGAATATATATATAAATATTAGTACAAATTAAAAAAAATTACACGACTATTTTTCTACCACATTTACTTTATTATTGTCAAAGTACAAAAGGTATACTGTTCCACAAAGCTAACTTATCTATGCTAGGTCAAAGAAAGAAAACACAACAGTAACTACTTTGATAAACATAATGTTCAGACAGATAACCATTTAAAGACAATTTCTTACTCCTCTTGGACTGCATCTGAAAAAATTGAAACAAAATCTAGGAAATTAAAAATATATCAAAACATTTAAAATTTCAGCATGAAAATATTGTAAACATAATTGCTTTGCAAATATTTTCACATAAATCAGCACTTGTAGTTTTAAATCCGATTGAAATTCGTTAATGTAATGTTTCTTCACACATACACATTTATACAATAATTTAATTATTTCGTGATTTAACCTGCATCCGAATTTTATTCGATCAAGCTTTTACTATAAAATTTAGTTTAAAACTCTTAATAATTGACAATTTATTAAATTTTCAAATCAGTAAAACTAATATTGTTGTAAACTGATAAATATATGCTAAATATGTTAATAGGTTTTTTTTCTCATGTTAACTGTACTTTGTGTTAAAATCCATACGACATCAGTAGAAGATCCTAAAACCCCTCAACTATAATAACCAAGATTCTCAATCAGAAGAGCCAAAAACTTACTACCGCTAGTATTACTTAGATTTGGAGACAAAATATTGCAGGACTTAGAATATCACGGATAGCAAAATTAATTCAAAAATTAAATTATTTATTTTAAATAACGACTCTTAGTAGAACAATAAATGCAAATTCTTTTCTCACTACAGTAGGACTCCAATTATCCGAAGCAATTGGAACCAAACCACATTAGAACAATTGGAAATTCGGATAATTGGAAGAAAAAACGTTTATTTTGGATCAATTACTGAATGCATAGTTCGGCTGTGAGATAATAAAGTCCCAGTTTCGGTTGTCATCAACACAGCCAAATTTAATTGTAAGGTGTCGTTTGGCAAATTGAGTTATAGCTTTTTGTAATAGTTTATTTTTATTCAACTTATGTTAAAATGTGAGATTCTTTGGTAGAAGTGGAAAAAGTTTCGTGGTAAAAGCCTTACTAGGCATGACATCCAACAAAGACGAACACTAGCAGGTAGGCCGGGTGAAATATTTTCCGACACTCGGATAATTAGCACCGCTTCGGATAATTGGAGTTCTAAGGTAGTTAAAAATATCCATATTTTAATATGTACCCTTTTTGTAGTCCTCCATACCGTACTTTACAAATTTTCTCGGATCGTTGCACTGGCTGGAAAATGCATGCTGAAGCCACGATGTTTCCATGGCACTATTGGGTTCTTGAGCATTGTAGATATGACCTGAAAAAAAATAAACCAAATGCTAAATACTACATCCCTAAAACTACATTGCCCAAAGTCATTTTACAAATTGTATTAAATAGTGTAGGGGTGGAGATTAATTAACGTCGCACTAGAGCTGCACGAGGGCTATTGGCGACGGGCTTCATAATTTTGAACCACAGTCAAGTGACGAGCCGACACCCGAGTAGGCAACCAACGCAACTTTTAAGAGAGACATCGTACCCAGTGTCGGGACTTATTTAACGTGCACTCCCTTTTACACGGCATTTATTCGTCGGACATTTTTTTTCGGCAGTTATTTTGGCAATGTCTTGACCCGAACTTGTGATTTTTCGTTTTGCGAAGCAAACTCCTTAGTGGGCTCTCCAGCCCTCGGTAGGATGGAGAGAAATCTTAAAGGAGGGGCTGTAGTGCCAGTTGTGATGATGATTTTCTATTTCATACTGCAGAGGAAATTAAAAAAAATTGCAATCATTATTGAAACTTACCAGTCCATCCTTTGACTTCAGTCGGATGGGCGGCGGCAAATCCGAAAGCAGAATAAGTTTGATTCCCGTCAAATCTGCCGTACAATGCGCCTCCACTCACGGATCCATGGGAATGCGTGCCTGAAACCATGTAAATACTTTTAAACGATTTGCGAAAAATATGTATAAATTTTTTGTAGCAACAAATATAATAAATTAGTTTTTTTGTGTCACAGAAAACTGTCGGTTCCTAAATTGTTTTATTAAAAATAAATGTGTACTTTCAGTGATAAATAACTCCATTTGGGACTAAAAACATGACTGCAAAAAATACCCACTTTAAATTAGAAAGTAAACAAAACTAGAATTGTCACATACGTCATCATAACAAATCAAACATCAGCAACGGATTTGACGCAGTGATCGAATACCGACGGATTTTTAGTGCAATTGAACAGATTGCTTGCACTAGAGAACTAGATAATTTTGTACAATTTTGAAAAACGCTCTTGTAGTTTAGGTCTTTAATTATCACTATTTTATAGTCGTTGGAATTGTTTTTCATTATTAAAATATCCCGTAAGGAATACTCTGCATACTCTTGTTATCATATCTTCAATACGAAGAAAATAAATCAAAAATAAAAGATTTCGAAAATTTTAGAGTTATTGAAATTAAACTGTACTCTAATAATTATTTCAGGAAATTATGTTACAAAGTGAAATTTGGAGTTAAAAACTTTTCCGAAAAAAATAAACGAAATCCAAATCAGATGGAACCCAGGTTTTCTATGTAATTTTACCTTCAAAGCCACCAGATTCTAAAGCTTGGTTGAAGTCGAACGAATCCCCGGTTACAGAGCTCCATTTTCTTAATATATCTGTATAACGTAAACAAATAAATTAGGTAAAATAAAGAAAATTATTATTATTTTTAAAAAGTTCTATATTTATTGTAACCATACCTGAATTTTGAGTGCCGTCTTCACTTGGAGACTAAAGAAAAACAAAATCGTATCAATCAAATACTTAAAAAAATGTGTAATAAAGAAATTTAAAGAAATATTAACCCAAGAGCGTGAATAAAATTTTACCATTTAGGAATCTAATTTTAATTTGTGTTTTGTATAACCCTAGGCATATGTCAGGAAACTTCTGACTATCTGAAAATCATTGATTAATGTCCGAAATAATTTCAATATGCCTTTTTTTGGACTAAAACCGATGATTGTCGGACATTCACCGCAACGTTGGGGGGGGGGGGGGATCTCTTCGATCCAGAGATACACATACGTGGGCCTTTGTAGAAGTCACTTCACAACCACATTTTATATTTTTTCTAAAAGCTAACTTTCCTATTATAAATTATAATGTTCAAACTTTTCAAAAAATACCTATACCGAAGTAATTGCATTTGTAATTGTATATAGTTTTTTTAAAAATTGTATGAATTTAAAAAAAAAATTGTAAAACTGTTGAAATTAAGACTTTAGTCATAACTGTTTGTTTTTCAACAATTTTTGGTTTTTATTATCTTTCTTTTCAAATTGCAGACAAAAATTATTTTGCGTAAAGACATACGGGCCATTTGAATATTTTGTAAATGGTAATTCAAATAAACTAATAAAAAAAAGATATAATACAGAATAATATGCCATAGTAGTTTAATTTATAAATTTGATTGTTGGTGTTTGTTATCCTTAATTTTTTTAATGTTTCAACTAAATGCAATTATCTATTTTTAATGCAATGAGCTTGTATTCGTTTACTTATTGTGAAATCATAATGCACCTCTCTGTTTATCGCTCTATTTATCTTCGAACACTATATTAACTATTTGAATAATTAAGAAAACAGAAAATATTAGATTGAAGAGACCTGAACATGAAAAAAACAGACTTCCGGCTTTTCCATTTTTGAGCAAAAAATAATTATGAAGCCGAGAAAAGCAACTATACTTCCTCCTCAAACAAATTGAATTATTCTGATGAGATAAATGATGGCGACATCTCAGATGCAAGGATCAGTCTATCATCTAATCAATTAATCCAGATAATCAATTAACATGCTAAATGATTTTGAAGGATTTAGAGTGATAACTGAGGAGTTGCAGTAAGAGCTTGAAAGAATAATAGTAGTATTTTTTTATTTTAATTTTTTTCATCACGTTATAATTATTATTAATATCATTTGCAAATTGTTTTATTTTCAAATTTATTCAGTTTTTTGATGATTCATGATTACGCAATAATTTATTGAAAACTGGAAATCGGATTTTATTAGACGACATCAGTTCGAATAGAAGCACCTTGCCTACTAAGGATGAGTATAAAAAAGCGACTTTCGTCAGTAAAGCGAATAGTGTATCTCTGCTCTTCATTTATTTCTAGTATATTTAGCAGTTGCTTGTTTTTAATAACGCTAAGTGTAAGCAGAATGAAATGGCAATTTTCTCTGTATGTTGTTCTTGAAGTTCTCTAAGTTCTTAACGGGAGAGTCTGGAACCGCTATTCACTTTGCTTTTTTAGTTAGCTGACCACATTCGCATCATCGATTAACTCTTGAACTAAGAATCGAATATATATTACATTTTAATTTTTTTCATCACGTTATAATTATTATTAATATCATTTGCAAATTGTTTATTTTCAAATTTATTCAGTTTTTTGATGATTCATGATTACGCAATAATTTATTGAAAACTGGATAGCAAAACCGGATTTTATTAGACGACATCAGTTCGAATAGAAGCACCTTGCCTACTAAGGATGAGTATAAAAAAGCGACTTTCGTCAGTAAAGCGAATAGTGTATCCTCTGCTCTTCCATTTATTTCTAGTATATTCATAGCTAGTTGCTGTGTTCTAATAACGCTAAGGTTGTAAGCAGAATGAAATGGCAATTTCTCTGTGCGTTGTCCTTGAAGTTTACTAAGTTCTTAACGGGAGAGTCTGGAAACGCTATTCACTGTTGCTTTTTTAGTTAGCCTGACCACATTCGCATCATCGATTAATTCTTGAACTAAGAAGTCGAAATCATCATTACATTTTACATAAATCGTATTCAGTTTACATTGTTTTTGTTTGCAAAAACTATAAAAAAAAACCTTAAAGGAGGCTATTTGCACAATTCGTACAGCTAATATTTGAATGTCAAATTAAACTCTACTGCGAAATGCAGTACGTCTGTTCACCCTATACTTTTAGTGCTCAAAAGAGCATTGAAAGCGCTATAAGTTCTTCTCTATCCCTTTACGACATGATCTATACAATTGTGCGGGTATAAAAGAGAGTGTTCATGCTCTTCAGAAATATTGATACCGACGCAGGTGACTCGTATCAGTCGTTTATTTGTATAAAAAATGACGTAGTTCTTACGAAGTTGCTGGCATGGATGCAGTTTAAGGCAACTTTTTCGATAAAAATCTTAACCCATTTAGTCTCAGAAACTTAAATCAGCGCCATCTGAAGTTGTCGTAAAGGGCTACTCTAAGTTTTGTTCTACACTAAGTTCATCGAAATTGTAAGATTACCTGCTGCTCAGACTGGGGAATGTCGTCGACTCTCCAGAATGTGTCCTGGTTGATGCGAGTGCTCATCCATCGCTTCCTCGGTGTCTGTAGCGATCGGAGCACCCAGGTGGTGTAAAGCTTGGCCTCGCCGTCGCATACTATGCACTGCCCTGTGGTACGAACGTATGACAAATTGGATAAATTAGCCCATTAACGACCCATTCGTGAATACCATTAACACCTTCCTTACTGAATAAAACCGTTAACATTGTATCTTTAAAATTCATTTTTCGCGTGATTTAATTTGTCTTTCATAAATTGTTCAGTACTATTCTCTTCATTCGACTTATATTTTGTTTATTAAGAGATAAACTAAATTATAAATGCTTATTTTTGCATGGAAAGTTTTCCTGCAAATCGCCGTTATTAATGAGTTTCCTCGAACCGAAAAGGTGATTTTTTCCCCCTCAAAAAAAATTATTATAATTTCTTTTTATACGATGTAATTTATTGTATTGGTAGAATGTCAGAGGGAAAAATACAAGCAGATTACACTTTTTAAAAGAACTGTTGGGGGTACAAACGCACTTCATACCCAGTATCCAAGCTCCTCGGTTAATCTTAGGTCTCCTAAGGTAACCGATCGTCATAAATCGTAACTATCACATAACGTCACAGAATTATTAATGTATAGCAATAGCGTATTTATAGCAATTCTCCAAAGCAGAGTGTTGATCGTGATGGACGTTATGACTACGATGCTTAGGAAACCCAGCCTGTACGGGTTAACATCGTATAAGCCGACAACTTTGCAACAGCACCGTACGCAATGTCATCAGGACCTCAGGCCACCACTAAATCCAATTTAAATAACACTATTGGGAATTATTTTGCTCTGCATGATTGGATGTCAGGAGAAGGACATAATCTGGGATAACCCTAGAGTAACCTATAGATGACATAAGCTTCAACCCAACGAATCGGATTTCAGGATAATAGCCCGGTACAACAATTTGCTATCCCAGGTTCAAATAATATTGTTAGCAATTTTAATCGTGCCTATGTTAACTAGTTTAAAACGAACAATTAACGTTTTTAGGTAAGAAAAAATTATATATTAAATATTTTTTTTATTACTTTCACTCGGGGTTAATTTTATTCACATTTTTAAATTGTTCAAATTGAAAATATACTTTTGATGTTCTGATCCACTTAAGTAAATTGAAAAATTGCTTCTGTTTTTATATTTATCTGGATATAGCTCCTTGCAAGAACGAGTTATTTACGCCAGGTTATCGTATTGTCTCGCTGCTATTATTACATACGAATAAAATGTATTTATATGCAACAGTAGTATCTTTGTTCAATGAGTCCCTGACTATTTATTGAAAAGTCATTTTACAGAATACTTACCAACCCAAGCGGTTATAGAAGCTCCTCTGTTCCATAGGACATTGAAAGCGATTAAGCTTCCATTTCCAACATTCTGAACTATTCCTAAAATAAAAATAAATAAAACCTTAAATAAAATGTTGTATATCCAAATTAGATATTATCGAAGATAAAAAAAAAGACTTTCTATCTGTATTATAGAGGTGTATATCAAGAAGGAAAAATGGAAAATGCACAGCTATGTAAATATTTTATACCGGGTGGTTATAAAATGACGCTCGCTATTCGGAGAGGTCTGTAGCTTGAATGAATAATCCGAATGCAACAAACTTCGAGACTCTTACTAATCAAGAAGGGGGGAAAAGAATGGAATCATAAAAAAACACCCTCGTCTCTTGACCAGGGTTCTAAATTACGAGGCGTAATGGCTGTGTTAAAGCTCCTAAAGGAGGCTAGAAATAGCAGCCGGAATCAATTACTTTACATGAAAAAAGAAATAGTTACAATAATCACCGACAATAATCACGAATGCAAACACAATATTGTAAGCATTGGCAAAACCAAGATGCTGTCATTTCTTGCATTATGTAATGTAATCGATTCCGGCTGCCTATTTCTAGCCAGCTTTAGGAAATTTAACACAGCCAATAACGCCTCGTAATTTAGAACCTGGTCAGAGACGATGGTGTTTTTTTATGAATGTTGTTATCCAAATTAGATTAGTATCGAAGTAAAAAAAGTTTCATCTTATTCATAAGTGATATCCAAGAATGGAATGGAAAATCGCCATCAGGCTAGGTAATATTTAACCGTATATTTAAATTACTTATCCTAAATGATTCATAGTTTAAATAATTTGCTATACTTTGTAAGGAATGCAATGAGTTAAGCACTAACTCTGAAAATAAACTTCGTGGGTTAAAGACCCATTTTATTGTATTCAAGGAAAGAACATGAGTTACAAATTAAAGACAACGTACTGCAGTCTTCAAGGAAAATTAGAGTAAAATTATCATCGCACTAGAGCTACTCGACGGCTATTAGCGATTAGCGTCATAATTTAGAACCGCAGTCAAGTGACGAGTCGAAACCCAACGCAACATTTAAGAGCGATATTGTACGCAGCGTCGGGATGGAGCATATTAAACGTGAATTCCCCATTTTTGCTATACAGACCCTTTAGAGGTTGACAGTTATTTTAGCAATGTCCAGGCCCGAACATGGAACATTTCGCATGCAAGGCAAGTGCCTTATTGCCTGGGCTCTTCAGCCTCCCTTCAAGGAAAGCGATTAAAAGCAATACGCCGTCTTTGCCTCCCTGAAACTGCTGTTTATACAGGGTGGCCCAAAAGTAGGCTTACAGTTAGATAGGTATACAGTTATTTATACAGCAACAGTTATTTTTCGAAAGCATGTCTATTTGTTCAGTCAGTTGATTGCGCATTATCTCACAGAACTGTAATTAGGATCGTCCTCAAGAAAGCCTCGTAACATGGGCGTTACGGTTTAAGGTTCAGCTGGTCCATCAGGCGTTGAAACGTTGCTCTAGGGATAATCAGCTCCCGAGACGCTAGTCGAGTGGACTTCTTTTTATGTTTATGAATGTTATGCTACGCACTGTCTCCGCATTTTTCATACTTCCAGTAGTCTTAAGGATCCACCGTCGGTGCTTTTCACTCAGATTCCCAGCAGTGGATTGCACTTATTGTACAAACAAAAGCACAAATTTTCCACTAGCACAAATCATTTTATAGGATAGCTGGCAGATGGCGAGATCTGAAGTTTCATACTCTGGAAACATTATTTGCTTATTTCTCAAACATCAAATAAATATTCCAAAGCTATC
The DNA here is from genome assembly GCA_019343175.1 of Oedothorax gibbosus. Taxonomy (NCBI): domain Eukaryota; kingdom Metazoa; phylum Arthropoda; class Arachnida; order Araneae; family Linyphiidae; genus Oedothorax; species Oedothorax gibbosus. Next base: position 23,946,622 of record CM033271.1, read on the forward strand.
CCCAAATTAAACCAAACGAAGTCCACGAATCGCTACTCTTTGGATAAGATACGCTGTAGTACGACTTAATTTTAGCCAACCAACAAAACTAAGCACGACTATGTCAAATACCTGTTCTAAATAACCCAAAGTTCTTACCAATGGTACAGCATTAACTGTTAATCTACTTTTGGGCCATCCCGTATGTTTACTTGAAAGTTATAAATAAGGTTTGGTTGGGGTATGGAAGCTGTACATTTTAGCAAGAAAAGGTGATTACAATGGTAATGTAGCGGCCTCAGTATAACCAACAGTCTACCAAAAGGATCCTCAAGGTGGAGATGAGTTACCTAGGCTTTTATACTACTGCTATCGTTGTTATTTAGAATAGTGGTAGGAACGAGATGGTAAATCAGCGTCACCTAGTTGTTGATGGCATATTGAGGTTGCGTGTGTGGTGAACCGCCACACCACTCCCCTCCTAGAAACGAGTTACGGAACCGTGCGCAGATTTCTTCGCTGTGCGTTGTGCTGCGGTTGAGTTGTGTGCCAGCGTTGGCCGTTGAGTTGCTTGTGCAACGTTGAGTGCAATAGCAGCGAGTAGCTAACCGTGGTTGAGCGCATCGTAGCAGGAGCGTCGTTGAAGTGGGAGACGATCACGTCCGGGTCACCACTGTAGCGGCCTCAGTAACCCACAGTCTACCAAAAGGATCCTCAATGTGGAGATGAGTTACCTAGGCTTTTATACTACTGCTATCGTTGTTATTTAGAATAGTGGTAGGAACGAGAAGGTAAATCAGCGTCACCTAGTTGTTGATAGCATATTGAGGTTGCGTGTGTGGTGAACCGGTATATACGATTGCTGTTTTTTTTCAACCTCCGATGGGCTGTAACAAAAAGACGGGTCAAAATACAAAAAAGATTTTTTTTACCAAAAGTAATGTACAATGCTGCTTATTTCTCCACTTGATCACCTTGACGATTAAAGCATTTGTCATATCTGTAAACAAGCTTTGAAATACCCTCTTCATAAAATGTAGCCGCCAAGTGAGAATTGAGAGATGTTATTCGTTTCTCGCAAGCAGAAGAGAGCAGTGCAACAGAAATTCATCGAAGAATGAATAGAGTGTATGGAGACACCTTTATGAGTGATGGCGTTGTTCGGGAATGCTGTTGAAAATTTAAAGGTGGCCGAACTGATGTTCATGAAGAAGGGGACCAAGGAAGGAAGTCTGTCGCTACAGACGGCATTGTTCAGCGAGTTGACCAAATGTTTAGGGAAACTCGATGGTTTACCATAAGTGAATTATCGATTAGCATAGTGGCTTGGATTGTAGCGCTTCCAAATTGAAGTGGAGCTCAAAGAAACCGTATAACAACTACCTTCAAATCATTGGCGGCTACATTTTATGAAGAGGATATTTGAAAGCTTGTTTACACACACAGATGCTTTAACAATACAAATGCTTTAATCGTCAAGGTGATTATGTGGAGAAATAAGCAGTATTGTACATTACTTTTGGTTAAAAAAATCTTTTTTGTATTTTGACCCGTCTTTTTGTTACAGCCCATCGGAGGTTGAAAAAAAACAGCCCTCCTAGTTACATGACTTAATTAGAGGTAAATTTCTGTGCTTCAGCACTCAGAAAAAGTCCGTAATAAGCAAAATACATTTATACAGAACACGTATAACGCTATACACATAAAATGCAGCCACTATTTCGTTAAAATGAAAGTTTTTGAAATAAAGGTTCGTAAAATACAGCTATTAATGAATAGCTGTTTGTGAAACTCTATAAAAATGTAATTTTTTAATAAACGAGGGTTGCTAATTACGCCTGGTTATACGCATATTGAAGGTGTAATGCCCAACGTGTGGACTGTAACAAAGAGCCTTGTTTTTACAGAAAAACTGTCAGCTGATGTACCAGAAAAATACCATAAAATTTACAGAGATAATCTGCTTATTTTATACGAAAATCATTTGTAATTTTAAAACAGAATTTTTCCTGCAAATAAATGGTATTTTTCTGTAAAATTAACAGATTTTTTGCAGTGTGTGCCAACCGAGTCAAATCTATTTACCGGATATTTTGGAAGAGATGGTGGACGCTCCTGCGCTGCTCTCCACAGAAGTGTTGTACTGTCCCGTTATCCGGTGGGAATCACCAATTGTCTCGATGGTCATGTTGGAGCCAAGCTGGTTACGCCAGGTTCCAGACAAGTTCATGCATGGCCAGTAACGACCTGGAAACGAAAGAAACCGCATTAGGCATGAACTTAAAGAGCTTAGTGGAAGAACTTGCTAAGTGACATTTTTGAAAAAAGAAATTGATATTTCTGTGTCAATCAACATATTAGTCTCTCCTTTATACAAAGATTTCTCCTTTTCATATGCTTTAAGTTTAGTATATTTTTTACCTATTGTAAGTTTCGTTTTGTTAAGTATCCAAGTACAAACGAAAATCTTAAAAGCTCATTTTCTTGTTTTCACCACTTTGTCACTTAGCACGTTCTTCCACGAAACTGTTCAACTGTTACAAGATGAGATCTCACTGAATTGAATTCTAAGAGATGATTTTTCTATTGATTCTATTACCTCCCCTACTGGCTACTTAACGGTCTGGAAATGGGCAAAAATGTATGGTTGTTTTCACTGCATATACCATTTGAAATTCAATGTATTTCAATTAAAATATATATTTGTTTAAAAAATCCGAATTAGTGTTATTTTTGAAGAAATGATATAATAATCATTTCCAAATAAAAAAAAGTACATTATGAATAAAAATTTATTATTTAAAAATATTTGGAAATTTAAGGCTTTTGTAAGAAAAACTGATGCTTAAAATACAGAAAAAGCCTGGTCTAACGATCAGAGAGTAACGAGCTAGTGAAAAATTTCTGATAATTAAATTTATTGGGAAATACGAGAAAAACATTTAATTTTAATTAATTTAAAAAATAGTTATAGCAAAAATATTTGACGAAAATGTTCATTGTTAGCCTATTAAAGTAAGTGCAAATACGCGTGAAAGTTGTAAATTAAAAGGCTATATAATGTAAAAGAAGATAAGCATGATAATATACTCAGGGCCACAATGTGTAGCGGTAATTGACTATATTTTGAAACAAGGACATAAGTAGTTAATTTCAAAATTTAAATAAAAATTTGTAAAAATTTAAAAAATATTTAAATAAAAAAGTTTTATTATACTACAAAAAATAATTGTTTTGAATTTTTTATTTGTATGCTATATATTTTTTCATGAAATTAACGCATTTCAATTAAAAATTCTTAGATTATTTTCATACTTTTTTTATTTGATATGTTTTTATAGATAATTGTTTTCACTTTTTTAAAACTGAATTGATAAATTAGGGTAGTAAACAATCATTAAATTATTAAGTTGCTCATTTAATGTAATATAATTTGTATAATAATTTTATCTAATTATAATGTAATATAAAAAAAAACTATTGCATTTGCTAAAATAATTTTGGAAATTGCATGCTTCCACGGCGATTTTTTTCGATATTATTTTGTCTTTGTTCTTTTTTACGTTGTATAATTTATTGTTCCGTAATCTGTAGACAAATTGTATATAAATATTTAAATTTAGTACCAAAGCAAGATTATATTTTATTACATAGTTTGTGAAAGTTTATATCTTTCTTTAAGACTTTCCTTTTGTTACTAAGCTATTTGCTTTGTTATTTTAATTTATCATTTAATAGCTATTTTATGTCGACTCTTGTTTTTTCACACAATTTTTTTTAAAAATCTAAGTAAGATTTTAAAATACTTGAAACTGTACGCAGTTATATTTTTACACTAGTTTGAAAGTCATTATAAAACACAATTTAGTTTAAAAAAAACCCTAAAAGCAACATTATTCAACTAAAACAAACAAAAAAATATTTTCTTCTTTTGCATGACATTATAAAAATCAAATTGAAGAAACTTATTTTCATTTTTGAATACAAAAATAAAATATTGAATGCATTACTTTTAATTAAATATATATATATATTAAGCATATTTACCATAACTACCAACCACAAACGCCAACAAGAGTATATACGTCGTAATAATCTTCATCCTAACGAATATTTTATATCCTATACTAATATTATAACTTATAAGATACTGTTCAAAACAGCCAATACATAAGTTCTCTTGTGCGAGCTAACTTTATAGTGTCGCTCTTTCTTACGGATAGTGTCATGCAAATAGCAACAATAAAAATATTTAAAAAAAATAGGAAGGAACGGGGTTTTCCGTTGTTGCCTTTGGAGAAGGAAACAGTCTCGAGTTATTATGATATTAATTGTCTTATTTGGTGTAAAAGAGGTTTAAGTCCATCATATGGTCAGGATGGCCTTGGTGGAACTACAGTCCTAGGACAAATTATTAGACGCACTGCGAGATTTCATGTATCAATCAATGAGGAACAAAATACCTTTAGAAGGACATTTGTGTTCTTAAACTTAAGCTATTGAATAGAAAATACTATCTGCTATACTTAATACATATATCGACATCTTTTTTAATGATATGGCATTCTTTGGTATGTTTTCATCATTACTAAAAAAAATACAGTGTGTCTAATAATTTGTCCAGGGACTGTAAATTCACTAGATGTTAGGAAAGCTTTGTATCCGACCCTATTTCGAATCACAAGTCGTTTACTCATAAATAGACTAAAACCATTGCTCGTAGTTACAAGACGCTCTAGTTCATAAAATAAATATCAACCAAGGTCGCCGGTCTATAGAAGGGGAAGACGTATTGGAAAATAAGAACGGATAAAATAGTGTTAACTGTAAACATAGAGTTAAGAAGAAGATACGCGCTGTAACGGGTGCTGGTTCGATTCCCGCCTTCGCCGTGGGTGTACTTCCTTTCTCTGTGTCAGTAAAAATTCTTTCTGTGTCTAGCTTACTTGACGAAGGTTTACAAGCGGGTCTCTGATCAAGTACACAAGCCGTAATATATATGCACCTACCCTACCCTAGAAGAAGATGGAGATGCTTGGCGATGGATATCAGTAAGTCGCCAAGCAACCCGCTCACTCAATGTTAGCTCATGCTTAAACGCATAATTTTATTCCTTAAAAAGCACTAATTAAAAATTAAGAAATGACTTTTGCGCAGCTGTAGTACAAGGTTTGAATTTTCACAAGATGGTATAGTTATTCCCTTCACAGGTATGAAAAATGCGTTGTTGTTATAGTTTTTATTAGAGAGTCAGAAACCGCCAACTCGCGATGCTGTAAGTCTATAAAAACCTCACTGTAGAATAGCGCTAAATAGCTTACCGAGAGCGTTTGTTTGGGCTTACTACAAAGCGATTGATGGCTTCACTTGCCAAACCAGTTTTTGCATTGGTTTTTTCCCGGCAGCATATCCATCTTCTTCTAACTCTATAACTGTAAATATCGAATCTAAAAGTCCATTAAACATTTGTCTGTCATACGTTTAAAACCTATATAATAACTAATTCAATAAAAATTGCAATTTGAAAAACTAACCGTAAGTTCCGGAGAGCGGTTCCCATTACAATTCATCACTAATGACCTTTGTTAACGCGGGTTGTTATCACTGCCGGATTTCGGCCTAGTCCTACAAGGCCCGGGCCTAGGGACCCAGTCATGAAGGGGGCCCTTAAAAAGATAAAATCGCCAAAAAAATGCCTAAAAAATTGAATATCGCCAATCGCCAAACTCCGAAAACCTATTACCCGATAACATAGGAAAGAACAGACTCAACTCATTCTCAGTAAATTATATAGAGTCAGAAATAATGCAATCAATTGACTATGATGACGTCATTCGATCTTTTGCATAGAAGAAAGTTCGCCGTCCGATTTTATAAATTTTATAGAATAACTATAGTAACATACTGTATTATTCTGATGTTTATTAAAGTCGTTTAAAAATTACAGGTTCTGTACTAGTGTATTTAATTTGGTAAATTTGCAAAGTAGCTTCGAGATGGTGGGGGGCCCCAAATGTCAAGTGCCTAGGGGCCCGGAGTCTTTAAATCCGGCACTGGTTGTTATGGTATCAAGGTTGTCCCGACTGTGTCTGCGTTAGAAGAGCCAATATATATAGTTACTCGAGTTGGAAATTAAGAAAAGTTGAAGTTAGCTCACTTTTGTTCTTTAAAATTTTATGGCTGTCGACTGGTGTGATTCATTATCATGCATAATGAGAAGAGACAGTCGGGTGCAATACAACGCTTGTTTTATTTGAATCTTTTTTTTAAGAAACATCATAATTTCAAAGGCTTTTAGATTTTCTTGGAACAAGATAGTAGACAAAAAAAATTATAGAAACAAATTACACCCACCCATGGATTTCCACAGAGAAGCAAATATACAAAAACAACCATATTTCTATTTCATTTTAAGGGCTGATAAATGTTTTCGTTACAGGAAATTTTTAATTAAACTTTTTTTTTAGAAAACTAACAGTTAGTGCAGGCAAGTAGCAGAAGTAAAGAGAACAGAATAGTAGTTTATGTTTGCTCATTTTTTTTTCAAAAGTCGCATCAATTTAGTAAATGGTTGTAACAGAGTAAACGTATTACTTTTTATTTAAAAAATTCCATATTTAAAAATTTGCTACTCTTAAAAATTATTTCTAAAGTTTATTAGATAATTTGAATAGAATAATATTTGGGACGATAATAATATCACTATCCCGCTTATTCCAACTTTTTATCTGGAAACTGAAGTGTATAAGATTTTTCCTATGTATTTTTGTATGCCGATTTCAAAAATGTAAATACATTTTTTTCACATTCAGATTTTTTGCTAAGTTGAATTTATTAAAAGTTGAGAAATTAATCTTAATAACTTAAATTACCTTTTTCACATATCCTTAATATAGTCCTCCCACCACTTCTTGGCATCTATGACGTGTGTTTTAGACGAGTTCAAACTATCACACGTAAAACAAAACGGGATCAGGAATATTTTGGTTTCAGCCAGTTACTATATTTGGCGATTCGTTGCTTTTGCAGGAGCATATTTCTTTATGTTTAGAAACAGTTTCTCAACTGCAGGGCAGTTCGAACTTGCATGGGTTCACTATTATTGCATAGCTAACTTATAGCGTTCCCCGAAGTGATACTAATATGGTAAATAATAAATGCTGCAGATGCAAATATATTAAAGATCAAGTCAAGATAGAAAAGAAATGCCCGTGCAATGACGACTTTTAGCAATTAACTATAATCCTCCTTTCACTACGAACACTAGGGGGGGGGGGGGCTAAGAATTTGTACTCTGGCGAATTTTTATTTGGTTTAAAATGAAACACAAAAAGTGGCAAGAAAATCGAAAGTGGCTCCAATTTTTGTATATTTTTGCCTTCAAAGAATATGGATGGGTAACCATAATTCAAAGCAACACCAGGGAAAAAAAAGGAGTTATAAATTATGTTTGATGGCGTCTACCAGACGAAGATTTCTGACAATTATTTCCAATAAACAATCTGATCACTGTAACAAAGTTTAAACACTCATAAATCTCACGCAGTTTATAAATCATTTGGGTCAATTGATGACGTTCGCAGTTCGCATAGTTTGCCAATGGAATGATATATTCCCGCCATATTTTGCAGCTGGCTCATAAATCTTTCGAACTTTGTATAACATTTTTACGAATTAATGATCTTCGGGTAATATTTCTGACTTTTTCCCGCCAAATTAGACTCGAAGCCAAAATAACTAAATGATTGCTTTAGAATCAGTAAGAAAATACTTGTCGTCTTGTGTCAAATGTGTGGGTCTAGGGGATTGAATATTATTAAATAGTTCAATTCCGAGTTTCACGGTAAAAATTTTGTTATATTTAACTTTAATTTTTTTAAATTTTAGTTTTTTAAGTGAAAAACTACCTCTGTAAACATTATAAAATAATTCTGATTTGTTTGATAATGTCAAATGTGTTGTATTAGATAAAAAGCTATACCAAGATAAACTTTTTTATGCATTATAGAATTGAGTAAATGAATTGGAAGCCGTTTTTGATTGGATCACGTGTCCGGCTATTTTTATTGATTTAAAAAATAATATAATTCCATAAATTTTGAGCGGAATTTTTACCAATTATTTAGATTACGATTGCTTTTGCTGTAAAGAAAACCTTTTTAAAGGAAAATTAAAAATAGCTTTTTAATCCGTATTATAAATGATATTCCAAAAGGTGCTTCCCTTTTTCGATTAGGGGCAACTCTGCTTTGACTTATCAGTAGAAAAATATTTAAGAAAAAAGTCAGTACTAGGATTTTATTTCTTGGGACAAAGTTACGGTTACCCCATTCGATGGTATTTAAAATATCATTTTACTATAAGGTTTTCTATATACACCGTAAAGATGTAGTTAGAGGCTACTTTGGTTAGGTACTCCATTAGACCATATAAATAAAAAATCCTTAACGTTTTTTTTGGGGGGGAAGAGGGGTAATAATTTTCTAGGGGGGGGGGGTGCGTCGTTAGCTCTGGGGGGATCGGCACCTCTGCTTCTCATAACCATTAAAAATCGAGCACTTGCTAACGCTTTTAAAATGATTGCAATGCATACATTATCTTGAAACTATCTTGAAATTTTTTTGGGTAGGCACAAAGTTAATAAAACTATGAAAAACTTTAAAAGTAACGGAAATTGATAAAAAATAAGTAAAGTTATTGAACAAATTTTAATAATTTTGTAAGTTTAACTTTCTAAAAACTTTATTTCATTGACAGTTGGGATTGTTTTCTTTTTCTTTCCAAATTTTGTCTTTTTTTTTGCACTTAATTTTTTGTAAAAAACTTTGCATTGTGTAGCAGTTACAATCAATATCTGTAATATGCAATATTGTGGATAGATTAATGAGAATTAAAAACATGATTTGACTTTTGAGGCTAGACAAAAATGTTTTTGCATCCTTTAAACGTGTTCTGTAATTGATATTTATGACGAGTCTGCATAGAATGACGCATAAGAAATGAGTTAAAGTAACTGTCCTGCCGACAATAATCTACCTTTTTTTATCTATAATTACAATTTAAACTTAAATAAATCTTATTTCTGCTTATTTTAGAAAAAGAAACCAAAATTGGGAGTTTAAAAACTATTTACTGTCTTTTTTTTTCGGGGGTTTCAACGGAGTTACCTTATTGGCTACTAAGCCTTTGCAGATTCGGAATATTCCCCAGAATTGTGAGACATTTTTTTTTTTTGTGGCACCACCTTGGCGACTCTTGCTACCAAATTCGACGCTCAGATTACAATGAACCTAAGCTCTCTGTGGATGTTAAAGTATGCCGAGATTTAATTTTGCCGAGGGAACCCAAGCCAAATATGTACTCAAGCAATCTTTTACATACCACATAATCATATGACATGCGTGCCCACAATTTTCCCATCCAGAAAATCTGACGACTCAGCCCTGGCTCGAACCCGCAAACTTGGGCTTATGAGGAGGGCACGTAATACCTCTCATCCATTGAGCCGCTAATTTGCTGTCTTAAAAAGCAGTTTTTCAATTAACATCCTCAGTTTCATAGGTGTAAAATATGTTTTAAAAAAACACCTGTTTTGAAAGTTTGGATATCCAAAAAAATTAAAATTAATGTTTATAAATTTAGAAAAAAACAGAAACAATCGCGCCGAGAATAGGCCAAAAATCACACTTTCAGTTAAATTCAGTATATCGTTGAAGAATTTATAAGTGATGGAGCCGTGGATGGAGTTTTTAGACTTTTTTCTTTAAACTCAGAGTCCGAAATTACAAAGGAATTAAAAATACGGTTACTTATTCAGCATTGCTGATATTTCAATCAACATATCATTACAATACGCATCACTCGTTTAATTTATGATTACTCGTTTAACTTTTATGTTTTTTAAACTGTTTTACATTAGTCGTTTTTCGCCGTATTCTACGTAATAGTTCAACGAATTGTGAGTTAATTAATGCAAAAGTGAAATCGTAAACCTAGTTGGCTTTTTTTTGGTTTTATCTAGCTTTAGATAGAATGGGTTTTTCCTTGACCTTACTAACAGATACGGAGTGTTCTCTCGCCTGACTGTCATGCACTCTAACAAATGTAATTGACATGATCATAGACTCTTTAATTGGGCGTTCTTTATGCCTTCCTTTTTTTGGAAAAAAGAGACTCGTGTTTCTTAAATAATGATAAATAATGGGCAAGATTTTCTTATTTGACGAATTCATTTCTAAATTTCTTATTTAAGATGGTAGATGAATAAAGATTTTATCGTAATAAGGTTTTGTTTATTCAAAAACTAATAATTATTCTTAAATAATGCCTAAAAACTCTGAAAAAATACGATAAACACATAATTTATAGCTAATGATGTGTTTGAAATATTTGTAGAAATGAAAACATAAATAACTGTAACAAAACATTGTAAAAATTCTATTCAAAACATCACATTCGTGTAGTTTCAGAATTGATTGTTGAATAGCTTCAAATGCAAATATCTAGGGATTTTAACAAGTGATTATCGGTGCTTCAAATGTAGTTACTATGATTCTTTAAAAGTTATTTGGGTTGCAGTTACTATGATTCTTAAAAGGATCTTCGGGTTGCAGTTGCTGTAGTTCATAAAGGTTTGTAAGAGCTTCAGAAGTGACCTCAGGGCCTCCAGTTGTAGTTGCTGCAGCTTCAGAAGTGATGAAAGGAGCTTTAGAAGTGAATATAGAGGCTCCGGTTGTAACTGCTGCCGATTCAAAAGTGATAATAGATGCGTCAGTAGGGAATTCATAAGAGCTCCATTTGTAGTTGCTGCTGTTCCAGAATTGATTATTGGGCCTTATGTTGTAGTTGCTGTGGCTTCAGAAGTGATTATAGGGCCTTCGGTTGTAGTTTCTGCATCTTCAGAAGTGATTATAGGGCCTTCGGTTGTAGTTTCTGCAACTTCAGAAGTGATTATAGGGCCTTCGGTTGTAGTTGCTGCAACTTCAGAAGTGATTACAGGGCTTTCGGTTGTAGTTGCTACCACTTCAGAAGTGATTACAGGGCCTTCGGTTGTAGTTGCTGCAACTTCAGAAGTGATTAGAGGGCCTTCGGTTGTAGTTGCTGCAACTTCAGAAGTGATTACAGGGCCTTCGGTTGTAGTTGCTGCAAGTTCAGAAGTGATTATAGGGCCTTCGGTTGTAGTTTCTGCATCTTCAGAAGTGATTACAGGGCTTTCGGTTGTAGTTGCTGCAACTTCAGAAATGATTATAGGGCCTTCGGTTGTAGTTTCTGCATCTTCAGAAGTGATTATAGGGCCTTCGGTTGTAGTTGCTGCAACTCCAGAAGTGATTATAGGGCCTTCGGTTGTAGTTGCTGCAACTTCAGAAGTGATTATAGGGCCTTCGGTTGTAGTTGCTGCAACTTCAGAAGTGATTACTGAGCCTTCGGTTGTAGTTGCTGCAACTTCAGAAGTGATTACAGGGCTTTCGGTTGTAGTTGCTGCAACTTCAGTAGTGATTAAAAGGCCTTCGGTTGTAGTTGCTGCATCTTCAGAAGTGATTACTGGGCCTTCGGTTGTAGTTGCTGCAACTTCAGAAGTGATTACAGGGCCTTCGGTTGTAGTTGCTGCAACTTCAGAAGTGATTACAGGGCTTTCGGTTGTAGTTGCTGCAACTTCAGAAGTGATTACAGGGCCTTCGGTTGTAGTTGCTGCAACTTCAGAAGTGACCAGTGGTGTAGTGGTTGTTGGTGTAGTATTTGAGACTTCGCTGGGACTTGGTGATGCTGTCGCTGGGGATTCAGTTGTACTTGATGTAATCAAAACGCCAGAAGTCGTTGTAGGGGTACTGGTGGTTGTTATAGGAACGCAGTAAGAGTAAAAGATTGAAGAACTCTGAAAGGTATGATTCTAATTTAATTTATGATTAGTAAGTGAGAGAAGTGAGTAGTAATATTTTTTAAAACATGGTTCTTCCTCATATATATTATACTTTGTAACATCTCATATATATTATAACTGTTATATGAATAACCATGTTTTGTATGTTATTAGGCATGATATTTACGCGTAAAACATAATGAAGCTTTTCGTTTATGAATGAGATTAGCAAGCTGAGCAGTGGTATAAGAAAAGGGTAAAAACCGTCAACGTGTTTTTGGTACTAATCTGAATTTATTTTCAGAATGTTCAATTATTTGAAGAATATTTTTTGCGTACAAAATGGTTTTAAAGAAACTACTACTAAAACTACTACCAAACTCCTCAGCGCAACAGCCTGTTAGAGGGCCAAGGCCTGCCGTGCCAATTCCAGCTTACTTAGCCAAGTTCTCTCTGGGGTGCTAGGCATATGTCCCGGTAAGGTCTTCAGCCTCACGCGGGACCCCCAGTGTTTAGTTCCCAAGCATGCTTGGTACTCATTTTATCGACCCACTTAAGAGATGAAAGGCTGAGTCAACCTCGCAAAGTCCGGGAATCGATCCCCGGACCTGTGGCGTGGCAATGCGAAGCACTACCACAAGGCCACTGGGCCTCTTTAAAGAAATTACAACACATCAAATATAAAGCATTTACTAGATTATCGAAGTAGTAAATTTATTTATGATTTCTGTAAGAAAACCGACTTTCTCTAAACGAATAAATTTATTGGTATTCCTAAAAAAAAACCCCAAAAATAATCATCCCAAACCATTAACAAGGCTGAGAAGACCATGAAAATCACGATTTAAAATGTGAAAATATGATAAGGAATACCTTTACTTTATCTAATTGAGAAATACATTACTTAGAAATATAAGAAACCTTTAATATTTTGTAAAAAAATAAATGACGTAAACAAATGAAAAAGATAGACATATAGTTTCCTTATTGGATAAAATTAATAAATTAAATCGTCTGAAAATAACTAAGTTTAAAATTAAATTTTAAAAATATTTTATATTGTCTATAATTATAAAAGAAAGAGTCTGTCTGTTTGTCTGTGGATCGTGAAAGACATACTTATACTGCTCGAAAAAAATCGAAATTTTTAATATAGATTCCCTGTAATACCAACGTGTGCACCTGAGGCTTAGTTTTTTCATATCTGATTACGATTTTTTAATTAATATAATTATTTGCAAAAATACGTCATCCACCGGAGAGTGAGAGACCGAAACTAGGGCTTGAAAACACTTGGGCCGGGCCGATACAGGGGCTTGACGTCATCCGTAGATAAACATGAAATCCAGTAAAAAGAGCCGTTAAAAAATTAACACAAATTCGATTTCTACTTTTAATTTTCAATTTGAAAGAAACTTTAGCGCGAGCAAAAAATAAGTATAAACACGAAATATCAAGAGGTTTTAATTTGTAGGATTGTTATTTGACTATCATTATTTCATTTCATTTATTGATTGTAGAATGATTTCCACATTTGGGTTGTTAAAGTTTAAATATTGCCAAAAGTCGCCAATGAACAGACCGACCATTTTATTACAGCTGTGTCAAAAACAAGTCACCATTATTAAAGGTTAACCCGTGCGACGCCGGGTTTAGAAGGCTAGTTATCAATAAGTTGAATGAAAGAAAAATAAAAAATAAGTGAAATTTTAAATATAGAAATACCATCCAACTTTAATAAATTTTACACTCTTTTACTCAGGTTGCAAGTTTATTAAAAAGTGTTTCAACCAACATATATGTAATACACGTTTTTCTGTCCTGCACACACAAATTTTATTAACTTACTTGGCATACAAGTCCCGGTGCACATCTACGACGAAAGCCACAAAAACCATCTAAAATAATAAAAAAAAATTATATGTTAATTTTGAAAGGCATAATAAGATAACATGCCAACAAACGTGTTTTCATTTCTTTACCTTTAATTAGCATAATTTTATTTAAATTAAATTAGTGATAAAAAATATTAATGAATCGTATTTTACTTTAAATTTTATAACGTCTTACTAACATTTAACCAGTCACTCAGTTATCACAATAGGGTTCTTAACTGTATCGCTAAAATACCTTCCAATATTATTTAAAATATAGTTTAAACTCAAAAGCAACAAATGTGCGTAATTTTTTGCGAAATAAATTTTTAAATAATTAATAAAAATCATTTTAAAAAGGTTTTTTTTTTGGTCATCGGTACGTCACGTGTGTGATCACAAACAAGTCTATTTGGCTGACTTCACTAGTAAGTATAAACAAACTGGAGTGATGGTATTTTTTTTGTAATTAAATTTGATTTAATCTAATTTATTATTAAAATAAGAATATAGAGATAATGGAATGCGGTTTTACAGAAGCAGAGAGTTCAAATTTGACTAAAAAAGACTCTATTGTTGTGTTTAAAAGTTTTTTTTATACTTACTATAGCGACGCCAGAAAGCGAAAGCGTTTTTGAAAGTAATTTTTCCACCGAATTTTAAAATTCATTTTTTAAACATTTTTTACAATATTTTGAAAAAAGAATACAGTCGTTTTTTTTATTTTGTACATATGCTAATTTACGATAATAAAAAAATTAGTTATATACATTATTTGGGAAATGGATACTTACTTTCGTTAATGTAATTTTCGCATACAGGAAGTCCGAAATTCCGTTGGCAGTACTGATTGTATCTGCAGTAGAAAAATCCACACCTCTGTTGTCCTTCCGTAATAACAACGATCTATTAAAAAAATCAGTTGATTAATTATGTTATCATAATAAAAATAAAAATACTATTAAAAACTTCTTAACGCTTTATAGTAGTAGGATAGAGAATTTTTATATTTGTCTGGAGTTAGTAAGCTTTTCCTTGTTATCAACTTAATTTTATAGCTTACAGGTTTCATAATTTGATCAATTTTAAAATTTTAAATTATTATATTACTTTTGGATAACATTTGCTGTATAAATGTAAAAAAAAATATTTTATAAGAATTAAATGTCTTGAAATTATAAATTAAAGTGAAAACAATTTAGTATTTTTCTCTATTTGAATATCCATCAAAATGTTGAATACAGTAGTTTAAACTTTATTTTTTTATTAAATGTTTTGTAATATTTAAGTTATTTTTGTTGTATATTTCATATGCAATCTTAATTAACACACATTGTTTGCACAATTAAATTTCACATACAATTGAATTTCAATTTGTGAAAATTATTTAAATAAGCTTCTATTTTAAAAAAAATATATCTCTTAAACATGTTATACAGTAATGATATTAATTTTAACGTGAAATACATGGCATCCAATTAAACCGATGTTTTGTTTTAAGTTCCCTGTAACTGCCAAAATTGATTATCAAATTTAAGAGGGACTGTCAGTCCCATAGAGCTAATGCATTAGTTTTGAAATCAAAAATTTTGCAAAAGAATTGATTTGCCATATTATCCCAATTTCACCAGGTATGGGAATCATCATAACATAAATTTAAAACAAAATTGAAAAGAAAATAATATTCGGTTATTTAATTATTAATTGATAAAGTTTTAAAATAGTGACGCCATCTGCTGTACATTTTTGGCATTTTAAAATTTCAAAAATATATAATTAAATAACTAGATAACATTTCAATTTCAAATTTGTTTCATTTCGATGTTATGTTGATTCCCATACATAGGGAAAAAGCGCTAACATGGCAAAGCAATACTTCTGCGGAAGTTGTGATTCCAAAACTAATGCATTAGCTCTATGGGACTGACAGTCCCTCTTAAGTATGCTCTGGGGTTCGATAGAAGATATGAAAATCACTTTTCCACCTTTGATAATATCAAGTATCAGTAGTTTATTTCTAGAAAAAATGAAGTTGTATCAGGGTCAACACGATTTTGGAGTTCTTCCTAAGTGTTTTCCGCAATAAATTTTAAATGCAATTTGCATTAAAAACAATATTAAAATGGACTATTAATTAAAAACAAACTGATACAGCTTGTTTTATTCACATCACCAAAAACATTTGTAGTTTCATGGCTTAAGACCTCTATAAAATTAAAAAAAAGGCGTTTTCCTTAGCATTTTATACCATTTTTTTAATTGTTTAAAAAACAGTTAAAATAATGCAGTATGAAAAATAATGCAGTATCTTTTAATGGATATTGTAAAAAAATATACGAAAACAAATAGAAATTGTCTTAAACATCTCCCGGGTAGAGTATTTTGCTGTTTATAAAAATTTCAGTTTGATATATATTTTTAAAAGTACTTTTAAAAAATAGCACAATAAAAAAACTTACCGAAAAGACTGTGAAACAAAATAAATTAATGAAATTCATAACGGATATTTAAGAATATTTTTTTAATCCCCGTTACCACAAAAGTACAGATATTTTTCTTCATGTAAAAAGTGTAATTTCCGTTATATCACTTATATATACACTTGTGAATGATGCTGACTTGCATGTTTGAGCTGACAGCTTCCTTGTACATATATTTTGAGTTTGACTTGACACCAGTTTAAAAACCGGGTAAAAATATCAGTATTAGATCTTTATTTCTTAGACGTTGCGCAAGAAACAATTTTAGAAAATGTCTATAACCAACTGCTGGATACAGAAATTAAAACACTCTACTATAGTGGCTGTCAGTTTTGATAGCATGACAAGATTATTGATAACAAAAATTTAATTAACATCTCGTTAATAGAAGATTTGCTATTGAAATCTGTCATAGAAAGAAAGGTTCTATAGTTTAGATCAGGAGTCACACAGGCAGAGTTATATCCGTCATGGGAAAATTTAACCAGTGTCTCAGGTGGGCAATATGACAATGATACAAGAGTTGTGGAATATGGAAGTACTTTTTACGTATCGACCGATTTTTAATATTTTTTTTAACAAGTTGTAGCTGCCTCCAGCACCCCTCATATGTCCACCAAAAGGATCCTCAAGGTGGAGATGAGTTACTTCGGCTTTTATACTATATTGTTTACGTTGTTTACTAGATTACTGGTAGGAACCATAGTAAAAGTATTAGAGTGGCAGATCATGTGACATCCAATTTCATCCGAGTCCGTCCGTGACATCCAAAGTTTTTCACTATATTTAGAAGTTTTATCGATGATTGATATCATACTTTAATTTCGTCGTCAGTTCTGTAACTCCTTATCACACCTGTAAATTGGCACTTTTCATAATATTGACCCTTAAACGTTTTATGACTGAATTGTTTAAGTGGACAGTTGCTATTAGAATAGTTTAAACCTTGGATTGAAAATTATTTTAAAATATCTGAACGGAAGAATATTGTAAGTATAAGGTACTATATTTATTGTGTAAAGTTGTTAAATTTGTAATAAATTTGCTAATTGCGATGAATTTTTACTGTAAAATGTAAGTATGGATAGTTGGAGTATAATACCAACAACATAATGGATAATTTAAGTATAATATTAACCAAAAACATAAAAATTAAAATAAAAAAATTATTTTTCTAAATTAAAAAAAGAGCATGTATTGCTGAGAAGTCTGTAGATGAAAACTTGCAATTTTTACACTCTTAAAACAAAAGAGTGAAATTCACTCCTATAGGAGAAGTGCATTTTCGGCACGGAAAGGAGTGGAAATTAACTCAGACTGAGTTAAAACCGCTCGTTTGTTTTAAGAGTGTATGTTTATAATTGTCAGATGTTTAATATGGTAAGTGAGTAATAAATCTTATTGAGAATTTGATTTATAATTCTGAATGACGATAACAAGCATAATTACATGTTGATAATATTTTTTAAAAATAAAAAAAAATCGAGAACAGTTTGTTTAGGAAATGAAACTCTAGCAGTATGTTTCTATATCTCAGTAAATTCATTTCAGTTGAACTAACAGCAACTACAGAAAATAGTCTCATGCGGTTTTACTGAAAGTAAATATATGTATGTAAGTAAAAATCAGAGATAGGGAAGAGCGGGGCTAAACCGTACACTTAAGGGAGATTCGTCGATACATAGCAAATTACAAAGCAAAGGTTATATATAAACACAACTAATATATAATTTGATTATTCGGCTACTGATTCTACATAAACATTTTGGAACTATTCTACTCTCACCACTTTTTATATATAAAAAGTGGTGATTTAAAAAATTACCTTGTACGGTTTAGCCCCTTGGGTAGGGGCTAAACCGTTCAGTAGAAGGGGCTGTACCGTACAGTTTAAAAATCATCTGTTTAGGTAAGTAATGATTGTAATGCAATAGATTACTGTAAAAAAACCTTTTTATTACTAATAAAGGTCATAACTAAAAAACTGTATTACAATTGTAAGATTTTAGAAAGTCTTAGAAATTTAGAAAATTTTAGAAATTTAGATACTGTTGTTTTAGAAATTGTTTTCTTGGGTTTAGGATTCGCTTTGGTTTTACTTTTGAGTCCCAAGTTTACTTGTTTTGAATTTTTCTGCCCTACCCCTTTTCGGCTTTTATCTTTCCCTGCAGGTGTTGAATTTTTTTCTTCAGCTCTTTTACTTTAGCTGACTCTTCCAGTTGTGCTTTATTTGGGGGCTTTGGAAAAATTGTTAAGAAGAAATATAAAACTTTAAAATTTTTGGTAGGCCTACTTTCCGCGTAAGTTACAATCGATGCAGGTATGTTGTCATTGAAAACCATTTGGGACTAAACCGTAAGAGAACGAGTAAAAAAAGTTTTTTTTTTACTGAGACACTGATACTCATACGCATAGCGAAACGATATCTATACTGTAAACTTGCGCGATCTGCCTCTAGACTATAGCTTTTGACGCGATCGTCTAGCTTGAAATCTAGTCCAAAAAATGGGGGTACGGTACGGTTTAGCCCCGCGGTACGGTTTAGCCCCGCTGTACGGTTTAGCCCCGCTCTCCCCTATAGCTTTTTTTAATATCTAATTTTGGTCAAACCTTGAATTATTTTTTGTCATATTGCTGATAGATAATAAAATCGAATGAACTTAGCACTTACTATGCCTAGCTTTCCCTTAATGCTGAATCATATTTATAAATTTGTGAATGTATGATTTATAGCTTTTAAAAGTGATTTTTATCATTAAGAAGCCTTCAAAAAATTATGATGATAAGACGTAATAATCGCCTGCTTTATTATGAAGGTATTGCAAAAACTGCAAAAAGTGCTTATGAGATTAAGTCTATACAGTTGTTAAGTAACTATTTTTTAATCGTTGATCTTAGCACGTCATGATGTCAAAATATGCTCCAATTAATGTATATGTAAATGTTTATTATCGAACCAGGAAACAACAGAACTCTAATTGTTAAGTCATTGAAGTTGTGTTCGTATTATTGTCACAAGTGTCTTATGAATAGACAATATTTGCGAATCCTACGTATTACAATTTTAAGCGTTTATCATAATGATGCTTAAATAATATTATATTTTTTGCACCAATTATAATTTTTTTTGTAGGAAAGGAATCTAATGTGCAAGTGAAACAGTTAAACGGGAACGTTGGCAAACAAAATTATCCTCTTGTTATAATTTCCTCTTATCTAACTAATTTTTTTTGTAAGATATCATCAAACGCCGATTTTTAATTTTTTTTCCTTTGTGGGCTTTCCGTCCATCTGTCCATACGTCTTTTAATGGTCTTTTTTGTACTTCAGTTTTACCAACCCGATTTTTAAAAAAATGCTAGAAAGATATAGAATATCAAATGCCTTTCTTTTATACCTTTGTTTTACATGTATGTTTATCCTTACTAAAGCGGAACTTCAATAGGCATTAAAGCAACAGAAACGTAGTATTTACTAGCTATCCTCAATAACATTGACTTAAATATTATCTAGCTAAAAAGTATCTACTATTTTTAAAAATTGTATGTATGTTTAATTTCAAATATTTTGAATTTAAAAATGCGAAAATAATATTTTCGTATTTTTAACACGATACACCTAAAAGTGTTAATTCTCACAACAGCTTCTTCATGAAAAATAACAAGAAAACCTGTTTCTATAAATTTAGAAATTAAGAACTAATGATAGTTTTATACTTTCAAATTTTAAGATTTTGTAAAAAAAAAATATTTTTTGAGCATAAAAAATTAAATTCATTGTGTAGGGGAGAGCGGGGCTAAACCGTACACCAATTTTTTTGGCCTAGATTTCAAGCTAGACTATCCCGTCAAGTGCTATAGTCTAGCTGCAGATCACGCAAGTTTACAGTATAGATATCGTTTCGTTATGCGTATGAGTTTCAGTGTCTCAGTAAAAAAAACTGTTTTCACTCTTTTTCTTCTAATTGTCGTTCAGTACTAAATAAAAGGTAAGTGAAGAATCCTTTCTTGGTATGCTAATAACTGTAATATCATAATAAACTACTTCTCTTAAGCTCTCTTTTGGTTGTTAGCGATGATTGGTGAAGTGATAGAATTTAAGGTTATTTTAATATATTGCCGTGAGGTACAGATTGGGGCTAAATCGTTACAGAAGTGTACGGTTTAGCCCCAAATGGTTTGCTATGGCAACATACCGATATCGATTGTAACTTACGAGGAAAGTAGGCCTACCAAAAATGTTTAAAGTTTTATATTTCTTCTTAAAAAAAATTTCAAAGTCCCCAAATAAAGCACAACTGGAAGAGTCAGCTAAAGTAAAAGTGCTGAAGGAAAAAAATTCAACAACTGCAGGGAAAGATAAAAGCTGAAAAGGGGTAGGGCAGAAAAATTCAAAACAGGTAAACATGGGACTCAAAAGTAAAACCAAAAAGCGAATCCTAAACCCAAGAAAACAATTTCTAAAACAACAGCATCTAAATTTCTAAAATTTTCTAAACTTCACCAATTTTTACATATAATAAGTGGAATAGTTCCAAAATGTTGATGCATTATCAGTAGCCAAATAATCAAATTATGTATTGCATTTGTTCACATAACCTTTATTAGTAATTTGCTATGTATCGACGAATCTCCCCTTATGTGTACGGTAGCCCCGCTCTCCCCTACTTAGACATTTAAAATCCAATTCTTACCAACATTTTATTTAAAAGTACAGTGTAATTGTGCTTTGAAAATATTATTTTAAAAAGAATAACAGTTACAACCAAGAATAAAACAATATTTATTGCAGTTAAATTTCTTTTTAATTTCTGGAAATATTTCCTAATCATTTCAGAAAAAATAGATAAGGAATGTATGTGTAGAAAAATACACCAGCTTATTAATATATTTTAGTTGGGGCTTAGGTTTGGTGTCACAATCCAGTTGGTATCATTAGTAAACTTGGACAGAGACCAAAATAAATTTTCTAGCTGATTCGTTATCAACTGTCTTTACAAATTTTATTTTATCACTTTACAAATTTTTTCCATTATTTAAAGCATACTATTATGATAAAACTTTGCTTTGAGTATCCGCTCAGCTGCTACTTCGTCACCTGACCAGGGTTTCAAATTACGATGCGTAATTGGCTATGTTTAAGCACCTTATGGAAGCTAGAAATAGACAGCCAGAAAACGTACAACCTACCTAACTACTTACCTAAAATAAATAGAAAGTACAATATTATAAAAGAATAATTTTTTTTATTTTTTTTTATTGAGACTCTTTTTGCAAAAAATATAAAACAAATTAATAACGGCATGAGGTACTAATACTGACATACATTTATAAAAGGTTCATGTTTCTAAGAAGTAGAATGTAAAGAACATCATTAAGCAACTATTTCAATTTGTTTAGATTGTTTTTTTTAAACCTAAAATTCAAACAACTGATGCAGCTTAAGTTTGTTTTTATAATAGGTTCTTTAAACGGTTAAAATGTTTTTTAAATGAATAAAGTTAAAAATAAATAAATAATGTTTTAAATTTAATCTTTTTCTCAAATTTGGAACATTTTGCTCTGTTATGCAATAGAAATTTATAACATACTCTTTATAATCATGTGCAAATCGGTTTAACTTGCTTGAAACTATGTGCGTAAAACTAATTTTAAGCTTTATTGGGTTAAGGTAACTTTCACGCACAATTTTATTAAAAGCGTCACTTTGGTTCCTATGATCATTTAAAAAAAATATACTTGTTTCAATGATATCAAAAAGAGTCTTCTGCATCGATCAATAACATTCCAAAACTTCCCAAAGTTGTTTTGCTTTTCATTCTACCTAAGTAATCTAATCCCCTAATCATTTTAGTTACGTATGATTGCGTATACAAATATTTTCAGGCAATTCAGTGATTATCTAACTTGTTTTCTTCTGCAATATCAACTACTTTGGTACTAGATTTTTTTGGCAATTCGGTTGGTAGATTCATAGTTGGAGAAGTTTCACGCGATGAAGCAATCGTTTCATTTTGTAGTGAAGTTGCAATTGTCGTTTCAGTTTCAATAACTTTTTTTGCGGATTGAGTGGTTTCAACTTTCGGCATTGAATCAGTAATTGTACTCTTCGACGGAGAGTCATTGTTTTCAAGGTTTTGATTTGTTGTTGTAGTTGCAATATTTTTAGTAGTAGTCGATTGACCCATTTCCTGTGTAGAGCTAGTACTTGGAGATAGATGTTTGGTTCTACTTAGTGGTGATTGGCAGGTTCCCATCTGAAAGTATAAAAAAGAATAGAAATAACATAAAGGATTGAATAAAATATTAAAGAATACAAATAATATAGTTTATGTATTTAACAACATTTTTCGAAAGCTTGGGGGCTATTTTAATAGTTTAAAAACAAATTCCATTACAAAAAGCTTATCATTATTTGCATATTGGGCTGAGTATATTTTTTGTTAAAAATAATATTGATTTCAAAAAGGCAACTTTTATTTTTATTTTATTTTTATTTTTACGTTACGTTACGTTACGTTTATTTATTTTTTGAAGTCACGTAAACATTCGTTAATTTTTAAAATTTCTTAATGGACTAAACATAATGAAGATAAAATTATACATTTTAAATAAAAAAAAACCCGAATGTGTTTCATCACATATATATTATACTTACTCGGCATATTAAATCTGGATCACATACTCTTCTTTTAAAGTCACATACATCATCTGAAAGTAAATTTTAATCTTCAAATATGTATTAAATTTATCCTTAAGGGAAGCAAAATAATTATTAAAAAAGAGATAATGGTTACAAAATACCAAAATTAATACTACATACAAATAAGAATGAAAAAAAGATAATAATGTAGCAATAATTACAAAAAATAATGAAATTTAACAAATAATTAAAAAAAATTCAATCAAATAATGACTGTTCTGGTTAAATAATATGAGAAATACGCCAACATACATATCGGTCTAGTTTTTTTAACAACGCGCACACTTTTCCTCGATTTTCATGAATCTAAGAATTTTACGATATTTTAATACAAACTTCGAGTATTCTTTGAAAACAGTTGGTACAAAATATAATTTTGAATGTGTTTGCATAAAAATTACATCCAAAATTAAAATTAAATATAACACAGGGACAGGGCTATTTTACCAGACTTGGATCTTTAAAAAAAATATTTCATAAGCTCTTTGCGAAAAAAGACTTTCAAAACTGAGTAAATCTTTGTTTTCATTCTGAAATTAAACATTTTGTTTGAAATATTTAAATAATCGAATTCGTTAAATTCTGTGAAATACCAGACTAACGCAGTCATAGATATCATAGTAAAAGTATTAGATCGGTGGATCACGTGAACTCTAATGCTAACGACGGGACGCGCATGGAGACGATGGAGACCAGAATTTAAGGACAAACAGGCCAGTGTCGCCACCACTTTAAGGAGAAAGACTACCGCGTCAACGAAAAAATGCCATTTAATAATAAAATTACCAAATAAAATATTATAAAAATACTAGAAAAACGTTTCACGTTTTTTTTAATGTCACTAAAAAGATTCCAAAATGCATCTAGTATTTTTATGATGCTTTTTGTAATTTTAGAATTAGATGGTATTTTTTCGATGACGCATAGTATTTTTCTCCTTAAAATGGTGGCAGCACTGACACATTTTTGTCCTTACATTCTAGTCTCCATGCGCGTCCCTTCGTTAGCATTGGAGGTCACGTGATCCGCCGATCTAATACTTTTACTATATGATATCTATGAACGCAGTAGAAAAATGAATAACGCGAAACAATAATATCAATTCGGCAAAAAAAACCCTGATTTTCTTCGATTGGGATTGGGAACAATAGAATAAGAACCTGTTTTTTACTAGTTGTTTTAAATGAAAGATTCAATTTTGGTGTGTTTGGATTGCCCATACTAGGGCAAGACATGGCTGTATTGACGTAGGGTGATATGGGAACTTTTATTTGGTTTGGTTGAAATAACAAAACTTGCCAGATAGGTATTGCGAACGTTTCCGGCTGTATATTTCTGTCCTCCTCGTCTTTCCTACACCTCGTAATTTACTTGCTTCAGCTGGTTTCGTAATTTTAAACCACCGTTTTCTAAAAATATTAAATTTGATTTGTGTTTGGTTTTCGATACAAAATAATGTTTTGGTGCATTTCTATAATAAAAAAGAAAACAAAGTTTTAAAAATTTGCCCAGCATCCAAAAGCCAAAAGCCTTTGGAAAATTGTAGCTAGATGTTATTTCAACTTAACGAAACTAAAAAAAGATCACATACCAAAGTTAATACGGCTATGTGTTTATTTAGTACGTGTAATCCACCTATAACCAAAAATGTCCAAATTGAATCGTTTATTTCAACGACTAGTCAAGTAGCTTATCATTTAAGAGGTTTTTTTTTAATAAATAAAACGTTTAATGAAAGAGTGGAACGTCCACATCCACAGTTACGTCACACTTCACAGCTACGTCAAATAGTTCATTACAGGGCCGGATTTAAAGATTTGCCGCTTGTAGGCTACGATCGATTTTTCGCCAGATATAGTTTTCTTCACTTTTTTCTTTTTACATATTAGAATCTTCTATGAACCTTTACTCTAAATCGAAAGCGAAATAATTTTTTAAACCATTCTACTATTTTTCTTACAACTTCCAAATTCGGGGGGAGAGGGTGCACTTGCCCTCGCAGCTACCATGTTTACAACTAAATATTAGTACTATATGCACGTTTACGATTTACGCGTTAATTTAAATAATTAGTTTTCTATCTTAAAAATATTATTATCTATATAATAATTTTTTTATGCCGAAAGCCCCTAATTTTCGTAAAATTTGCCGCCCCCAAAACTTTGCCGCTCTAGGCTACAGCCTACTTAGCCTATTTAGAAATCCGGCCCTGGTTCCTTAAAACCCACAAACAAATAACAAATCACCCGGCAGCGAATTCGTCTAAACTAGAATCCTGGCGACAGATATACGTCAGGCATTGTCTTCTGTCCTACAAACAAACCACGTTCCACCACGTTTGAACCACCCGCCCATTAGAATACAGGGTGTCCGTAAAAGAATGTCCGAGTTTTAATGGAGTTTATTATACTAAATATAACAAATCAAACATGGCATTGAAGGAAAACTAACCTAGTTTTCTCTATAAGTGCTCAATGTGTGCGCCTTTAGTGATACGGCACACATCCAAACGAAAATCCAATTCTTCCCATACTGTCTGCAGCAAGTCCGGAGTAATGGAAGCAACACTCAACAGCCTGTGCAATTCTACCTTTCAAGGTTGGTAAATCGTGGGGTAGGGGTGGAACGTAGACCCGATCTTTTACGAAGCCGTGATGTCAGGTCACAATTTGAAACTAGGACATTCTTTTACGGACACCCTGTATATTATTTGGAGTCGTAAAACTAACAGGTACAAATAAGAACTGTATATTAAAAAAGACGACTCAAATTGCATTTGAAGATTACAATATCCATTGAAAAAAAATCGCTTGATGCTGAAATGACAAAAAAAAAAAAATGTATGTATGTATGTATGTATGTACACTCTTAAAACAAACGAGCGGTTTTAACTCAGTCTGAGTTAATTTCCACTCCTTTCCGTGCCGAAAATGCACTTCTCCTATAGGAGTGAATTTCACTCTTTTTCGGAGTGGGTAAAAAAAATAAAAGAAAACAATCTGCGTCCTACACTCTTAAAACGAGCGGTTTTAACTCAGTCTGAGTTAATTTCCGCTCCTTTCCGGTGCCGAAAATGCACTTCTCCTATAGGAGTGAATTTCACTCTTTTGTTTTAAGAGTGTGTGATCGATATTACAAGCAAAATTGTTTTTATGAAAATTCAATTATCTATAAATTCTTAGATATGTAAAGCTTATAATTTACAATATTTTTTTACATTTAATTTTTAGCAAAAAAAAGTAAATTTTTATAACACATTTTGCGCCTATGGGCACCTCTGTTGAGGCTAAAAAAGTTGGTAAAAAAAATCAACTGACAAATATGCTCTGCACATTTTAAGGGGTATTACTTAACCAGATACTAAATTTTACTTTTTCACTACACCTCTATACTTAGTTTCAAATAAATTACTTATCAGGTAAGTGATGATATAATATTTATATTATATGGCAACAAGATATTAAATGACGTTGTGTTCTATTAAGGACCAGGACCAGAATTATTAGTGAACAATGTATATTTCTCACCTTGTACACGATATCGTACGCATCTTGCAACGAACCAAAATATTTGATAACAAAACTCTTCAGGCGTGCAATCTGCACAGTGTCCGTTGACGTTTACTGTAAAACTGAAAACCTGTAAGTATAATAGTATTAGTTTAAATATCTATAGAATATTTTCCTCAATTTTCATGGATACTAACTACAAGGTGCTTTTTAATCAATCTCAACCATAACATCTTCCTTAAACTACATGTCTCAGATTTGCTACTAATCAATTTTTTAAAAAAAATGTTATATGGGAAAAAGATAGACATACCTTTCAGAGGCAATCCATAGGCAATTTTTAAATTATTTTAAATTGACCTAGAAATTTAAAAGTTATAAAATCTACATAAAAACTATGCTACTGAACTTAGAAGAATCGGACTTCGTTGATGAAAGAAAATTTCCAAATTAATATGCTTTTCAAAAAATACCCAAGTGACCGAAATTCTATGTGGTAGACAAAATAAATTTAATTAATGGAGTTTTATTTGTAATCTAAACACTTTCTCTTTGTTTATATGAGTACAAAATAGTCTCAACACTGCACAATTTTGTAAAAATATCAAATAAAAAGTTATATTTAAAAAAAAAGAGATTTTTTAGCAAGTTTAACTGCACTTTAAATGAATACCCTGCATTTTTTTCATAACAGCAGCACAAATACAAATCACATCCTGTGCATTAAAAACTTTGCTACATAAATGTGTAACAATTGCATTAAGTGAGGACTTAATCTTAGACCAGCAAAGGATAAATATGACGAAAATTGCAAAATATAAATATACACTGCAAAAATATATCTTCAAATTAGCAAAACTGGTAGCTGAATTGCCAGAAAAAAACAAAAAATAACTTTCAAATTTTAACAGAAAAAATTATTTAAAATTCAGTATTTTCCCGTTAAAAATTCGTACTTTTAAAAATAGAGAAAAGGTTTCGCGTCAAACGCGATTCGAACCAGCAACCATCGAGTTACAATCAATGCGTTTTTGCCTTTAACTTGTCCCTAAAGTGACCACATTTAGAACAAGTTTTTGAGTTACTGATTTTAATCTGTAAACGAGTTTAAAAAACAACAACTTTGTAGGCTTATCCAAACGTCATCATATCCGTAGAGGGAATTAGGGACATTTGACCCATAAGAAGGATACATGACCCAATGCCTTTTTCTCAGCATTGGAAAAGTTTTATGAGTTGGAAGGGACATCTCTTTTTTCCTTTCAGTCAGCTGACCACATGGTGAAAACCCAACTGATTCATTGCGTACGTGTTTAGCTATACGAAGAAATACGTTTTCATGCACTGAAAGTAAATTTTTGGCGCCATAAGATTTTTCGGTCCACTTTTTTTGGTTTAAAGGAAAGATTTTTCAATTAGTTACTTGTTTTGTTCATGCTATTAGCTACAATTACGTGTATAATAGTGCTAATGTAATTATTAGCAAATGTCTTTGTTTTGTGGTTAATCAAAAAAAAAACTGTAACTAGGGATACTTGACCCAAACCAATTAGGGATATGTGACCCAAGTAAACAACACAAAAGTAGACAGAAGTCGATCAAGAATTTTTTTTTAAAAATCATGGGAGTCCCCCCCAAAAAAATGACTGGGTTCTTCTGGGAGTACAAGATTTCTTGGAAAAGTACAAGGGAATTTTTTTAACGAACTTTTTGCGAGCTTCAGTATGCAGAAAGAATTGATGGAAAATGTTTTAAATGGCCTGAAATGGATAATACATCTCAAGTTGATATTGAACAAATAGAAGATTCTTCAACCACCTGTGTTTTCTCTGCAAAATAAAAGAATCCCCAGTTTTGTATTTAGACAATATTTTATGTTTAAATTTGATAAGTTCGTTAATATAAGCATAATTAATGTGATAAAAATAAGAAGTAATAATTTTGTCTTAAAAAAATTATAAAATCTATTTAAACATTATAATATGATGTTAGTTTTGTTATTAGATAAAAGTATTTTGATAATTTTAAGTCTTACTACCAAATTATTGGGTTAGGTCACGTATCCCTCATGGGTGGGTCATGTATCCCTATGCATTGGGATACATGACCCACAATTAAAGTTTTAAATAATTTATATTTTACTAATATTGCAGTTAATACTACAGAAAAATACTAATATATATATTGTGTAATACTTATTAAAGTATAAATTGACTGCATTTGCACATCCATAAATAGTTTTTTTTTTTAAGTTACAAGCCAAAAACTACAAATTGGGTCATGTGTCCCTGGTTCCCCCTATTACTGGCCTGTTAATCCCTTTATATTCATTAGGAAAGACTTAAACTATAATGTTAGATCTTTAAGCTAATTATATTTTAAGATTGCAGTTTGCAAACGGGAAGAAAATGAATTATTATAATAATTCGAATACTCTCTCTACTAGGAGAAAATCAATTAAAAAGCGTTTATATACAAAATACAAATTTTTCTGGACAATGACTCAAATCATCCAGTTTAATAAAACCTAGGACCTAGACTTAAACTATAATTTTAGATCTATAAGCTAATTATATTTTAAGATTGCAGTTTGCAAATGGGAAGAAAATGAATTATTATAATAATTCGAATACTCTCTCTACTAGGAGAAAATCAATTAAAAAACGTTTATATACAAAATAAAAAAAATTCTGGACAATGACTCAAATCATCCAGTTTAATAAAACCTAGGAGCTAAAATGAAAACAGACTTCATGAATTTCTAATTCCATTATACAGGACTCAGAATAGAGGGCTATTAGTGTTTGGAAAAAAATACTATAAATTGTTTAAACCTAATATACTTACCAACACAGCTACGAAAAATATGCTAACAATAACGTTCATTTTACTAAAGATTTAACTTAGTACTGATTATTAACTAATGATATAATGTGATGTTTTAAATATATTTTACTTATAGTGGTGCGGTATGTTATCGAACTTCTGTCAATTTTTTTCAAATACGTATAAAATGGCTTATGCACGTCGAAGTTATTTGATATTATTTCAGGGACATTACTTTCAAAGTAACATTATATCATGGTGGTTTAGTTCATCTTTCTGGTGTTGGATTAAATTTCTTTCACCGTATTATAAAAGTAACAAAAAGAGCATAGCGTTTGATGTTGCAACAGATATTTGGGTAATTGTAACTGTTTGATTGACTACCTTTAATAATCAGTGTCGGTGGGACATATTTAACATTTAAGTTTTAAATTCAGATTTAAGGTGACAATGTGTCTTATATTCTTTGTTAATTTAAAAATATTAAAGATGACACCTTATTTTTGCCTGAAAATTTCTTGACTATCTAAGTGAGGACAACCACACAACACTCTGAATTGAACTAGAAAAACAAAACAAAAAATAGTAAGCAAAACTTTAAACCATTTGAGGGAGAAAAAAAAGTGTCAACCTATGTATCGGCGCTGGTATAGAGGAGGTTGGTTGGTTGGTTTATGTATTTCCGGCTTGTGTGCTAGATCAGAGACCGGCTTATAAATCTTCGTTTTTGGGCTGCGATAGCCTGGTTGGTATAAAGATTGGTTCTGGGGATCCTCTAGTTGGCATATGTCTCTAAAAATATTAGATTGACTGTGGTTCTAAAATACGATGCCCGTCGCCAATAGCCCTCGTGTAGCTCTAGTGCGACAATAATTCAAACTAAACTAAACTAACTAAAAATATTAGATGGATCCACTTACGAGCGGTAGTGCTCCCTCTATTGAGAGCGAGTCTGCTGCTATTTGTGTGTGTGGGTGTGTTGTGTCTCTGTCTGTCTTGGTTGGTTGGTAGACATATATATTCAGGTTTGTGTGCTTGGTCAGAGACCCGCTTATAAACCTTCGTCAAGTAAGACAGACACAACAGACAACACACACACATAAGTGGATCCATCTAATTTTTAGAGACAGAGGCCAACTAGAGGATCCCCAGAATTGGCTTGACACCCCCAGAGGTATTGATTTGGTATGGGAACTTAGAGGACTTTCGGACCCAACAGATTTAACGAGCACGTACTCCGCATATACTCGGTAGGTCTTCAGTGGTACCGGGACTCGATCGCAGGACCTTCCGATCCCGAGACCGAGACGCTGACCACTAGGCTCACTACGGCCCCTCTGTCTGTCGTACTTGACGAAGGTTTATAAGGTAATCGTTTCCGGCAGCCTATTTCTAGCCTCCTTTAGGACAGCCTCCTTAGGACTTTTAACACAGCCAATAACGCCTCGTTATTTAGAATCCCACGTCAAGTGACGACACGAAGGTTTATAAGCGGGTCTCTGACCAAGCACACAAACCTGAATATATATGTATACCAACGACATTACCAACCAACCAAACCTTCGTCGAGTAAGACAGACAGACAGAATTTTTACTGACACACAAAGAGAGATTACACCTAGAGCGAAGGCGGGAATATAACCAGCACCCGGTACAGTGCGCAGAGGGGCTATTGACAACGGGCATCGTAACTTTAGAGCCACAGTCAAGTGATGAGCCAGCACCTGAACCAATTCTTTCCCAGAACAATTTGTAAGGTAGTCCTGAAGTAGGGACTTTGGAGAATATTTAACGTGCACTCTCTACACGTTGTATCTTTCGTCGGACTTCTGGCCTTATCGACTGTGCTCCCCAGCCTATAAGGGGTTAACAATAACGGATTACATAAATATTTATCTTTTACTGTAACTTTGATATCTAATTTCTATCCATTGCTTGATATAATCGCTAAATCAAGCGATGGGGCTCGGGGTGGCCTAGTGGTTAAGATAGCTGCCTACGCTAACAGTCTGCGCACTGTACTGGGTACAGGATAAATTCCCGTCTTCACCCTGGGTGTAATTTCTCTCTCTGTGTCAGTAAAAAGTCTGTGTCTTACTTGACGAAGGTTTATAAACGGGTCTCTGATCAAGCACACAAGCCGGAAAATACATGTATACCAACCAACTAATCTAGCAACCAGAAATGTTTTCTCTGCACAAATGCAGTGGATCCTATTATTCCGATAAATTTAATTATTTTGAAGTGCTTAGATGAGTAAACTGTTTCAAGTTTTCTCGCTTTTCACCGCCTGATAGGCACATTTCATGTGCGAAGTATAAACTAGGATAATGTTAACTGCTCTAAGAAAACTAGATTCATTGTCTGCAACTTTTGGCGACATTTTCAAATAACCCCAAGTAACTACTTCCTAACTGCATTTCATACAATTTTACCATAAAAACTTTTACAATTGGAATGTTACTGTCACATTATTTTACAACCAACGGAATTTTTTTTTAAATATCATAGTTATATTTTAGAAAATATCACTTAAGGAGGGATTTTCTCAAATTTCAGAGTAATCCGCGCTAAAACGAAACAAAATATAGAATTGAACAATTTAATTTTATGCCAGCATACAATGAATGAAAGGCAGGGAAACAAAGATTTTATTCACACAATAACATAAATTGTACAGATAATTATTTAAAACATTATACTAATGCATACTAACAATTACCAAATCATCGTTTGGTTCGTTCAAATTACAATTCGAGTATAACTGGATCGTCATCTAATTCAGCTTCTTTTTGCCAAACTTGAATATCTGTTCTGATGTCTAGTTTTGTTTCATACGTTTTTAATGAATTACACTCCCAAGGCATACAGGGTCCACGCATCCTTAGTGGAACACTTGTTTCAACTGACTTGTTCCAGGGTCGCACTGTTAACTCGCCAACTAACTTATCCCTTCGGGCGGGTCCCATCAGATACAAAATTTCATCCTTGTCAATTTTCAGATTTAAAATATTCGTTCCACGATTGAACACCAGTGTCCGTTCGATAATCATGGCTCGACAATCTGGAGCTGTCAGCCTCAGGGTCACTTGGTGATCGGAGTTTGAGTGGCTGGCTCGTCGAAGTCTCAAATGATGCGGACCATCGCTGATTCCGTCGATACAGGAATATGATTCGATTTGTAGCCTAACTCCTGATTTGGTTTTCACTTTTGTGATACTTTCGATAACAGAATAAGCAAACACTTTAATATTTGTCTGTTCCATTTTTAAAAGTAAACTTCAATGAGGCTTTATGTCAACAATAAAATTTCACGTGACAGTTCTTGTGAGTTGCCAATCATAATTTTCACCAACTTCAACAAGATTGCATGGCATGGTTAATAGAGAAAACAATTTTATACTGAATGATATGGTTGATACTTTATAAAACATACAATGAACTAGAGCTAATCAGACATGCATAGCAAACGAATCAAAGTGATAATTTTTTAAAAAAATATATCGTCGCGAATATCATAAATTAAACAATTTTCACAAATTATTCATACCACAAGTGTCTTACATAATAAATCTTATATAGAACACAGAAGTATTTTTAAAAGTGCGAATAATCTACAATTACATGCTTATGACATATTACGCGGTACCAAAATCTAAATCAAGAAAAAGGTTGTAAAATGTATCATAACTGGGAATCCATCAATGGGCTTGTTTCACGTGTGATCTGGCAACAGCTCTGTGGTCTTGTTTTCATTTTTCTCGAATTACTTTGGGCCGTAGTGAGCCTAGTGGTCAGCGTCTCGGTCTCGGGATCGGAAGGTCCTGCGATCGAGTCCCGGTACCACTGAAGAACCCACGAGTATATGCGGAGTCGTGTGCATAATTTTTTGTCCGAAAAATCCTAAGTTCCCATACCAAATCAATACCTCTGGGGTGACAAGCAATTATGGGGATCCACTAGTTGGCCTCTGTCTCTAAAAATTTAGATGACCCCTATGTGTAGTGTTTTTTAGTCGTATTCTTACTTGACGAAGGTTTATAAGAAGGTTGTACAAGCATCAAACTGAATATAATGTTACACCAACACCAATCCTCGAATTACTTTTGTTGAGATTCGAAATTGAGTTTTCTAATAATAAGTTATTTTAGTAGTTATTTTTTTAAATTACATATTCTTGCTTTGCTGTTGGTTATTTTAATCATTTATCAAGGAAAACTTACACTGAAAGAAGTTGGAATTTTTAAAAAATAACAACTAAAATATTCTTAGAAATTTCAATTTGGAATACCAAGACAAAAGCAGCCGTGTCTCGCTCCAATGGCTACGGATCTGAAAAAGTGCGGCCGGTTTTTTGAGATCCAGGGCATGCGCAGTAAAGAAAAATGACGTCATTTGGCGGTTTTTATGAACTTGACCGCCAAAGTCAATTTTTTAAAATTTAAATTTAATTTTCGAACTGAATATAACTGGAAGTAGCTATCTAGTGTCAACACACATCTACTTTTGCAATCAATACTGATGATGAGGATTGGTGAGCATGCGAAGAAATCAATCGTGAACTTTTCGAATAATTGTGTTCTTTTTTAAAAGTTTCATTCTATCAGACAAAAAATTTTTGGAAATGATTAAATTTCAAAACTTGTTTTTGTAAAAATCTTTTATTTCCTTTCATAGAACAAAAGAAGATGCACAACGTTTAAATTTTCTTATATTTAAATCTCTTATAGACTGCTCGAAAGTTATTATTTAAATTAATTGGATTATTTTTAATTTCTCTAATAAATCTAATTTGTGTTGGGGTGTAAATGGGCAATTCTTGTGTTCTGTGTCGGCGGACTTCACGGACAAATGAAACGTTATTTAAGAAATTATTTATGAAGAATGATTTTCTATTTTACGATATTGTAAATAAATTTTATTTAAAATTATTCATTTTATTTTTAAATTGAAACTAAATGTTTCCCTTTCTCCAAACCGTCAATAACAAAATGAATAAATACTAATATAATATAAATGCATTTTCGAAGGAGAATTAAAATTGTATACCAAATGCATTTTTACTCCTAAAAATAATACTTAAATTTCACATTGTTTACATTCGTTTACCACACCCTTCTCGAAATAAAATAAATAGAAAAAATAACAGTCGCTAACATAGACTGGCAGTGGCCTCATTTTCCTAAGTATTTTGGTCTATCTAGTAACATTTATAGATCGATGAAATCGCTGGAAGAATTGAAACCAAGTAAAAGCGCCAAACTAGAAAAGAAGCCAAATAGTTTACCGTCCAGCTTTTGGTAACGGCCGCGTTTTCTTAACATTGAGCGAGACATGGCTGGGCAAAAGTATTTCGAGAAAAATGAAAACAAGACTGCGGAGCTGTTGCCAGATCCCTTGTGAAACAAGCCAATTAGTGGAAAAACAAGAAGAATATATTTTCTACGGATTTACGATGCCCTAAATTCAATATTTATATACTTTACGGAACTAAGACGTTAGAGGAGGTTGCCTGATACAAGGTGGGGGTAAACTACGCTAGACTGACGGCGTTGAATATTTTACGGGGGGGAGGGGAACGATTTTTTTATAATTTTTTTTTTTAACGGAACGTGAATTTTGATAAACGAACTCAACAAATTTTTTTTTTCTCAGGTTATCTCCCCCCTCTCCTGATAACCAACGGAGGGGTGGGGGGCGTGCCATTTGTGTATGTAATGCCTCCAAAACCCGTGCTTCGGACGAAAATTTTCGAGTATTTGGGTGTTTAAAATAGAGACAGGAACCCAATATTGCAAAAACTCAAAAAGTGGCTTTACATTTTGTTGATATTGTTTTTGACTATGCTTCGATAAATTAGCGTCATGAATGGGAACATGTAATACAGATGGATATAAAAAAAAAAGATCTAAATTATGCAAGGGGCCTGTATTACCAGCGCAGTATTATAAAACTTTCGATAATTATTTAATCGTTTGCAATTTCGTTTTCCATCATATCCATAAGATAATCCCGCCATAATTTTGCCAGTTGGCACATCGAATGATTATTTTTCTATACCTGTTTTATATTGAAATAATATTCGGTATATTTATTACTTACCTTTACCCAAATAAACTTTTTCAAAATAACTTCATTGCGTAAAAAATATGAACTTGAAGTTTTTTTTTTTTTGTAGCTTATTTATCACATAATTGGTCGATTATGTGTTTAAGTAGTCTTCAATTTCGATTTACTCGGAAGCAATTTTGTGTAAATTTTATCGTTTCATTTAATATTTAAAAAAGTACTGTTTGTAATTACCAACTATCGCTATAAAGTACAAAACAATTTGATTTATATAAAATGGTAAAATAATGGATTTAATTAGACATAAATCCAATCAAGAAAGAAGAAACATTTTTATGCATTAACAAGAATTAGGGAAGCAATTGGAAGCCGTTTTTGATTGCATCAGTTTTTAGGTATTTTTTATTGGTTTTAAAAAACTAATAAACATAATTTAATTTTTACAATTATTTGGATTCGTGATAGTTTTTCTTCAAAAAAATCTATTTAAAGGAATGGGCGCGCTGGACTGCGGGTCCCCAAAGCAAAGTGCATCAGTGCTAATCCAATAGTAAAAAAAATATTTTCTCTTCCACATTTCTCCGGCTGTATTGAATATTTTTACAAACGGATTTTTTTATGTGATAAATGTAGCTGACTTACAAGTCCCGACAATCCCACTTTTGAAATTGGTTCGAATATTTTTCGTCGAAGTTTGGGGGGGGGGGGGGGGGTGCGTCGTTAGCTCTGGGGGGGATCGGCACCCCTGGTTAGAGGAGTATATTTTATTCCTGATTCACAAGGTTTAGCTAGCAATAACTTAGCAAGGTAAAACCTACGGCTAGTAACTACACGGCAACAGGCAAGTTAGTAACCTACGGCTAATTACTACACGGTAATATTGAACAGGAAGTAAAAGTAATGGTGGGAAACCGATA
This sequence comes from Oedothorax gibbosus, assembly GCA_019343175.1. Lineage (NCBI taxonomy): Eukaryota > Metazoa > Arthropoda > Arachnida > Araneae > Linyphiidae > Oedothorax > Oedothorax gibbosus. Next base: position 23,982,835 of record CM033271.1, read on the forward strand.
ATTCCTGGTAAAAAAATAATCAAAATGCAATGGGCGACGGTTCTTTAAAAACAACTTATTTTAATTGGAACCGTGGAATTTGAAACGCTCTAATTCAAATTTTTTCAACCATTTGCTTAACATTTGGTTATTCTTTTTCTTCGAAATGGCAACACAATCGGAGTTCTTGTTTTCGTTTGTTGGCGGATGGCCGTTTGCCATCTTTGCATCTGTCATTTGTAAAAATGCCTCCTAAAAACGGCCATAATGCCGCTTACGAAGTAAATAACGAAATCAAAAACATCTACGAGTACTGCTTGGCCGCTGGTCTTACTCACGAAGAGATCGTGGAAAAAGCCAAGCCCTACTTGCAACATCCACTGCAGTACGATGCTTGGAAGAAAACGTTTTTGACCATTTTGAAGATTGGCATATGCTGCCTTGCTTTGTCCTTTACGCTTGCTTCCGATAAGATTTCGAGATCTGTCTTGACTCATGGAAGACATTTCATGTTTAAGGTATCAGTTTTTTTATGGTTATAAAAAAAACTATAATCGAATACTATTATAGTTATGACAAAGTGGCAGACCATGTAAATTTATCACTACAGTACTATTTTTTGTTTTGGATATTAATAGATAGTACTCTGTTTAAAAACCATAACAAATTTTAAAATTAGTATAATTGTATTTGTAATGGTTCAGTGAACAGGCATTTTAATGAGTGTAAACAAGGATATGATAATCAGAGATCCTAACTTTTGTCCACTTTGTCGCCTAAATATCAAAATAAGAGAAAATGATATATATATTGTCTACATACCTAAGAAATTTTTATATTTTTGTTCCCACTATATTATTTGGTATATTTTTATTACATTAGTTATAAACCATTAACGACAACTTTGTCAATACCACTAATACCTTCATTTCTGAATAAAAATATTAACTGAGTTTTTTTTAATTCTTTTTCATGTAACTTAATTTATCCTACATAAATTGTTCAGGTCTATGGTCTTCATTGGTCTTATATTTTGTTTATTTAGAAAAACTTAAGCAGGAAGCTCATTTTCTGGTGGTAAATTTTATCGTCCATCGTCATCATTAATAGTTTAAAAAAAAGTAGTTGTAGTCTACCCCAAATTCGAATTTTCAAGGTACAAAACAATATGATTTTAATAAGGGGGAACAGGTGAAAATTAAATTGATTCTTGTAAAATCATTCGACATATATCATCCAATCAGAAGAAAAGAATGAAACTTAAAAAATTAACTTTTATGTTTTAAAATTATTAAACTGTATGCGAAAAAGTAAGAACGTCTGACTTTTTCCCCATTTCGTATCTGTTATAAATTTCTATCATGGATAATTGTTTAAAAGTTGACTTTGGTTATTGCATCTGCATATTTTTAAGATTGTAAATATTAGAATTACATGAATAACTTAAAATATTATATATACCGCAATTGTGTGTGTGGATTATTTAAAAGTTTGTTTACTTAATATTGGTGAGAATATTTGACTGTAGGTCTTTGAGGTAATATGTAAAAAACACGAAATAAATAAATAGTGCTTTAAGTTGAAGGCCCACAGTTAATAGGTAAGTTTGAAACTACTTCTCTAAATTAAAAATTATTTTTAGGTTTTGGCTGTATGGGACTGGACTGACTTGTACTCAGAGACTTGTCTTGTGAACAACCCTTATTATTTAGATGAACAAGTGTATGTTGTGGACTGTCAAGTATGTATCACATGTTCTACCTTAGTAAAGTTTTTAATAAAATGTAAAATTATAGTTCTTCCGATTACAGTGCAAACTTCAAAAGCACTTTCTTCCCTAACCCTACTTGGGTTTGGAAAGCAATTGAGATTAATCTCACAGCAGAGCCTCAGGCAAGATAGGTTTAGAACACTAACGCTTACAGATTTTATTGGAAAACATCACGAGGGGGTTGGGGAAGAACTCTTTTAAAGCTTGCATTGTAATCAGAAGGACTATTGTCAGGTTAAATGGCTTGATTCTGATTACGGTAAACTTTATAAAGGTATTATTTCATCATCATATTTGGCACGACAGCCAAGCCCTTCTGTTGGAGACTCCTCCAGGACAACCTACTCTTGGCCTGGGTCTTCCAGTTTTTTACTTTTAGGATTTTAAAATCCGACTCCACAGAGTCAATCCATCTAGTTTTGGTCTACCTCGTCTTCGTGTTGTGAGAGGTTTGGCTGAAAATACCTTTTTGACTGGGTTTTCATCTTTCATGCATATTATATGCACAGCCCAGTTAATCCTATTTATTTTGATAGTTTTAATGACATCAGGCTCTTTAAACAACCCATAAATCTCAGAGTTAGTACGTCTTCGCCAAGCGCCATTCTCCCTGACGCCACCAAGAATGCTTCTCAGAACCCTTCTCTCAAATATTGCAATTCTGCACTCTCCATTTTTAGTTAGATGCCAAGTTTCTGAACCATATATTAGGACAAGCCTGATGAGAGTTTTAAAAAATAATAACTTAGTTTTTCTGGAGGGGAAACAAGATTTCAATATGGAGCGAGGTCCAAAAAATGCCTTATTGGCTAGTGATAAAAGGTATTATTTAGTGCTCAATAATTGATAATTACCATTAAAAGAACATAATTCCACTTCACTTTAGTTTATGGTATTCACTTTTTCCAGGAATGCCATGAAATTATATTTTTATTCACACTGTGCCTTTTGACATGCGCTCCAAATTATATTAGTTTCTAAATATTTTTTATAAAATTTATTTTTGGCTACAGAATATTTTATAATATGGAAATCTTTTTCAACGTTAATAAAATATTAGCTATATAAAATAGGTGATTAAGCCTTGTTTAAAATTAGGTACACTTTGAAAATATATTTAGAGAAGATTGAAAAGTACTATAATATTATTTTAATATTTTAAATAAATATTATTACTATATACAAGGCTTTTCAGTAAAATTAAATTTTTTTCTTCTCAAAATGTTTGCTTAATGTATGCTATCATTTTCATGCTACAAATCTAGGCATGTGAAGATGTATTTGATGTCGACTATTTGAACAGCACATCATCTGATGAAATATCTCAGCTATACATGCAACGTAACATTCCTGTAATTGTTCGAGATGCTATGTCAGAATGGCCAGTTATGAAAGAAACTTTCACTATTTCAAACTTAACCGAAGTAAGTTAAATTGATTTTTTACACTAATTTGTCCAGTCAGTATTAATATGGCTGTTTCTTTATAAGTTCACAAGCATAACTTTAAAAAAAAAAATTTAATGCAATAATACCGTTAGGATTTTAACTTGTATTGTTGTTAAAAAATAAATATTAATTATAGGACTAAATGTTGCCGTTTCCTATTTGATGGTTATTATTTTTCTCTAAAAAACTAACCAACCCTATTTTTTTCAGAAATTTTATGATTTGGAGGATGATATCTGTATGTTTCAAACGAATTTGCCCTTGGGAAATCATTATAAGTTTTTTGACAAATTATTGAACCAAGATTTGCAAAGATGGTATGCACATTGGTAAGTAACTATTTTCATTTTAAGATTGTGCACCTCAGAGATGCCCATCCCTCTCAGAACTAACCATGAACCCCCTTCAAAAAGATTTAAAAAAACTATAACAGAAGGGCTTTTCCCTACATTACAAATTTAAAAAAATTAATAACCAAATATAAGAGAAGAAAGGGAATACGTTAGTTTTTATTAGAAATATATATAAATTAAGAAATAGGTTTATTTTAAAAATAAGCTAAGTAATATATATATACAAAGCCACATATTTATAATTTTAGAATTTTCAAAAAATTTACCACAATATTCGAAAAATGAGCGCCTCTTTAAGAGAACAAATCAGAAGATGTAAAGTTTCTGTTTTAACCAAGGACTGTTCATTATTTTTACATTTTTGATTTTATGACCTCCCCGTAAAATTTTAATGATGCACATTGTGTCGTTGATACCCCTTGTAGGCACACCAGCTGCATGTTCAGTTTCATTAAATTATGAATTGTGTACCGTTAACAAGCATTCTAATTTACTTATTCAATTAAAAAGTTTATCATGCACACATTTTTTTTGTGAGAATTGTTTAAATGCGTTTTAATTATCTATAAGTATAAAACATTAAGATTGCCTTTATTGCAGGGAAAATTGTGACAAATCTACACAAAAGTTGTTGAGAAAATTTTACTCAAGACCATATTTCATGCCTGGTGTTGTTCAAATGACAGAGGCCAACTGGATACTTATGTCTTCAGGTTACAGTGGCAAAAAGTTTAAAGAGGTTGGTCTAGATATGTATTTATATCAGGGCTTGAAAAATCTCAAAAATATTACCCGTCCCCGAGGACGGTTTGTCCAAGAATGTACCCGTCCTCCTTTGAAACTAACCCATCAAACTCAAACTATATAAATAGCATCTAAATAAATATATATAATTTTCCCTTATTTATTACAAACATTTATATAAATTGCACACTGTAATTACTACAATTATGTTATACAGTAATAAATTTTTTGTTCTTCCTCACGGAAATCCACCCATGGAAATTCTTTTGTCCAAGTCTCTAAAAATGGTCGCTTTCTCTTATCTTTGTCGTAAATTTAAAAAAGATTTTCATTTGTTTCGATATCGTCGGTAGGACCATTTTCTGAAGTGGTTTTTGCCTTTTTATTGGAATTGTTTCCGGTTAAGCTACCAAAATAATTGCTGATGCTTTGCTGCCGTTTCCTCTTTTTGCCGTAAATATGCTGAGAACTGTAATACAAGCAGTGTCGGGCCGCATTCGTTTTCGAATTTTAGTGGGGAAGGTAAACGAAAAAAAACTTCAGAGGAGTAAGCGAGGAACAGCGCGCCAGGATTTGAGGGCCCTGATTGGAGACGGTAACAGTGACGTCAGAGACTGGGTGGAGCGAGTGGCGCAGGCGCTAGACTCTTGTTAAGATAACAAAAACAAAATTTTAAAAATAAACGAACTTTAACTGGGAAATGGCCGTCGGATTCGAGAAATTGGTTGTCCTCGGGGAATTTTTGACCGTCGAGGACGGGCGGTTTTTCCAGCCCTGATTTACATGCATTTTTTTTTCGAATAATAATTTTTTTTTTGGAAAAGCCCTACAGAATGCAATACTTTCTACCAAAATAGAATTGATGAAGACAAGTTTATGAACACTAATACTCTAGAAGATTTGTAATGACACATGGATGATGGAAACTAGTTTTTTACACTTTGAATGGCTAAGTAATTTTAATGACATTTTTGAAAACTATTAAATTAAGATGTCAATTATGAAGACTAAAATATTGAATAGAATTATTATAAAAATGCATTAGTTATTTTTTAATTGTTAATTCTAGGATTTAAAAAAAATCAAGGATTGTGGCAGCTTATTCAAAATTCTAATTTTAAAAATGGAATATTTGACCACATAATTGAACCATTTAAAATGTCCTGGCAATAGTTTTATAGAGTGAGAAATAATAGTATTTTCATATCTTGAATACACATCTTATTTTAACATTTATTCTTTAAGAGGGATTGTCAGTCCCATAGAGCTAATGCATTAGTTTTCTAATCACAACTTCCGCAGAAGTATTGCTTTGCCATGTTAGCCCTTCTCTCCCAGGTATGAGAATCAACATAACATCGAAATGAAACAAATTTTGAAACGAAAATGTTATCTAGTTATTTAATTATATATTTTTGAAGTTTTAAAATGCCAAAAATTACAGCAGATGGCGACACTATTTTAAAACTTTATCAATTAATAATTAAATAACCGGAAGTTATTTTCTATTCAATTTTGTTTTAAATTGATGTTATGACGATTCTCATACCTGGTGAAAATGGGATAACATGGCAAAGTAATTCTTTTGCAAAAATTGTGATTTAAAAACTAATGCATTATCTCTATGGGACTGACAATCCCTCTTAAACATGTACCTAAATGCAAAATCGTTTTATATTGGCATTACATTAACTTTTATTTATAGGTGGATGTTATGTCTTCTGTAACAGCAATGTGGGTTGCTCAAGTATGGGGTTACAACAAGATACAATTTCAACCAAAAGAACCATGTAATAAAATGTGTAACACGTTAGAAGACACTATTGAAGAAGGAGAAATTGGCAAGTTCTACATTTTAAAGAAAACTTTTATCTTGAAAATGATTTACACAGTCACTTATATTTTTGGTTGCACACACTATTTTTCTTTCTAAGCAACAAATGAGATTTAATTAAGATCTTTTTAAAAATGTTATTTAATAGTTTTTAAGGCATGATATATATGGAAGTTAAGATCAAAGTATAATTTCGTCTCTTCAACTATGAGTTGAGACGTTTGTCCTAAAAATCTTTTTTTTAATACAATAGTGAGCTTTTTGGTCCCAACCAAAATACTGTTGCTTTTTGTTAGTTTATATGCATGTAAATAAGTTTATTTATAGTAATTTTAAAAACAAATTAGAAGAATTTAGCAACCTTATTTTGTATTATTTTTTTTCACCACTACCTTCATCCACTTTTAAATACATTCATATTTTGATTCATTCAGGAAGTTAACTTCTAGTTATTAGTTAAAAAAACTACATTTAGACTCCAAATTCTAGGAATCGACACTCCAAGAGTAGTTCTGTTTCATTGTAACACCCTACACCTTGAAAGCGATTGCAACAAACCAAAACCATTGTCACAAATGCTGCTTGAGTCAGTCTTCATACCTTTGCAAATGAAAGATATAATAAAAAAAAAAAGTGTACAGGCATTAAATTGAGACAAAAAAAAAAAAAAATCTGCTAAAAATCTAATAACAGCTAATAGTCGAACCTCCTAATCTTAATGCGAACTCGCTTAACATGAACTGAAAGCATATCCCCGGCTTATAAAGCTGTGAACTAATGATGAAAAAATCTCGATTCGAAATCTCGCTTAACTGGAACAAAAAATTCAAAATTAGCTCTTATTTGTCAGAATTTGACTCTTAATTGTTCTTAATGGCTGTTACTTAAAAAAATTTCCTAATTTTTTAATAGTATGTACGACTACAAATGAACTTTATTAATTGAATTACTAATTGTTAGCAGGTATCATTGATTAGTATATTACATTATAAAATTATTCGACTGTATTTCCAAATTTAAAATGAAGTTTGGTTATTTAATAATTTCTGTTGAAAATTTAATTAATCTATCCAACAAAACTAAATATCTGAAACATTTGCCATATTTTATATTGAAAATATGTAACTGATACAAATTATTTATATCACAAGCTATAAATATAGCACAACTAGATTGATCCTTTTTAAATAAAAGCTTGTAGATATAAAGACTTTAAGCACAACTGAAATTCTTACTAAAATGTTTTATTTTTCAGTTCTTTTTAATCCAGCAATATGGACCTTTTCCTATTTACCTGGAGATAAAACAGAAAATTTAGCCATAGCTGCAGGAGGATTTTCCCATTTTTCTTAAACATGTAATATGGTGAGAAATAAAACGCACTAATGTCAAAGAACAGTTATTTATTATTCAAACTATTTACACATAAAAAGTATATACAGTCCTATAATATATCAGTTTTATGATTTGCTCTTTGTTTCTGTCTTTATTTTTCTTTTTATTGAATTCCTTATAAGTTTCCTGTAAAATGAAAATTTAATTGATCTACAATGTCAGTACACTAATTTCTTATGTTTATTTGTATAAGGTTTACATTAAAAAAAAGCTGATTGAATAATTAAAAAAAACTTTTACATTATGTTTGTATCAAACAGGTTCTAATTGTCACTTGATTGATTCAATTGTTTTAAGCTCACATTTTAAATTTCAAAAAACAAAGCAGAATATTTAATTTAATTTTAGTATGAAATACCTTTTTTTAGCTTGTTTTTCTAAGTCGTATGTAGGAGCGGTTGAAATATTTTCCCGCTTTACTGGTCTTATGATTTCTCCTTTCTTTTTCCTAAAACAGAAAAGATCATAAAAAATCCTAGCTGATACTCAAGCTTATAAAACTAAACTTTATGAATAAGCACAAATGCTAACAATACAAGGTTAATTAATGAATATTTGTGTTGAAAATATAAATCATGTAGTTTCTAAATAACGATTACATTAATAATTACGCAAACATTGTTTTTATGGGATCTTCATAAGCACACTCCAATAATAAACTACACTAAAGATTCTACTCTAACTCGTAACTTGTAAAAATTCTTACTTGGAAGACTTTAAACTCATAATGTACGCTGGTATTTCACACCCTGCATTTTTTATGACTTGGGCAATACTGAAAGAAAAAAATAACTTGCTTGATTAACCATAGATAAATAAGTACACAAGCTATTGTTTTCAGCTCAAAGACAAATTTTTTGTTTTTAAGAGCGGATTTTCAAAAGACAATTTTAAATGACATACTGTAATAATAGGAGATATTACCTTTTTAAATTTTCTACATCATCAGTTGAAAAGTATGTGATAGCTCTCCCTTCTTCTCCGGCTCTCCCAGTTCGACCTAAACACAGAAACTTGTTATTAAAAACTGAAATAATTATATAAATTAGGTTTTTGATGCACATTAACGACAATAGGCCAGATAATTGGCCACGTAGAAATGTGCTTTCTATTCAGGTTTATCTAAATAAACAAAATATAAGGCAAATGGCCATAGTACTGAACAATTAATCTAGAAACTATTAACACAGTTACAAAGAATATGAATAAAAGAAACTTAAAATTTGACATTTATCTTCGGACATGAATGGAAATTGCAAAGTTGTTGTTTATGGGTTAAATAAGACCATCCTATTGCCCAACTTTTAGAATTTTTCGTTTTCTAATCGTAAAGTAAGGTTAATATTAGGAAATTATCTAATTTTTAGATAATGTAAGCAGCTGCAGAAAAATGCTTTAGGGGTTTTCAAAGTGCCATATTAGAAATATTCTATTTTTAATTTTAAAAGAAGGAAAAAATAATTTTCCTACTAAGCCCGTATTATATATATATTACAATAATTAAACATGATTTTAATGCAAAGTCATACATACCTATCCTATGAATATATGATATAGCACTAGGTGGGAAGTCATAATTGACAACTAAATTCACGCCTTTGAAGTCAATACCTCTGGCCATCAATTCAGTACATATCAGAATCCATACTTTTCCATTCACGAATTTTTCCACAACTTTGTCTCTTTGCTCTTGTATTAAATCAGCATGGATTACGTCCACTCTTACAGAATGGTAAGCGATTTCGGCATATAGTTCTTTTGCTCGATCTTTGCTTTGAACAAAAATTAGGAGTGGAGGCATAAAACCCTGGAAGAGAAGATTTACTACATTTAGTATTTGGCTAATTCCATTTGTGACAGACATGTCATAAGACAAATTTTTTGGCCCTTTTTAAGTACTAAATGTTATTTGATTGGTAAAAAATTGCCATGGGGTGATGCAAATAAAGGTCTTGATTATAAAAAACACTAAAATTTTCATTCATTAGAAAATACTTTTAAATAATTGGATTAAAACATGCTGTGAAAGACATGACAAAATTGAGACACAGATTTTGAGTGACCGTATATTATTACCATTTGCTCTTAATTGGTATGCATGTCAAGTCTAGAACTTTTTATAAATCAATATAAGATTCTGATATGCCAAGCAGACAGGAAAAAAATTAAGAAATTTGTAAATAGTAAAATATTATAAAATATTTTATAGCGGGACAGACATGACATGTGTACAATTTTCGATTAACTTAAGTATTTATTCTCAAATATATCACTTTTAAAAAAAAACAACTTGGAGATTACACTATGATGAAACATAGATCGTGTGTTTGCCTAGTAAATTTAAAAAAATACTTAGTTTACTGAATTTGCAAAATAGTTGGGGTGTAAAATTTAGTATTCCCTTATATCAAAATAGTGATTCAAAACTAGGACATCCTTTAAATTATATGATACAAATCATAACTTGTTCTTTTTAATTTTAATTTTTAAAAATTCATCTGTTCAAAATTACATTCAACTTGAGCTTTCACTTTTTCGATGAATTTAAACAAAATTAAAAGGAATTTTTAATTGGAACAGTTAAAAATGGTGTATCAACTGTTTTTAAGATTTTTATCTTGATTAGAAGTTGTTAATTTTTAGTAATTGTTTTTTCATGGGATTTATACAAACTTAAAAACAGTAAACACAGCTCAGGAATTTCTAAAAAATTTAGGTAGCATGATTGCACTTAAAGAGTCCAAATGTACCTTTCAAGTACCCTTGATTAAGGAAAAATAGATGTTCTTTACATGAAAAATGTTTTTATTTTAAAAGTGATAATTGCAATTTTGTAAGATACACTGTGATCATCAGCACTAACACTTTTAATTTTTTAGATCGCTAAGGTTTCTGAATGCACAACTAATTTTTCGATTATAGAAGTAATCTCAAAGTCTTGTATGGAACCTAATGTTTCAAAAAATTAGAAAACTAACGATTTACTATTTTACAGGCAATAGAGTTTTTCTTTAATTTTAAAATTTGCTCGTTTGTACAGATCTTTTATATACTTGTTGTAAACATTTTTTCAAGTTACAAGCATATTACTTTTGGCAATGAAGAAAACACATGATAGTGAAAAAAGTTTGGTATTGAAACAGTTCTTTGATGTACCTATTTCACGTTTAAATTGTCTAATTTATTTTCAATATGTCCCTAAAATTAAGAAGGATAAAGTGTCACATTTTCCTAGCGATTGTAAATCAAAAATCCATGCTAAAAGCATAGAACACACTAATTTGAATTAAAAGTTTCATTGATAATGCAGAATTGTTTCACTTTAAAAATAAATTTTGTTTAAAAATATTATATCTTAATTCAATCTAAGGTAAATAAAACCTTAGTTAACAAATCTTAATAAAAAAATTTAGCGTATTTTTAGTTTGTATTTTTTTTTGACTTTTCTCCTTAACAAAAAATACAAGTTAACAAAAATATTTTATACTGGAATAACATTTTCACTTTTATTAAAATGACAAATGTATTATATTACATAATGATCTATATACAAAATTATTAATTTTAGTATTTGAATAAAAGGATTGTTAAAAATTTAGAATATAATTTAAGTTTTGCATTATAACTCTTGTCTTATAATACATAAAAAAATTATGAAGTAATCTAGTTTTTAAACAATTTTTAACAATAAATTTCAAATGAAATTCACACTTATAAAGTTTTTTTTCAATAACTAAAAATGTATAATGGAAGGTTAATCAAAACTCTTTAATAATTGCCACAGTTTCTCACAACCCAAAACACAACTTAATTGTTATTTACCAAAATACTTAATCCGCACGTAATCGCGGCAATGTTCTGACGAGTTCTACTATCCTAAAACCATATATTGATCCTTTCAAAAGTGCTAAACAAATGTATCATAGTTTATCTAAACACTCCCTTTAGATTTAAACTATTCATAAGAAATTCCGCATCCAATTCATGTCCCAAATCCTGCAGATAATTGAAACTACGTCATTAAAACCTTTGTACTTAAAAATAACGCTGAATAAAATTAGGTAAACTATAAGGATCACAACTGTCAAGAACTGTCGGGATCTCAAAATTGTTTTTCCGACTCCCGCGATCCAACTGTCCCGAAACTCCCGCGATCCAACTGTCCCGAAACTCCCGCGATCCAACTGTCCCGAACTCCCGCGATCCAACTGTCCCGAAACTCCCGCGATCCAACTGTCCCGATACTCCCGCGATCCAACTGTCCTGAAACTCCGGTGATCCTACTGTCTCGATACTCCCACGATCCAACTATCCCGAAATTTCGGCAATCCTACTTCCCGAAATTCTGGCGATCCTAGTATCCCTAAACTCCGGTGATGCTACTATACTGTCCCGAAACTCCCGCGATCCAACAGTCCCGAAACTCCCGCGATCCAACAGTCCCGAAACTCCCGCGATCCAACAGTCCCGAAACTCCCGCGATCCAACAGTCCCGAAACTCCCGCGATCCAACTGTCCCGAAACTCCCGCGATCCAACTGTCCCGAAACTCCCGCGATCCAACTGTCCCGATACTCCCGCGATCCAACTGTCCTGAAACTCCGGTGATCCTACTGTCTCGATACTCCCACGATCCAACTATCCCGAAATTTCGGCAATCCTACTTCCCGAAATTCTGGCGATCCTAGTATCCCTAAACTCCGGTGATGCTACTATAATGTCCCGAAACTCCCGCGATCCAACAGTCACGAAACTCCCGCGATCCAACAGTCCCGAAACTCCCGCGATCCAACAGTCCCGAAACTCCCGCGATCCTACTGTTTCTTAACACCAGCGATCCAACTATCCCGAAACACCAGCGATCCAACTATCCCGAAACCCCAGCGATCCAACTATTCAGAAATATCTATATTCCGGCGATCTATATCGCGAAACTCCGGTGATTTTACAACCCAAGGATTTTGGCTATTCTGCGATTGTAAAATGTGGCCTTCCGGCGATTTTAAGGGGGGGGGGGGGGAATACCAAAATAAAGGATATCAACGATCGCGCGGAATTTTTTTGAAAAAGTCGCCCATCCTTGAAAATAGTTGACAAAATGCTGAAAATAGTCGCTTTTGGCTTGATTTTGTCTAAAAAAGTCGCCATAGTCGCCGGGGTCGAAAATAGTAGCAAATAGTCTCCTTTTAGTCGCCACTGGCAACCCTGATAGATGTGTTATGTTATGTAACTCTTAATAAATTATTAAAAAAATACTTAATTTATTAAATCCTGTGTAATATACTAGTGTGAGAGCTGTAATATTTTCTAGTATTTGCTCCTGCTCATACCAGACTACATGATCTGTCGATTCAAAACTGAACATCCCTTTAAATTTAGTTGATACTAAATATTTTACTTGTTCTGGTTCCTTACAATTTGTGTTATCATTCCTTGAAAAATCTCATCGTGTTTCACATTCACCCATTGGCCACATTGCAAACTGTGAGCTGTTGAATATTACAAACGGTAGTTTTCGATACATTCAAACTATATTGAAATTGAAAAGAGTAACCCTATTTTTAACTTTGAAGTCAGACTATAAAATATTTTGCCGAGTGCACATGATCAGAAAAAATGCTAGTCTCTTGTACCAGGAATTGTTTTAATTTCTTGCCATGGTAGAAGGTTTGCTTTAAATTTTTGTAATTTTTTTTTTCATGGGGGGGGGGGGGGGATGATACAAAACATTAAAACCAGTACAATTTTTTCTCACAGCTCCAGCAAGCTTGTTCTACAATTTAATACTTCTAGCTCGTATAGCCTCTCGGACTTGCCACTTAATAGTCCCACCAATGCCTATGCCTTCAATACATCCTTTGCCATGTGATGAGGCTGAAAAATGCCAGACTGTTGAAAGCTTACTATGCCATTGGAAAAAGTGTGTATTTTAGTTTAAAATGTTGACCTGAATTGCCCTACATTTTTGTAATGACTAAATTGCTGATCACAATTACAGCATAATCACTATTAAAATAATATACTATTGTAGTATACAAGGTAGAGGAAGTATTCTGCCAATGCACAGACTGAATTTTATCTTGCTTAATATGGGAATAATTCTCAGTGAAGTCAGTTTGTATCGGAAGTTTCCCGTTTGGCAAATTTTCCGTTAAATTAGTGAAAACTAAAGATTGTATATGTTTCACATGGCAATAGAAGTTATTTCTTCAATGAAGTTAAAACATCATTTAAAATTCCCTCTTTTGTTTTGAACTACAGCTTCATCTTATTATTATTTAATTTAGTATAGATGGCAACACAGCATATCTTTAAAACTCAACTCAATAAAATGCATTACTTACTGCTTTGTCAATGAAGACATACACACATGTGATAGTGACCACAGAAAGATTAACTATGTGAATTATGGCAATGAAAAACTAATTGTGACAGACATGACAAAGTTTGATGTTCTATATTTCACTTAATTGTTAAATTTATTTTTCAAATATGTTACGAACTATTTATTTTGAGATATAAAAAGAGAAAATAAAGTGTCAATAATTTTTACCTAGCAGATTTTGTTTAAAATAAAAAAATCCATGTTTATCGTGACAGATATGACATAGAGACTAACACTAAGTTTGGGGGAAATAGCAAAATAATTAAAAGGTTTCCAATAATTTTTTTTGTGTTATAATGCATAAATTGATCTATTCTTTAAAAAAATAATTTTGTTTTCAAAAATATATTAGTATTTAAATACTTTAAAGGACATCAAACTAAGGGTAAAAATACCAGACTTTCGGTTTCAAAGTTAGACCCACAATCATTAACTAAAAAAAATTATTTATGCTTGTTATTCTTATATCTTGTTATTTTTATAAAATTTGACTTATTTCTGTCCCTTGGAACAAAAATATAATAATTGAGTTGGAATTTAAAAAATGATGTCCGTGTGCATTATCGTGGAATCAACCATTTATCAATCTGGTTAGTCCCTAAACAGACAGAATGTATTGAATAAACTTACAATAAATGATCTCATATACAAAAATTATTAAGTTTTTGCAGAAAATAAGGTATTTTAGAATAAAAGGATTGCTTAAAAATTTTTATGAATATAATTATAACTTTAAAAAAAAAGATTTAGTATTATTAACCTTTCTTAAAAGTCTTATAATAAACCATAGGAAAAAAGATTATTATATAAGTATAATAAACATAGTTAAAATATTTATACAACAATTTAAAATTAGATTCAATGAAAATTTCAAAAGGATAATGGAAAATTTGGGTAACACAACCTTATGAAAGTCTTCTTTTTCATTTATTAAATTTTTCCACAATACCTTTAAAATGTATGAAATTAAGAAAGAAAGGAATGATAAATCGTATACATTACCTCTTGAATTAAATTGCGAAGGGCTAGCAGCTTCCCTCCTTCACAACCAACAAACAGCAATTCTTGTTTAATTGTTTCGACTGCTGTATTCCTAAAATATATAATCAACTCACGTGAGATGAAGGATATATGCCCTTATGCTAACAGTACAGTTATCTATCTTAAAAAAAAACCTATTATAATTTGAATATTTTGCAAAATGTTGCATAGAATGTTTCAAATGTATCATAAGATGCATTAAAATATAGGAACACGATCTAACCTTTTTAAAAAGATATTTAAAACAATATATTTCTATAATTTGAAATGTCACAAAATATTAGCATGCACTAATTTTTTGCATGTACCACAATTTGCAGATAATTGAGAACTTACAGTACATTTAATAACCAATTTTGCTAGCTTTATAAAAATAATGCTGAAAGTAAAATTATAATTTAAGGTTAAATGCTAATAAGGATCACTAACATTTTTTTTCAATTTGTCATTAGTATGAGCTTAGTTATGAATAGTGATACATAGCAAAAAGTTAAGATTTTTTAGGTTTGAAGAATAGGCATAACTGGAGCCACACAAGTTTAATTTACATACATGCCCAGTAACAGAACTTTTGGAATGTGGCTGCAGCATGACGTTTTAAGGAAAAAATTTGGCTGCAAGGAAAAAGACCCCCCCCCCCCCCCTTAGCGACATTATCAGAAGATTTACCGTACGACACCAGCAAGCGGCTGTTAAATTAATGCTTTAATTTTAAGTTTAATTAATATAGTACAATCATGACATATAACATATTCGGTACGGGAAGCCATTGCACCTACTGGTGCACTGCACAGCAGGGATCAGCCTGGGTAAAAAAAAATGCTAAAATGTAGAAGAAAGCTGTAGCAAAATGCTCAAGAAAAATTAGTTACTTATAAATCAGCGTGTCTCACGCCAATTAAATCACTTGAATTTATACATAAATCAATCTTTGTATAGCAGTTAATTTTGTTTAGCAGTATAGCTTAACAACACAATGATAATTATTTTATGAATCACGACGCGGCAAATTTAAATAATTATTTAATCTATTCTACTACATTTATTTGTAATTTTTTTAATAAAAATTAAAAAATAAGTATATTTACTTTTATTTATGGTGTTGGATTATCTTCAGATTTGTCTATGAACATGTTTTTGCTGTTCATTTGGTATTAAAATCAAGTTCTGGTTGTTTGAAATCCCCAACTTTTGGTCTTTCATTACATATCCTTATTACCATGGTTCATACATTTGTAAGAAAAAAAAATATTCATGCACTTTTCCAGAAAAATTCAAGAACTAGAAATTTACTAGCAACATAAAATCTGAATATATTAAGAGTGTATAAGTCCATTTAAAAAAAAATACTAAAAATATTCTAAAATCAGAAACTCAGTACTAGCGGAAGTAGAAAAATTTCAAACGCAAACAAAAAGTATTTCAACATTCAAGCTGGTCTTGTGATCACGGACTCCGTGAATTGGAAACTTGATCAGAGAACTTGATCTGGTTGTCAGACTTGGCCTGAACTTGAGCTACAAAAGTAACAAGGTTCTCTTCCGATCACGCAGAGCCAGAGAACTGTCAATCATTCTGATGCAACGTGACGTTATCCGTAGATTTCTTTAAAATTACTAGGCAGCAAAATAAGTAAATCAGGAAGCATTATTGGACTCCTCTTTTAATGAGAGATTGCACTGCACTGGCTGGCCGAGATTTGACGACATCTTAGTATAATCTAATCTGAATTCATCTTCCCATTTTGATTAAATTTAGTATTTTCATTATTAGAATCGGCTATTTGAACTAGTTGTTTATTGAAATTTAAGTTTAGTTTCACCGAATTACGGCAATGCATTTTCGCGACGGCCAATATTATTTTTTTTTTCGCATTTTCGTGCAACACATCGCATTTTGCGAAAAATGCCACTCCAGATTGATCCCAGCTACAAATTAGTAGGTAGCTAATCCTTAACCTTTTTTTAAATTATCTTAATCCCCTCCCCACTTGAGTTGAGCCGGTTCGTGGGGAAGAAACTACACTTGATGCGGGGGGGGGGGGGGGGAGTTTCGGCAATTTGGCCGCAGACCCCAAATCGGGCTGCAGCATTGCTGCCGTGCTGCGCGGTTTCTGCTACCGGGCATACATGTATGTACAGTAAAAGCCCGTTTATCCGGCTCCCGATTAACCGGAAAGCTCAAATATCCGGAAAATTTCAAATTCAGATTTGGCGATAAAATTGCATATTTCTCGCCAAAATTGCGATTTCCCGCCAAATATAGTAAAAACTTTTCATGTTTTTTTTTCCAAGAAAAAATTTCGTTTGGTGACAACATTTGGCGCGAAAAGTGTTTTTGGAACTGAAAGTCTGATTTTACGCCAGGTATGGCGCTATTTCAGCATTTTTTTTATGTTGCATTTTATTTACATGTTTCCACTATACGAAATCCGAGTGTTAACCGGAATTAAATTAGGGAATCCGGTTAACAATTCTACATCGAAACGTAACTACAATAAATTAATAAGTAATTTATTTTATCAGTTTTAACATTTTCAGAATTGACATATTATCAAGAACTGAATTATAGTTTTTTTATCCGGATTGAAATCGGAAGTTTAATTCTACTTCTACCCAGAATAAATAAAAATATTTTTAATTATCGTTTGCAAGCATTTTCGCTAACCATATATTGCTTACACGATTTTATTTTAGCTTTATCCGGACTGCTACCGATGTTGTTATATAAGGTAGCTCTGGGTCCCATCTCTGTCGGCCTCGTTACTTGATCGCTTTTCTAAATTACGAGGCCCGGCGCCAAAAATCATCATTTAGCTTTGGTGCGATGCATAAATTCATCCCGGAATTTAAATTTTTGATCTATATATTTAAAGCGGAATTAATTCTATTTTTAATCGAAAGCAATTTTCCTTTATCCGAAATGTAATTCGTTTTATTCGAAATAAATTGTATTTAATTTAGCTTTATTCATCCGGACTGCTATTTGATGTTGCACTGGGTGCCAGCTCTGATGTCGGCCTCGTCAATTGATCGCAGTTCCAAATTGCGCGGCGCGGAAAATCCTCATTTAGCTTTAGTGTGACGTAAATTCATCCCAGAATGTTACCGGAATTTTAATTTTAGTTCAATATATTCTATCCGGAATTTATTTTAGTTCTAAACTGAAAGTGATTTTCCGTTATGCGGCATGTTTAACTTTGGTTTTATTCGAGATAAATTTTATCTAATTTAACTTTATTCGGACTGTACCGATGTCGCTCTGAGGTTGCGCTGGGTGCCAGCTCTGAAGTCGGTATCATCACTTGGTCGCAGTTCCAAATTACAAGGCGCAGCGTCGAAAATCCTCATTTAGTTTTATTGTGTGACGTAAATTCATTTTAAGAATTCTACCTGAATTTAAATTTTAATTCTATGTTCTATCCGTAATTTAAATCTAGTTTTAACCTAAGCATTTTTCCGTTATCCGGAATAAATCAATGAATGCTTTTTAACTAATTCGCTGCAAATTTTTTAATGTTAAAGCATGTTTTTCAAAGACTGTTAAAGAATTGGCAGGGCGCGGTGGTTTAAGGCATCATGCCACGATGGATACCTCCGCAAGTTCTATCCTCATCTTAGTCATAAACGGATCGTGCTAGACAATAAAGAAGCAATAAATAATGCTGAGTGTATGGGACTGGTGCACGTTAAATCTGCCGTTGTCACCATAAGTTTCGTTGGATGCCAGACCAATTTTCGGCCTACACCTCGGTTTAAAATTATGTGGCTATTCGGCAATATCCCTTCTGTAGCTCTAGTGAAACGTACATTTATCCAACTTACAATAAAACCCTTTAGGTCAAAATAGTTGCCGCGAATCACAAAATCTTTTCAACAAAACAAATTCCAAGGTCGAATTGCTGGGTTTGAACCAGAACTGCAAAAAAGATTACGAGGCTGATTACATAAACGATCGGCGAGCAAAACTGTAACATACTTCAATTTTCAAGCTGAGCTCAAAAAAGAGTACATTTAGAATAACTTAATGCTTAAATAAATTCTGAATGTATTTACCCGTAAGAAATTTTTTTTAAAAATTTAACCTGTCGCCAATATTCTGCGTATCCTTCCAGGTTAAGGTTTCAACCTTCGTGCATCTTTAGGTTATCCGGTAATGATTAAATTTAAGTTTTTTATTACTTGAGCGCAATTTTAAACGCAGGTCAATTATGGCTTTTAAGTTCCAATTTTTGAAAAATCATTTTAGAATACTATCAGCATTTCAATCACGTTTTATCCGAAAAGACTTTAGGATAAAACGAAGTCGATCCGAAACTACATTCCGGATAACTGAAAATCGCTTTCGGTTAAATCGAAAATTAAATTCCGCATAGAACTAAAATTTAAATTCCGGTAGCATTCCAGGTTTCGTTCTAGAACTACATGAGGGTTATTGGCATCGGTCCTCGTAATTTGGAACCGTGGTCAAGTGACGAGGCAGACATATGAGCTGGCACCCAGCGCAGCCTTAGAGCGACATCGGTAGTAGTCCGGACAAAGATAAATTACGGATAAAACTATACGGTTAACGGAAAAGCCTACACCACAACAATACAAAATCTTTATTCAAAATAGAAGTTGAATTCAGTTTCGGATAAAATTCCGGATAAACTAGTAACGAAAAATTTTTAAGGTTTAAACCTATTTGTTTATCCGGAATCTAAAATTTATACGGAAAGTTGGGATGACACAAATAATTAAACGTTAATTGTCTTAGTTTCTCAAATTCGTTAGGATCCAAACATCCATGACAAGTTGTCGTCGAATCGCCTGATCATGATTCTAAATTAAGTGATGATATTTCTGATTTCAAGTTTATATTAATTCACTACCCTGATACCTTAAAGTTTATTAGTTAATGGTTTTCTAACATAATTTAAACACGGTTATTAACATCGAAAAATCGAATCAATGCTTAAAACTAACAAAAAATTTAAACCTAATCAAATGAAAATAATTAGTTAGAACCATTTAACTGTATTCTGTATTTGTTATTATAACGGCAAAACCGGTCTCTTTCTTAAAGAATATTTAATGCCCCATTCCTTCTCGTGCTGCTTAATTAAATTAGCATCTTTATAGCTAAAATACAACGTACTTCTTACAGAAATTAAAAATTACTGAGCACTGAGCTTGGAAAAAATGCAAACCCAAAATAGCGTCAATTCGATGTTCGTTTCAAAGTCCGTTTTTTCTGCAGCTGCACAGCCGAAGGCAATGTATGTTATCAGACAGTAGGAGGAGGATCAGCGAGGGATCTCAATGGTCCCCCAATTTTCTGAGAATTCCATCACAGTAGAAAAAAGGCTGTAGTATTTATAGTATTGTATCTTTGAACCAACTGCCTTTTTACTACTAAAATACTTTGAATTTTTTGCTGTTCACACATGGTTACCATGAAATTCCGATCCCTTCCAATGGAAGTGATTGCGCCAAGCTTGACCGCTGCTATAATTAACAAACATTCAATGGTCAGTTTTGGCGTTAGCGTCGCGACTCGCGTCGCTCATTTACGATTAAAATAATGACTGATACCTTAACAAATTAACTTTAACAATATATTTTTAAAGATAATATTAAATAATTCTCTGATTACACCCAAAGAACGTTTTTCAAACTTAACAATATTTTTGGATTTTCGATCGACATCGTAACCAACCCTAATCCGAAGTAAGTTATTTTTATAATTTAATTCTGTAATTAAATGTTCTCTAGATTTTGTTTACATTTTAAAATATTCTACTGGTTTTAGACCATGGGTTGGACGATTTATGTATTTAGATTTTTAGCATTTAAAAGTAATGATCGTTTTTTTTCTTAATAATAAAATATTAATATTTTTTAATACAAAATATTGTAGTATCTATTATATATTATTATAAATGCAACATCGCCTCTTTGCATAATATAAGATGCAGCCATTATCTTCTTGTATTTTCCGGAAAAATCAGCATTTTTTTGGTAACCCTATTTGGCGACTTCCGATTAACCGGAAAATTCGATTATCCGGAAGAGTCGATTTCCCGAGCATTCCGGATAAACGGGAGTTTTACTGTATATGATATAATCTCTTTCAAGTATTTATATAATACTTGAATAAGCTTTGAAACAAAAAGATATATATTTTTGGGTTTCAATAATGGGTTTAAAATTTCTTAAATACAAAATGTCTTTAAAACTTACTTGTTACCAATAGCTACACAGACAAGACTGTCAAGATTAAGTTTACACCACTCTTCGACATCATGGCTGAAAGTGGCACTAAACATGGCCCTTTTCAAATCAGAAGAATCACAAGCATTATAAATAACTGCTATTTGATCTCTGAAACTGATTTCGTCTTTGCCAGTCTCAAAAAGCTTATCACACTCATCCACTATAAGCCACTGGACCCTGTGAAATAAAATAGGATAAACATTAGAACTGATTTTAAGCACCCACATAAGGATGTTATATGTGTAAGCTTCATGAAAACCTGTGTGTGAAAAATGTGTAAGCTCATTTCGCTTCATGAAAATCATATATGATTTAAGAAGACAAAGAACCCAAAAATATTTTGGAAATTTTCAACTATGAAATTCAAATAGAAATATTTCTTGATATAGTTGATCCCAAATAAACATATATTAAAAGAGAATCTATTTAAACAAGATTTTTTTTAAAACTTTATAAACTTAAAATGAGATCCTTAAAGTTTGTTTTTATTCTTCTATTGCAGACTAGGATGTCTAGAAAACACTTCACAATTTTTGAAAAATAAAAATAGGACTTTAAAAACTTCCACCTAAATTTTTACAAAAAGATGCTTAAAAAATAAGCTAAAAAATAAAAATTTATATTTTTGATCAGTCTATTCCAATCAGATAGCTTAGAAATCCTAAATTTAAAAAAGCTAGGCAATTTACTTTATATAACAAAAGTCGTACTATATATTTTCTTTAAAAAGAAAGCAATAATGAAGAAATGCCATAATTGGAAATGTTAAAAAAAATTTACTTACTTTTTTAAGCTTATAAGTGGAGGATCATTCTTCAGGAAATAAATAAGACGATTCGGGGTGGTAATTAAAATATCTGAATAACAAAATAATATAATTGCTATAACATGAATAAGTTGGAAAAACATGAATCACATTTGAAAAATATATGAATTAAAGTTTTCAATTGTTAGCGTTAAATTAGCATTCTTACCATGCTTTTTCATGAATTTGGGTCTCTTTTTCATTTCATTAACATTTTCAATTACCAATGTTCTAAGTTCAGAGCCCTCTGAGAGTTTCAAACAAAAGGAATAAATTTGTTTGACCAGTTCCCTGGTGGGTGCAATTATAACTGCTCGAAGTCCACCTTTTTCTGGACCCTATAAAACATATATAAAAGTAAGTATACAGAGGGTTGAGTAATCTTAAGGAATATCTTAATAGTGTAAAAAAAATTTAAGTTGGATAAATGTAAAAAGAAAAATTTTAACTCTAAAACCATTTTGTGAAGTTGTAATACAATTTTGTTATCATTTAAAAATGTAATAAAAACGTTATTAATAATTAATTATACTGCTAGACAAGCTTTTAGAAACAGTTAATTATATTAGCTAATAGATAATGGTAAATGATGTTAAAGTTTTAATTTGAATAAGAAAGTTTTCTTCTCCATATAAAGATTGCTAAAGGATTTTTTTCGTCTTGATTCAATAATATTTGTATAAGATTTTTATGTACTGGATTTAATTTTGGGAAAAGTCAAAAGTAAATAGTTAGTTTTAAATAAAAAATAAAATAATGAATTAAGATTTTTAATTTGTGTGGTATTAAATTTTGTTCTTATTTTCTTGTTGGGAAAAATGCCCAGTTACCATCATATCATATTTAAATTGCACATTTTACTAAGGATTCATTAAAAATACTTTTGACAAACAAAATACTTTTAACAAACAGTCAGCAATCAAACTAAACTATCACATTTTGAACAAAGAATATTTTTAAATGGTCAAGATAATGTTAACTAACTTACCTTGAGATTATGGATTAAAGGAATGAGAAATGCTGCTGTTTTACCAGATCCAGTTGGTGCACAAGCCAGTATTTGTCGTTTCTGTAACAATATTGAGGTACAACATTAATTTTAAATAATTATTGCAGTAAAAGTGTATAATAAAACCATTTTGCTAAAATATTCATAGCAGTTTATAATTAAAAGACATTTATATCACAGAAAAAAAAAGTTAAGTATATTTTTTAAAAAGCTAAAAGTTTGTAGGAAATTTTAATTTTGGTTATTTTATTCATTATTAAAGAATTTAATAAAAATCTACAAGAATTGGATTTATGATAAAAAGTTCAGGAAGACAGTCAACTTACATGTAACATCAAAGGTACTGCTTGCATTTGAATGGGTGTAGGGTCTAAGTATCCCAATTTGCTAATATTATTCAACAGAATAGGATTGACTTCATAATCCTTAACCAATTGATTGAAGCTTTCCATTGGATCAGGCACATCGTCTCCAGAAATATAGATTTTATTCTTTCTTCTAAAATGAGTAACCTAAAAAGATATACTTTAACAATGAACATTTATGTACATCAACATTAAATTTTTCATAATGATATGGATAGAATCTGATATCTTGGCCACTTCCTTTTCTATTAATTAGAGATGTAATTATTTTAAAGAAAGGCATGATGCTAATCAGACTACATAGGTTTTTGGAACTTTTATCAATGCAATGTCTACATGCAGCACTTCGACATTCAGAATTGTGCAATTTTAACTTTTGGAATAAAGTTTTCTTTTTCGTAATTTCTGAATTTTTATTAAAGAAATCCTTCGAGGATAGGGGCTAAATTTTTGCATGGTGTGATAAATATATCATCGGAAAATAGATTTAAGTATATGGGTTTTCTCAAAAAATGTTACAAATGGTGTCCCACAGCTTTCATTGCTTATAGTATTTTTAATTTTATTATTACGGAATTTTCACTTGGACTGCATAAAAGAACGAACTTTTAAGTTATTGTACCAATATTTTAAAAATACAAAAATACTAAAACAAAAGTTGGAGACTTCATTTAAAGGAGCATAGTCAGTAAAATTCACGTATTCCATGACGAAAAATTAAAGAACAAGAGAAGATAATTGTAACTTGAAATAAATATTTCGTAATTATTGATGCTTATATTGATTAACAAGTGGCTTGGCTATGAAATAAGCTTTTAACCACCACTTAATTAAAAAAGTTTTCTTTTGTAGCTTAATATATTTTGTCCCACAGAATCGAAGAATTTTGTTTTGTTGACTCTGTTACCAAAATTTCACGACACAAAATGCAAAGAAAAAAAGTTTTTTGCTGAAATAAGTACCACCATAGACACTTATTTCTGAAATGCCTGACAATTTTCTCATAAAACTTTAGATTATGGAGGAAAAAGACAAAAGTTTGAAAAATTAAGGTGAGTGTAATTATTCAATGACGACTATGTTACCCTTAGACGAGATATAGAAGTAGACCGCGCGAGTCGCATTCGTTTCTACTGTCGGAAGCGTTCCGAAATGCACCACGTGAATCAGGGCAGAAGGACTGCTACATTTGGCAAAAATCTTTTCGGGGGTTTCGATTTGGCGACTTTAATAGCATTTCTGTAATTGTTTTTCCAACTGGTTAAATATGTAAATCAAATATTTTAAGTGGTTGATCCAGAAATTGGGGGTGTTACAAAGTATTTTCAGCTTTTTTTTTTATTTAATGAAGCAAATTCATTCTTAATTAAAATTCTTTGATTACCCACTAATTAAAATTTGATAATTATTTTTTTGCATATTATAAAAATATTTGTTACTATATTCTTTAAAACTTTTGATATAATTTTTTAATAACTTTTTTTCTATCATCTTATTTAAATATATTGGTTATAACTAAAAATATTTTGCTTTTGTTGTATTCATTGTCTTAAAGGATTTCCACCAATTTAAAAAAACAAAAAAAAAAAAACTATAATGAATCTCATACATGGCATAGAATTTTAAAAAAATAAGCACAACCACATCAGACAAAGAATTTTAATAGCTGCAGTTTCACAGTAAAAGTATCTCTTTCAAATACTCAGGTAGGGAAGTAGGAAAGGCAAATATTTGCACCTGGTAAAAGATAGTATTTGTGTATATTAAGTAACTGGCATTTATGAATATTTTTTAATGGTAATTAAATCTTGACAGTTCACAAAATTTGAAATATTATAAAATTTAGGGTCATATTATTTAAGTAATATATGGAAATTGACCAAATCGAAACATATAAACTTTTTAAAATTTGAAAATATTTATTATTTAATTTATTACAACAGTATATTTTATCGTTATCAAATACTAATGAAAATAACGTTATATATATAAAAAAAATATGCAAAGTCACTTACTATATAAACTTAATTGACAACGTTAATAAAAGTTTCCTTATTTAAATAAATTTCAAATTTTCAAATTAAAATAACATCGAAATGCAGAACTAATTCTGAATTTAAAACTACATATAAATAACATGTAAATTTGCATGAGTATTTGGCGACTAATTTGATCGCCAACCTTCAAAATAGAATTTAAACATATAATTTATGTTATTTAGACAAAAATTTATATTCTTTTTACAAATTTTGGTTTGAAAAGGTAAATATATACATGTTATGCCGTAACAAATGTAAAATAACAATGATGAGTAGTACATTTGCGATAGAAATCGGTACTTTAAATTAGGTTTATGATCTCACGCCAACTGAAAAATGTTATTAAATAAAAACTAAAAGATAATTATAAATAATTTTACATTCCTATGAAACGTAATAGGTCCGCCTTTCACTTGTCTTTCGCAACAACCAAAAGCACAACAGGAACCCACCATTCTGAATAATTTTATTGAAACTTCACGTGCTACACACGAACATGTTTACAAATAGCATGGGGAAAAGGAAACAGCTGATAACCACAGATCTTTTCTGCCGGGAGTCACGTGACACGAACTGCGAACATCGGGTTTTAGGGTTACACTTCATCTACTCCCCTATTTCTGATCTAAGATGTTACCGTGTTTTTGTTAAACTAAAGCTTATTTAAGAATAAAGTCATTGTGCAGTTTAAAGCCCTGAAGTATCTGATTACGATAAGCTAAAAACAAATTTTAAGTTAACAACTTCATAGCAAAAAGCGATGATAAAGTATATTTTGTCCACTCTGTTACCATAGAAAAAGAAGCTAACTTTTTGATGAGCACAACGCTCCCAATTCTTAACTATGAACTAATTAGACATAAAAGTTTTGATTGTTGCTTGGCATATGCGGAATTTCAGATGACATGGCAACTTATTTGTAACTAAAAATATTTGCGAGTCACATATTATTAAATATTTGATTAAACAGAAGAATTTTTAATCATATCGCATTTTTTAACCTTATCGGAGTCTACAATTACGATCACTGCTCTTAATCATAATCTTTAAGAAGACATATAATCAGTTGATGAAAAGGTATTCTCCAGTATGCACTAGCGAGACATAATTTAAAGGCAACCCCACATCTTTCGAAAATCCAAAATATATTTTGTAGCTAAAACTTCGGATTAGGAAGCATGGATTGTATTTTCCGTATACAGTGGATTTGTGTAGAATTTGTTTGTAGTATGAAACTAATTAAAACTTGTTTTAAGCTAATCGTATTTGCTGTTCGTTTTAATTGATCTTCGTTTTAACTCTTTCGCTGCATCTGCTTTTGTTGCTGCATTATACGTCATAGACATAGTATTATTGGATCTTAAGTTATTGATGCTTTTAGGGACCATCCACAGCAAAAGTATTAATATGCAAGGCATTGATCCTTGGTATTTCCTTTGATAGATGGGAACATTTTACTTTCAGACGAATTAGTGTAATAGGGACGAAACAGTAGATCTCACAAATAGAACAAATTAGTCATTCAAACAAATTCATTTATTGTAAAATGAGGGAAAAATCGTCTGCCCATTTAGAACTTTTTAAAAAGTGGGCAAACCTATTTATTACTATAAAAAAAGAAATAATTTTTAAAAAGTATTAAGCTATAAAATTATTTTTTGGAAACGTTAAAAATAAAAATAATATAATTAAATTTATATTATTAATTATATAAAAAATAAATATTAACACACGATTCAATGGAGCAATTCATTTTGCTATAAAAAAGATGAAAAAATTGTTTGCCTTTTCCCTTTGTCACTGCCGCATTTTCTTTTTTATAGAACGAAAAACACAAATATGAAATTTACGTTAATATTGCGGATGTAAAATAGTTCAAACTGAGAAATGTAGTTCAAACTAAGAAATCAGGAGCGCTGCTATCAAAATATTTATATTGTAGAAAATTTGTAGTTGAAAGCAATTCGAGTGTGGTGTCTGTACATATACTTTATAACTACCGTTTCCTTACTCTCAGTATAACAGCTTTGCGGTAAGTGAAAAATTTGAATTAAGGCATAAATTATTTTTAAAAAATTTCAGATTTTGTGGAGTTTCATTAGAGAGGTGAATTCTTAATGTAATAGTAACATATATTTTAAATAAAACCCAACTTTATTTTTTTAACATTGAAAGTTGGAATTGTAACATTTTTTTGAGAATGACCCATATACTATATGAAATGATTGCAAATATGTATATGAAGATATTGGTTTCCAAATAAAGTCAAGTAATTGTTTTCCATTCTTAAGATAATTTATAGAAAAGATATTTTCTCAAACTCTGGAACTTCTACTTAAAAAAAATGTTCTTCCTATCTGGTCGTTAATTTTGGGAACCAAAGAATAAAAGTCTATTTGGAGTGAAGCTTGGTCGAACCCAAATGAAAAAAGCACCTCAAACAGACCATTTGCTATGATAAAAAAACATTATATATTCCTAAAATTTAAATCGATTCAAAAGTCACCTCTTCCTGACGAATCTTAAAAAGTTTCATCATTGATAGTCTTTTCTTCTCTTTCTTTTCCTTCTTAACTGGTACTTGTGAAACTGTTTCTTCTTCAGATGAAGAATCACTTTCTGCAATTAAAATGTTTAAAATAAAGAAAATAAATATAGTAATTTTTATGTTATTCATTACTTATAAAAACATAAAATAGTAATAACAACTACAAATAATAAATGAAGTATGTCCACTTAGAGTATATTTTAATTGTAAAGCAATTGTATATGTATCAGTCAGTGTTTTTCTTAACAAATTAAGTAAAGAAAAATATTTTTGGTAGAAAATGGTTTGGTTTCTACTCATTTTTATATCTAAAAATTTAAGGATAAATAAAAAAAAAGGGACACAGACTTATTTCTAAACCAATATTACCAAAAAGGAAAGTTGGGATATCAAAGAGAAAGTTTCTCAAAAGATTTTACCGACTTTTTTTAAACTGTGTGTTACACTTTTAAGCCTGCAACCTAAGGTCATAGTAACTAACCCCCCTTAGGCTGAAAAAAAGTACTTGGATAACTACGTTTATTTTTATTGTTTAAAAATACAATTCCTTTAACTTAACTATAAAACAATTTCGTTAACCAAATATAATGAGCTATTTTAATTAAGTTAAAATGATGACAGAAACGGCTCAGTTACATTTCTGCCAATACTTAATTTCTTTGAAAACACCTCATAAAAAAATTTCTGGTTGAGCCACAACATTAGACCTTTGGCTGATTTCAGTCAATGTACTATGGTGTTACAGCTCTGTAAAAAGGCTCAAAGTAGGTACCTAGAAAGTTTCGAAAACAAGCAAAACATGATTGTCAAAATAAAGTGGCCACAACAGCTGGGAGAGTTGTATAAATCTTAACTTACCTGATGAGCTCTCTTCTGAGGAGGCTTCATTGTTAGAGAAACTAGCTTCTTCCTGATCTTTTTTAAGTTCTTCTAATTTTATTTTCTTATTTCTTTTGGCATTCTAAAAAAATAGTATTTTTGGGATAAGATGAAATTTATAGCCTAATTCCATGTAACTGTAATGTAAGTCACGATTTAAGGGGAGATAAAAAGCTATTTAAATAAAAAAAAAAATTAAGTATATTACATTATTTAGTTATAATAAGTGTAGATCAACTATTCCACAATTTTTTTTTCCATTTAATGTTAAAAGTTGTAGAGGTAATCACTTTTTAAAAACGTGACTTACATTACAAACAGGATAATTTTGCATGGAATTACCCTATAATAATGTTAATAGTTTCTACACGTTTCTGTATTTAAAAATTAAGGACCAACAGACTTATTTTGGACCAATCTTACCAAAATGTAGATAGCAAAGAGGAAAGTTCAGAAGAATTTTCTACTTATTCTGCTAAAAAAATTGATTCAATGCATTCCTCTTACGGCAATTAAATGAATTATGAATACATTTAAAGGACAGACTCAACCATAAAATAATTTGTCCTAAAGAGATAACACAGTATTAAACTTCTATGGCAATTTTAATACTAAGAAGACTGGACGAACATAATGGAAGTCGTTTCAAATGAGATCAGTTCTTCAACTGGCAACATTGGAAAAATAGATTTTACTTAAGATTTCTCCCTTAGTCGCTTGTTACTTGAAAACATTTGTTAGTAGATTGAATCTAACACAATGGACAAGGTTACATACAGTTGGACTTCGGACAACCTAGCTTATTAAAAATGAGACTTATTATGTGAGATTTATATTATGTATTGGGTGAAAGAGTATTTGCATAAACAATGATTTTGTCTTGAACTAATCAAGATATAGAGTGCTTTTTAAAGATAAACATATTCACTATATAGAAAGATCTGACTAACCTTTCAACTGCACAATTCTCAAAAGTAAAAAACAGTGAATTATACGATGATAAAAATTTAACTGGTCATGGTTTTAAAAAGATGATAAAAATGTCACATTTCATTATTTAACACACAATTCAAGCTTCTTTACAAATCATTGTATATTTCCCCTTGCTAACTTATTAAGTGGAAATTATGTATTAACTATTACTTGGTTCAGAAATAAAATTTTGGGTTTTTAATTTTTGATGGATTTGTTTAGAATTAATTCAAATCAAATTACAGCTAAATAATATATTATCATTTACGTGATCTACCTATTATATTACAAAAAGTTATTGAACATATGAGCCCTTATATTGTGTCAGTAAAAATTGATTCATAAAAATAAAACAAACCTTTAACTTATTTTTTCGTCGTTTATTTTGTTTGGGGTCGAATGAAGTCCCAAAAACCATTTCTGAAAATAATTGAATCCGTCCATGCTGCTTCGTGACTCGGATTCAAACTTCTATATGCTTCTATTTATTTTGATTTTAAATTTACCATTGCCAAAATACTTTATTTTATTTGGACCATGCTTTCAATAACTGTGGCTCAAACTAAGATAATTTCGGTCAATATTTAGAAATATGATGTTAAACAACAAATAAACTTTTTAAACTTGAAAAAGTTTATTATTTAAGCAATATTGATTAAATATTTAAAATTAAACGCGCCACTGACTTGGCCAATGGTCATAAAGAATCTCAAAAATGTTACAGACGAAGTGAACTGAAGAAATCTTTCTAAAAAGTCAACAAAGCAAAGCAACCAGAAATCAAAAATCCACTTTTTAATTTGGTAAAAAAAAAGGTTTGTTAATTAAAAATTTAAATTTTAGCTTTGAAACTTTATTGTATATTAACTGAAAAAAAGATCTAACTTTGTTTTTTATTTGATAAAGGATCTAAACATTAAAAACTAACAACGTTAATGTATTTTGCTTCATATTTTATCAATATTTAATTACGTACTTAGTTTTTCATTAAGTAGTTAAAATGTGTAGTTTTATTTCCTTTTAGTAGTTCCTCTATTTATAATACAACCTCTCGGAAAAGTCTCAAATTTTTTTATGCCTAGACTTAGCACTTACCTATGTAACAATAAATTATACTAATAACATTGCATTTTTTTGTCAATTATTTATATTTTTATGCTTATTTTTATAATTGAATCTTGATTTTTTAGATTTCATATTCACAACAAAATGATTGAAGTCACTTGCAATGATCGTCTTGGAAAGAAAGTGCGAATCAAGTGCAAGTATCCTTTGCATGAAATAATATGTATTGTGCTAAATAACAGGATGGTAAAATCGTAGTTGCTGGCCCGGTGACAAATTGCAAAGCTTGTTGAGCTTTTAAACAGCGATTAATACCTGGCAACCATGTATACTATTTAAAAGAAGGGGGTGTTAAACGATTGTGGCACACCTCTGTAAGTTGATCAAGATTAGTTTTAGGGTTACTAAAAAAAAAATGGTTACCAAAGACGAATTCAGATAACTTGATTTTTGAGCTGTGCCAAGCTCGAATAGGCGCCGGGCTAGCGACTAGGACCCAAAAGGGTACAATTTTTTTTATATATTTAAATAAGATAACAGCAACTAATCCAGAGGTAGTTGAAATATTTATCCTATTTTTTAAAATAAAATTTGTATAAATAAAGATGTCGCAAAGAAAAGATATTTTTTCTTTGCAAAAAATTACATTTTACAAAGTGAAATAAATAGTGGATTGGATATTTGTATCCAAGTGAACTTCTTTAACTAAAAAAATAGTTTCCGTTTTTGAGTCTTCATGTCAAAACACCCAGTCCACTTGACTCAGATTTTCTTGAAACTTTGTACATTTGTTCTCGATTATGATTTAAGAATGCATGCCAATTTTTTTTTTAGTTTCTCATTATATATTTTTAAAAACTATTTAGTGCTATTGTCATTGATGAAATGTTTCTTTTTTTTTTCATTTCTGAAGAAATACATTGTTTTTGGGTAGTATGTTTCCTTAACTAGAACTTTAGTGCTGATGATACTATCGGAGATTTGAAAAAATTGATTTCAGCTCAGACTGGAACAAAATGGGATAAAATTGTATTGAAGAAATGGTAAGTATTTTATCATTTACTACCTATTTATAATCTATGTATTTATTATTTAAATATTTTGATGCATGACCTAATTTAGTTCTGAATTAACTTTTGCATTTCTTCTACAGGTATACAATATTCAAGGATAATATTAGTTTGGCAGACTGTATCCTTTTATATGTATTTAGTATTGATTTTTATAACCAGCCAAAGCTATTTATCAGATTTTATAAGAAATGTTATGTAGTAATTTTATAGAGTATGAATGTAAAATCTCGCTAATACCTCTCTTTAAGGGATTGACTTGAAAAATGATTATGTATGCTTCATACTGCATTAAGCACAAATAATCAAGCAATGCATACAAATATTATGTTAAAAGTAAAACAATTAAGATGTTTTAAGGAAGTTGAAATTTGTTTCTAGATTTCACATGTACTTTGAGCTTTCATTACACAAGTGACTTTAATGTTATTTCATATTAAATTGTTCATTAGCAGCACTCCTTAACTATATTTTACTTTCTTTCAAATCTTTTCTTATCAAACTCATTTAAAAAAATCTTTTATTTGTTTAGTTCCTTATTAAGAAACAAGGAAATATTTGTGATTGCAATGTAATGAGTGCAAATATATGCTAAATTGATTGACTAGTTTGTTAAATTGCTTAATCACTTAGCATAAAATGACACAATAACGTGTTTCACAGGCTTCTACAAAAAAAAATAATCATAAAATTAATGAAAGAAATGTTCAGAGACTCAAACCATAACCAAAAAAACGTTTCCAAAAATAATTAATTCCTTATTACTCTATAATAATAAAAGAAAGAATCTGTTGTGTGTGTTTGTATTCGGATCGTAAAAGACCTACTTATACTGCCCTCAGAAATTCGAAATTTTTAAGATAGATTCCCTTTAATACTAACGTGTGCACCTGAGGCTTAGTTTTTTCATATTTGTTCCATTTTTAGAGAAAATTCGTATTTTCTAAAAAAAATACACCACTTTCGCTCAAATCCGATCATTTTTTCTCTTTCCTGATGCCATCGGCTGAAAAAATTAAATAAAACTTTTAACGAAAACATTTAAAATTCAAAATGTTTATTTTATTCTTTTGCCATTACTTTCAGAAACTAAATTCATTATTTGAAAAATAATTGACATGTTTCAAGTGACGTAATTCCGCCAGTCTTCATTCCCGGATTTTATTATGGGTTTATTTGATGATTTTTTCATTGATTTTTCTGTTGACTGCATGTATGCATATTTAAGCAATAAATGTATAGTTAAGCTATTACTGAACTATGATGGTTAATAAAGGCCATCGCACTAGAGCTATTAGTGTTTTATGTCTTTATTTTTCACCAAATACGTTGCCAAACTCGCCAAATTATTAACTAAAATTCGCCAAATAGGCAATTTCTTTTATAAATAATTTATAAGCTGGTCGGTTGTTCGAAGGTCATTGTGTTAGAGCTGTATAATGGGTGTGGGTAGCTATATCTATTTTCTCACCAAATTTCCCAAAACGCGCCAAATGAGCTAAAAGGTTTTATGTATTTATGAGGGAATTGTGATGACATTTATGAGTGCATTTTATAGCATATTTTTCATTTTGGAATTTTAAGGCAATGAAACGGGATTTTATAAATTATAACGAGCGGAAACAATATCAAGTTTATAATCGTATAACAGGGTATATGGTACACATATTTGGAATCTATTTGATATTTTTTATTCCGTGTGAAGAACGGGTATAAATTTGCTAGTAGTTAATATGATGCTACATTTCTATTTATAACATTTCTGTATGTATTTACGAAACAAAAAATTGCCAGTGAATAAAGCTCCACTTATCGAAATTATTGCGTAACATAATTTTTTTAAAAGGATTATGTCACCCATAACGGATTTGGCGACGATTATGTAATATTTACGTTTATGGAAATTATGGCAACGCTAACAGGGGACTGGTGTATGAACAGAAAAGTACCGATATTTTTTTTTATATAATGACATGCACTTCAAGGTTATTGCTAAAGTGAAGCTATTCAGTTTTCAAATGGGATGGAGATATGGATGGTGTAGACAGATGTTTAAAATGAATCTTTATATCAATGTTGAAATGTTTTAATTTAGTTCTGAATTTAATTACCTTAACATTATTCTTAGATGAAATTCATGATGGCATGAACTTGGAATTGTATTACCAGTGACTTGAACTTCACCATGAATAACCTGTGTTTCATATTCATACAACTGATTTCTCTTTATGTTAAAGATTTTCAGTTCTCACCTTTTTTATTGTAAATTTTCAAATAAACTAAATACTGATGTAAATTTCTTTCCTGAGTACTGATTTCATATTAAGTATGATGACAGAATTATAATGTTCTAAACAATTTTAACGTTATTGTAAAATAATTTAGTTGCCTAGAATCTAAACTTACAGGCCTTTTAATTGCTTTTCAAATTGAGTTAGGACTATATTATAAATACAACTTATATACTAATTTTTGATCCTTACATTTTTTTAATGAATTGCTATGATAAAACAGCCATTCTCGATTTGTAGTACATTGCCAAGCAACGAAGATGCCTAAATGTCTGAAAATTTCCCTTCATATTTCATACAATTAAGTAGGTATCACAACCCTAAGTTAAATTTTTAAGCTTGCCAAAAGTCGCTACTGAACTGTTTAGCCATTATATCATAGCTGTACCTTTTCCAGTCTATTTGAGGCATACAATTGTGTGTTAAGTTGTTGTTTTTTAGTTGTGTGTTAATTAACTTCATTTTTGTTACTAAATAATTTTTTTATTATTTTGTTTTAAGAAATTAAATAATAAGCAAAACGGAAAGTGAGCTAATAAAAGATTGAAAATGAAAATTTGTATTATTGAGGTTAATTTATATTTTTAATGATGACAGTTAAACAATTTATGTAGAATATTCTATTAAATTAAAATATTTTTTAATAAAAGGAAAATATTAAATGATGGATTTTAAATATAAAAATTTAAATATGAAGCTAAATAATGACCTAGCTGTTTCAAAAAAGAGTAAAGTATTTTAAATATTTTTTAACAAATGTAAATCATTTTTTCATGGTGATAAATTATTTAATATTATTAAAAGCATCAGTTATTTATTTTAAATACTACAGATAGTTTAAATAATAAAAAATTACATAATTAGGATTTGATTGGAATTGTAGAAAGTAATTGCATTATTCTCCTAAAGCTCATGTGTTAAAATATCTTTAGCTTGACTAATAATTAGTTGCAATTGAAAGTCTTCATCAGAAGTATCAGCTATTTTTTCCTGTTCTTCTAATTTTTTCTCAAGGTTTCCAACTTTATTTTGTAAGTAGTTGATGTGTTTCTCCAAATGCAAGCTCTAAAAAATACATCAAACCATTTTTATAATTTATGATAACATGATTCACAAGTTATTAATTGTTTTAATATTAAGTCACATTTAATGAAATAACATTAATAAAGATTATATTATATTTGTTATAAATATATCTTGCATACATTTTTATTTTAATTTGCTGCTTAACTTTCAAAAATAATTATGCAAGGCAAGTAAAAATAAATTTTGCAATCTTAAAATCAATATTTGATTTATTTTACTTATTATTTGAAAGAATCAAAAACATGTATAAGTACTTGACTCAATGATGGAATACTGCATGAAGACAAAATACTTTGAGTTAATTGGAGTTTAA
The DNA here is from genome assembly GCA_019343175.1 of Oedothorax gibbosus. Classification (NCBI taxonomy): domain Eukaryota; kingdom Metazoa; phylum Arthropoda; class Arachnida; order Araneae; family Linyphiidae; genus Oedothorax; species Oedothorax gibbosus. The sequence goes on from CM033271.1 coordinate 24,018,483, forward strand.
TTAAGAAATATTACAAATCAACAGCAGTAAGTGACATTAAAAGTAACTTTAAATGAATCGGGATCAAAATTGACTGTTTTTTTCATCTAAAGTCTTAATGGTTAATTTTCTGTCATTTACTTTTTATTAGTATGTATATTCAAAAAATTTCTTTTTTATATTTATAAAAAGCAATTGCCAAAGCTCCAACCATTTTTGTCAATTTAACTTTTTTTAATGCTCATTTAAGAAAGTGGTTCTGTCTTGTTAATAATTTGCAAATATTAATTCAGTGTCTTTAATTATATTGTTATTCTATTTTAGATTTGTTATGTTTTTTTCGGATACATTGTTAGTTTTTCATTCTAGTGTAAAAATAAAAAATTACCAGATTATTTAATTCCAGAAGATATTTCATCTGTTCATGCAATTCCTTTTCATTGTACAAAACCTCATTTTTCTGAATTGTCAAGTCTCCCCCATTATCATACGATTTACCATCTATTTCATTGAACTGCATTTTAGCCTAAATTCAAAAAGGAATAATAATTACTTTTTAAAACTGGAAAAGATACTACTCTAATTCAAAATATTAGAGCTATTGAAAGGTTATTTTATATACAAATGACTTTGGTATGCAATTAGCTGTACATACCTTAGTTATTCTAATTGCTTAAAAACACTGGATCCCGATCTCTGATTAAAAATTGCTTAGCCTAAATATTAGGAGTTATGGTTGCTCCAGGTATTTGAAACTTTATGAGAAAATAATGAAGTATTTGTATGCTACATAATTGGAAACATGTTTTAAAAAAAGTAACAAATATGAGCTGGCAAGATAAGCGTTTATTTGGTTTCATGTTCAGAAACAAGATTTATCAATTGTAAATGAATTATGTAACATTTATCAACTTCATCATTTTACCATAAAATTTCGTCCACTTTCGTTGCCTTTGGCTTATTAGGTCCAGAGATGTGAGTATGTAGGGACACTTTTTGCAGATAAATGTATTAGAAAAGGTATTTTTAATAATATAATTTAAATTTATTTTTTAAATTGGTAAATTCATGCTTATTGTATACATTTTTATTCATTAAAGTCTATTAGAATCTCGCCACGCGAAAATAAGTTTTATGCTTTAGTTCGTCTAAATAAAAAAAAAAGGCCTAGGACAAATAAAGATAATAGTTGCTCAGGATTGGTGTATGGTGTTGGTTTAAGATAAACATAGACAGTTATTTCTTTTATGAAAAGGATTAACTTTTACAACTTATTAGGGAATTTAGGCAAAATTAATAAATGCTGAGGGCTACCCAAGTGCAGTATCCAACTTTGAGGGATAGTGGGGATCGTAAGCCGTTTTGAGCTTTGTCAGGTGGCTGCTTGGTTTATCAATTATGGAGGATTATCTCCCTTTCTTGTCTCGATTTTCATCACGGATCTCTGTCTAGTCTGACTCGTCAGTGGAGGGTTAGTAAACAATTAAAAAAATTAAGTCACATTAAAAACGAGTTTTAAAAATTTTAAGTTAATGTTTTATGATATAAGAAAAGTTTTAATGAAACTCTTATATGGGTCTTTAATGAGTTAATAAACAATGATTCCGATTTCTACAATTTTTACCTGAGGCGGAATAGAAGCCGGGTATTCAAACCTTCACGTTGCTCCAAAGGAAGAAAAAAAATCAAAGACAAAGAGACAAATTACTCCATCTGTATTAGATATTTTTACCAGTGGTTTTTTTTATATGCTAATGTAAATGGTTTTATATGCTAATGTAAATGGTTTATAGAGCCATGGTTTACACATGGCTCTATAATTCAATTTTTTTAAACTGTTTTGAATATTATTTTATTTTCAATAAATGATTTTACAACAAAATATTCGAACCAATTTCAAAAAGTGGAATTATTGAGAACTGTTATAGCCAGCCACGTTTATCTTATTAAAAAAAAACATTTGTAAAAATATTCAATACAGCCAGAGTAATTTGGCTTAGAAAATTAGGTTTTTCCATTTTACTAATACAGAGAAAAGACTTCTGTTTGGAAACCCGGCTACCCCTCAATTAAGGGGTAATGCGTTAAAAGTTAAATAATTTTTCGTAACTTACCTGATTCGCTAGAACAATTGCTGAGAAATTATTGCGAGAAACTTCGCATACATGTTTGTATTCCAACATCAATTGATCCATCTCTTCGTTTATTTTTGTGTTTTGCTGCACCAAGTGTTCGCAAGTCTCGAGTACGGATTCAAACCAGACGTTGCCGAGCATTCCGCTTTCGAACAGTGCTTGGTACGGCACAGGTAACAATTGTAGCTTCAGAGATTTATCTTGAATCATTCTTTCTATGATGTCGTTCAGTTTATTCTGCAATCTTCAAATATAATTAAATTACTTGATAGGTATAAACGATGAATGGTCTATAAGATTAGTGGAAACAAGGGGTATTTTTTATACCAGTAACCAGTCTGGTTTTTGAACATCCAGTTTCTACGAGGGCTGTTTTTTTTCAACCTCCGATGGGCTGTAACAAAAAGACGGGTCAAAATACAAAAAAAAAGATTTTTTTTACCTAAAGTAATGTACAATACTGCTTATTTCTCCACATAATCATCTTGTCGATTAAGGCATTTGTTATACCTGTAAACAAGCTTTGAAATACCTTCTTATAAAATGTAGCCGCCAATGATTGGGAGGGAGTTGTGGCGGTTTCGTTTAAAAAAAGTAAATTTGGAAGCTTTACGTCAATTTTTTTCTGTCCTCCAAGCCACTGCTAGTCCATAATTCACTTATGGTGAACCTTTGAGTTTCCCTAAACACTTGGTCAACTGGCTGAACAATACCGTCTGTAGCGACAGACTTGCTTCCTTGGTCCCCTTCTTCATGAACATCAGTATTGTTCAGCGAGTTGACCAAGTGTTTAGAGAAACTCGAAGGTTTACCATAAGTGAATTATTGATAAGCATAGTGGCTTGGATTGTAGCGCTTCCAAGTTGACGTGGAGCTCAAAGAAACCGTCAAAACTCCATTCAAATCATTGGCGGCTACATTTTATGAAGAGGGTGTTTCAAAGATTGTTTACAGATATGGCAAAAATGCTTTAATCGTCAAGGTGATTATATGGAGAAATATGCAGTATTGTACTTTACTTTTGGTAAAAAAATCTTTTTTGTATCTTCACCCGTCTTTTTGTTACAGCCCATCGGAGGTTGAAAAAAAAACAGCCCTCGTACATTGCAGTTAGCCAGAAACTGCCGGGACACAATCAGCGGCCTGTGTGCATCTATGACGTCATTATTACGATGCATCCAATGGGGAAAAAGTCTGTTAATAATAGCTACATATCTTTAAGACCATCATTAGGAAGATTTTAAAATATAAAATGCATCTTCAAGTTTCTTACATCATTCAAGTTTCTGGCGCAAGTGGTTTTCAACAAGCAATGGATTTAAGGTATCCATATACCTTAGACAACTTTTTCCTAAATTTTTGAGATAGACTTTTTAAACTTTGTGAGAAGATCAGGCACATAAAAACTAACATAAAAATACTTTACTGCATTAAAAAAAATATTAATTAATAAATTAATTAGCAATTATTTAATTTAAGAGGGCCAAATTATGTGCAATATTACGACAATCCGAATTGCTTGTTACAAAATTTTTGCAAAAAGAAATCAGTAAATATCCAGGCATGTGATCATACTTTATCTAAGCTCTAAGCAAAGTAGTTATTTAATTATGATAATTTGAAATGGCTATAGCTTTAAAATAGATTTTTTTAATAATTTAATTTTTTGAAGTCTGTAAAAAATTAATATTCTTTACAATTGTTATAAAAACTATGGCCACAATGCCCTGATTCTTACTCTTTAAAATTCACTTTAAAATTTTTAAATCGAAACATATAATTTGAAGTATCTTGCTCGAGTACAAGCATATTAAAGAAAAAATCGTTCTTCAGAAATGAGTTGAAGGATTTCATTGTAAGATTGAAGACAGTAGAATTTCCCTTAAACGACTGCTGTAAATTAAAACTATTTACAGTAAAGAAATCTCTTGTACCAAATGAAAGATAAAAAATCAGATAATATTTTAATGCAAAAGTATCAGAACACATATTTTGATCAATTTTTCCGTTTTCTAAGGTATATGGATACCTTAAGTTTTGAATTTGGGGATTACGAATCTCCTCTTTTAATAGTAAACTATTTAATGAAATTTTAAAAAAAATATTTTCAATGCCATAACTCATAACTGATTGCCCCAAAAATTAAACACAATATGAAGATAATTTTACTATTTTTCCGAATATATATATATATGTATTTTGCAGAATAAGAATGAGTTATGAAGTAATGACCTTTATAGTAAATCGTATGGGTCATAACAGAGGATATCGACTCTGATTGTGTTTCCGCGGTGTCTTGCTTATTTTTTGTGTTTATAATATTGCGAATAAGCACAGGTTGGTATTAAAAAGTCACTTCTACTCTAAAATATAGCGCTAATCCTATATACAGACTATTAAGTTTTCACAGCGTTAAAAGATAAAATAATAGAAAGGGGAACAACTTTTACATAAACTCATTTCCCGCCTTTTTGGCTCATAGTTTTTACTGCGTTATGAAGAATATAAAGGAAAAACGACTTTTATAGGAGTATTTCTCTGCAACTTTGTTTTATAATTTACCCTGAAGAAGTTTTCACTGCGTTATGAAGAATATAAAGGAAAAACAACTTTTACAGAAACTACTTCCCCTTTCCCATTCTAGTAGTATATTACGTATTTTTTTTTAATATTCATTTGCTATGTTAAGTTAATAATATTTTTAAAATATAAGTTATTATAAAAATTATATAAATCAAACGAAATCAGAGTAATATCTACAATCAATTTTGAAAGCAAATATATAAATAAAAAATAAATTATCTTAAACAAGATTAAATTTACGAATTAGATATACAATGGTATACCATCATAAAAAATATTACGATTTCTATTTATTTTCTTATACCTTTTGACAAATGAACGGAATTCTATATCCAGGTTTGATATATTGGATTTAAAGTTGTCGGATTTCGAATCAATTTGTTCTTGCAATTTACAGAGTTTGGATTTCAGCGGTGAAATATCTTCAATATTTCTTTCAGCTTCTTCGAACTTTTCCTCTAAAAGAAAAATCGAATGACAGGTGAAAATTTTATTACGAGGCTTTTCAAATGTAAACCTATACCTTTCATAGTTAGATCCATTCTTATCTAAATGATGCTGAACGTGAAATATCATCGTTTCAAGGTATTACCTCAATTAGACAGTTATTGCGAGACTTGGTTAGAAATAAATACTATCTTTGGTCATAAAGGCTAATTTCCTTATTTTAAAAATGTAATTTTCTGTCTAAGCCAGTTGTCATAAAATATTATAAATAAAATGTCCTAAATTAAAAATATGACAGTTTAAATTAAGAATATTTTTTTATCGTAATTGCAAGTGTTTGATTATGTAATGGTTTGTAATCCTTATATACAAGACCCTAATTGTGATATTAAGGATTATTTTACTTTCGGTAACTGTAAACTTAATTTAGTGAAATAAAAAATATTTCTATAAACAAAACTTAGTTTTTAATATGTTCTATCTATTAACTCGAAGAACTGCAAGTTATAAAGTAATACAAAACGATTAAACGATTCTTACCACCTTTATAGCCTAGCTCCAATTTCTGGCCGATAGAACTTGTTTTAGGGATGGGTCCATACTCTCAAATAGGGGCAACCATAAGTTTGTTGTAAGTTAGAGTTTCTATACTAATACGGTTTCCGTCGCTTTCTAGATTGGTTTTCAAAGTAAACTCATTCCCTACCACCTTTTTCTAGCTTCTATAAATTAAAAGATGGACTATACTTGAATCTTGAATAACAACTTTATGCAATAAATACCTTAATTGAACGAATGCATAAACTTTCCACCACGCTTACTTAGCTTCTTTTCCACGTTAGTTAGACGTTCCACTCTTTTGGTGAGAGGAACGTTCTCTTTCTTCTGGCATGCCTTTTCCGTCCCAATCCTACTCAATTCGCTCTTCAGGAGAATCAACTCGAGGTGAAAGTCTTCATAGGCTTTGTTCAAGAGAGACATACTCTCTTTCTTTAGTATTTTCTTGCTCTCGTACTCAGCCTCGAAGAACTGTTTTTCGTCCTCCAGAAATGAACAGAGTTGATTTTTTCTGCAAATGTGAGGAATATGTAATGTGTCCTTGTTAACCCCAATTCTGCCGTGGGCAGGTAAACTGAAGTATCTATACTAGTGACTGGGACCAGTGTTGCAAGTAGTTAGTAACTCTAACCTATAAGAAAGTATACTGAAAGTCTGATTGTTTCAGAGCGAAAATGGTCCAAATCATTGAATTGGTTACTGCAGTTTACCTAAATACGGCAGAATTTTCCAGCCTTTTAGACGACGATTCAAATTTTTTTCACAATAAATTGAAGTACAATATTTCAAACTATTTTTTTTTACTTTTAAATGGTCTTTAAATATTAAGTACTAGCTAACTTATACCCGTTCTTCGCACGGAATAAAAAAAATATCAAATAGATTCCAAATATGTGTACCATATACCCTGTTATATGATCATAAACTTATTATTGTTTCCGCTCGTTATAAATTATAAAATCCCGTTTCATTGCCTTAAAATTCCAAAATGAAAAATACGCTATAAAATGCACTCATAAATGTCATCACAATTCCCTAATAAATACATAAAACCTTTTAGCTCATTTGGCGCGTTTTGGGAAATAATTTGGCGAGAAAATAGATATAGCTACCCACACCCATTATACAGCTCTAACACAATGACCTTCGAACAACCGACCAGCTTATAAATTATTTATAAAAGAAATGGCATATTTGGCGAATTTTAGTTAATAATTTGGCGAGTTTGGCAACGTATTTGGCGAAAAAATAAAGACATAAAATACTAATAGCTCTAGTGCGATGGCCTTTATTAACCATCATAGTTCAGTAATAGCTTAACTATACGTTTATTGCTTAAATATGCATACATGCAGTCAACAGAAAAATCAATGAAAAAATCATCAAATAAACCCACAATAAAATCCGGGAATGAAGACTGGCGGAATTACGTCACTTGAAACATGTCAATTATTTTTCAAATAATGCATTTAGTTTCTGAAAGTAATGGCAAAAGAATAAAATAAACATTTTGAATTTTAAATGTTTTCGTTAAAAGTTTTATTTAATTTTTTCAGCCGATTGCATGGATTGGCTTTGAAGACCCAGAAATTTTAATTCTCTCCGAAGATGCAGAAGAAATAGCGAAAGCTGTCTACGACAGCTTCGGATCCATCTAGTTTTTGCACACAACATGGACACGACGACAACAACAACAACAACAGCCGATGGCATCAGGAAAGGGAAAAAAATTATCGGATTTTAGCGAAAGTGGTGTATTTTTTTCAGAAAATTCGAATTTTCCCTAAAAATTGAATAAATATGAAAAATCTAAGCCTCAGGTGCACATGTTGGTATTAAAGGGAATCTATCTTGAAAATTTCGTATTTCTGAGGACAGTATAAGTAGGTCTTTTACGATCCGAAAACAAACACACAGACACACACACAGACTCTTTCTTTTATTATTATAGATAAGTTTTCATGAAACTTCAACTTAATGAATCATATTTTTATCTCCTGAAGATGTAATAAAAATTACGACACAAACTGTTTTATATACACTACAAACACATCCGATCAAATTTAGGGTTTTAAACAGGTAACTGATTTGCCATAATAAAATCGTAAAAAATACCAAAACTTCAATCCTACTACATCCTGTTAATTCCATTTAAAAACGACTTTTTCTCATTAAATACACATAAGCTTTTTAAATTGAGGAAAGGTTTTGCATCAGTTGCAATTATAACAAAGAACCTTTAAGCTACAAATGAAGTGTCCTACCTACTCGGTCTCCGAATCCTTCGTGGAATGAAACCAAAAAAAGCTATCTTGCTGACATTAACACGCCTCCAAAGTGACGTCATTGAAAACAAGATTTCGAGAAAACGGTTATTGACTAGAAACGAGTTTTAAGAAAATATTTGTAAACTAGAAACGAGTTTACAAAAACGGTTTTAAACAGTAGTCATTTTTATGGGAAATTTCTGTGACGTTTATTTGTTACAGTGCAGCTATTGTATGATTTTCATACTTTAGAACTGTTGTGACTAAACCTAGTAAAATAAATTATTTACTCATAATATTTGCTTGAAATTGTTCGATTTTGGAACTCTTTTCATCTACATTTTATAACTTATACAATTTATAATGCAATTACTTAAACATATTATATCAATTAGTTGTAAGAGTTTAAAACTACAGTTTGATAGCTAAACATAATCCAATAACTTCATAGAAGAAAATAATCACGAATGAAAATATTAAAATGTTTAACTCTGCGCCTCTACTTAGTTTTTTGGTGTAAAACCCTTTAAGTTTTTTTTCGCGAATTTGTTTAAAAACTCAAATAAATGAAATGGATAAAAATGTTTTTTATTAAACTACTTTATTTTTTTTCATTCAAAATAGTTCTAAAAATTTCCTAAACTATACAAAGTAAAAGAAATTACGGGCACTTTGAAAAAACACCAACGTTAAGTGGTTAAAATTTGAATTACATTTGGAATACAATGCTTAATACGAAAAGTAAATATATTTAAACACTTCATCACATTACCTGTTGAGTTTTTCTTCTAAGTCCGTAATTTTAATGGAAAACATTTCTTTTTCCAACTCGGTAAGGTCTTTGGCAGTTTCAGATTCAACTTTGGACCTCAGAGAACGGTCTTGGGCTTTTGATCGTACAGATTCTTGCCGTTTTTTGACAATTGGCTTTTGAGATCTTGTACTCATTCTGAAAGTTTGACTATTTAAATAAATATTCAAATAAACCAGCTAAAATAATAAATAGTTTTTAATATTATGTGCAATGAATTAGGACATTTTTCTTTAAGCTCCTCTAGTTAGTATAATCGTTTTCTAGAAAATTTTCGTCATAATTCTTCTATACTAGTTTAATTAATTTTTATTCGTAATTCTTAGAAAACTCATCTTCGAAAGTATTTTCACGATTAATTTAACTTAAAAGTAAAAGAAATAAATGCAACACATTGCATTCAGACCCTATTCAGACAATTTGGAAGACTGGGATTTCATCTAGTCTAAGTGGAATATTGTGTTTTAGATGCAATAAAACGCCTAGAACGGACCACAGAATGAAGAAGGTCTTGAGTTTATAGATCAGCTGGTATTGATCAGTGATAGTTCGGTTGCTAGGTTACAAAACGCGTTTCTACCTTTTATTTCAATTGTTTCTATACAATTTTAGAAAAAATCGATTGTCTATGCAATTATAGTTTATTACAGAGTCTAAAATTTATTTAAACCATTTGCAACAAACATTCCGTTACAGTAATGTAAAGAAGGAATAATAGATGTATATTTGGCTATAATACACTAATTAGATTTTTTGAAATAGGTAATTAAGATAATAAATTATGATGGGTATCTGTTTTAATCTTAGTTTAAAAAAAATTGATGATTAATGTAAAGACGTATGACTTCAGATTTTTTTGGAGAGACAAACCTAGACTATTATTTTACAAAATATTTCAAATCAGAATTTTTTTAAATCCTTTTATTAAAATTCTTTGGCTTGTTTGTTTCCTTTGACTTGTCCTTTTTTAAAACATAAACGTTAAATTAGCTCAGAGAAAAACTACAATTATATTGGTTTACATTATAAATCCTATAACCAAATAAGTTATCCACATAATTTTTTCTTACATCTTTTGACACTTCATTTTCACTTTTGAATAAATTTCTATATTGTTTCCCAATGAAAAATATTTATGATGAAGAATACTTATCATTTTCAGAAATACGAGTACTATTTAAATAAGAATACAAATTGTGCACTGGCAAACATCAAAGAGGGCCATAACCAGAGTCACGCAAATTTGGCGAACCCATTTGGCAAGTTTTCCACACCAGAGAAAATTTACATAATTCTGAACAAGGCTTGGTTCTTCCCTTCAATTAAAATGATTTAATTCCATACGTGATGCACTAGATTGTGCTCAATTGTTTAAATTTTTACAAGAAAGGATAAGATAAGGTTGTTTATGTGTTGGTTTTGAGTATTTTTCGATGAATTATATATTTATAGAAATACTTAGCATAAACTATTGTTTTTAAAATTATCGTTTCTACCGATTAAGTAAACAAGGATTTTTTTAATGGAGTATCTATTACAGTTTATTTTAATTTACAAATATCACACAAAACAGCTTAATAAAAATACGTAATAAACATCATGTTCGGAAATAAAACAAATGCCAATATAGTTATTGCTGTAAAAAAAAATTATTTTTCGTTGTTTTTTCAAACAACAGTTATTAATTCAAAAAGTAACTTATTTTCTTTGATTTAAAGATTGAGGTCCGAGAAGTAATTTCTCTTCATGTAGAATTTATGTTGCAACTGAAGACCTGAAACATGGCCATTATCTGCAAACTGAACTATTTTGACACGTTCATTTTAAAAACGTTGAGCTAAAAATATCTTTATTTTTTGACTCGCGCTACAATAACCAAATAAAACAAAAACACCAAACCATTTACTCGGGATTCTAAAGTTTTCCGATTTCTCTCTCCATAGAATTTCAAACTTAAATATAAACTAAAATCTCAACTAGAATTCCAAAATGAGTTCCACACAAGATAGAAGCCCAATATGTCCAAACTGTTTAAATTGCGTTTATTTTGGTAAGACGAAAATTGATAAAATAATAGAAATATTTCATTCTTCAATTTCAATAAAACATTTAGCTTACGTTTGATGTTTTAGTAGAAAATTTAATGTATTTCCTATAATATTGTATTTCCAGAATTGTTTTTGATTTTTTATAAATATAGTTTAATTTTAAAATGCATCTCTTAAACAAGCTTTAAAAGATCCAACCGTTGGATTAATTACCCCATCAAGATTTTCTGTGCGAGTTGACATTCTTTAATATCTTATTTCCATTTCGCAAATATCGCCAACGGACTCCCCTCAGAACTTCATTTTAATCTATCATTGGATGTCATTTTTAATTAAGTTTTCTTTTAAATTTAACACTGTATTAAAATAAAAGCTGGTATAGCTGTGATATTGGAGATAGACGAATTCTTTGACGACTTTTTTAGCATCGTGAAAAGTTTACGTTTGTTTTTTTCTGCATACTGGTTGTATAGAGGTTGGGCTGAAAGTTTTTTTTCTCTCGTTGATGACATTGTAACAGAAATGCTCGAATTAACGAATCAAGATTATCACAGTTTTTTTCCCCAAAAACTATACAATAAATACAATACCTTATAGCAAAAGTAAATTTGTATTTGTTTTAGCTGAAAGAGTTGCCTGCATGGGTAGATGGTGGCATCGAAATTGCCTAAGATGTGCAAAATGCAACAAAGTTCTAGAAGCTACCAAGGCCTGCTGCGTAAGTCTAAACCACTGTAAAATAAACGGTTATGTAGTTAAAAACAAAACAAAACTGTCAAAAAGACTATATGTAGTATTGGTTGTTGATTGATTTTTATTTGTTTTGTATACTCGTGTTTTTTTTAAATTAACTATTTTGGTACTTTTCCATTTCGTGGGAGCAAATCTCGCCAAAAAGTATACACAGTTAAAGGTTGCCATTGGCGTTTGGCGCCGATTGTACATTTTAAGAGAATTTGTGAAATGAAAAAATTGGAAAATACATAATTATTTGCAAATATGAAATTGTGTGATAATAAATATACTTCTTACAAAAAAATTATATGATGTTAAACTACCAGTTTGGAACGCTATACTGATTTCACTAAATGAGTTGAATTTAGAAAAATGTATCGATAGGATAGAGTTGAAGGGTGTCTAGTTTCAAAACTAACATTCTCCAAAGTATAACTAAGATATATGGTCCGGTCCGTTCATTGGCGACTTTTGAAAATCGCAAATTTAATTGGACGAAGTCGCTTATGAAATGGCTGGACCCTACATCGCAGTTATACTTTGGATAATGTGAGTTTTGAAACTCGACCATTCAATTGACTGATGATATTAGAGACGAATGAATAAATATTTAAGAGCCATTCGTCAAAGGCTGGTAAAAAGTTGTCCATTAAAAATTGTAATGCTGTTTTGAAAATTATCCAGCTAATTTCTAATGTATAGTTAATGAGTTTAGAGAAAATATTCACCCATATAACAACGAATGAATGTAATTTAAAATAGCCGTAAATTAAGTCTTTAGTCAAGATGTTGAATTTAACTTGAACAGTTATAGGTTTAGGAAATTTTGTTCAATATAGCATAATAGATATTTAGAAATGAAGCGGAAACCAACATAATAAGATTAAAAGTGTGCCTGAAACCTAGCTGTCCTGAATATATTAATGAAAAGTTTCCTATAGTATTCCATTTGAGACATTTCCCTCCCGATGAGACCTTATCAGTAATTAATATCAAAGGTATTTTTGGTGTTATACCATTGCTCCATAGCGTAATTAATCCACTTACCATCTGAGCGTTAGACTTTTTAGTGCATTTTCCGCGTAAAAATAAGCAAAAATACACAATTACGAAAATAAGCAAGTTTTGTATGTTTTAGACTTTTCATTCTTCGTATCTTATGCACCAGCTTTCTTAGTAATAAAATAAATTTCAATGATATTTTTATAGTCTACACTAAAAAAGGTAGAATTTGGAAATGATTGTGAGATAATTCTCTTAAAAAATAAACCTAATTGTGATTTTATAGACAAATATGGGATTAATAAAATATAATTTTATGCAGGGAAAAAACCATACATTTGCCCATTTACATGGCATTCGGAAGGTGCCGAAAGAAATTCCTTTGACCAATGATTGTTCCAGCCAAATTTTACGTATTTAACTGTTTTTCTCTCCCTTTCATTTTACAACCATTTCTAATTGGACAACAAATATATCATATGAATTAACTTAAAATGTACACACTAAATTATATACATATTTAACTAATAAGTAAAAAATAGGATGCTTTTAGACTGATACATGAGCCTGTTATTATTCCTTTCAGCGTGACGGAAGGGTGTTCTGTGCTGTTCCTTGCTATAATAACCTGTTTCTCACCAAAGGTAAAATCTGAAATCGATATAAAAAACAACTCTATGTTATCTGATAAACTTTCTATTTTTCTATTGAGAAATAATATCGAACTATGGAATTTATTTTACAACTCTTTATAATTAATTTTTTCACTCAAAAAAAGTTTGGATTAATATACCTATACCAACTATTGATGTTTCATATAGTTCTTATTATCTATTAATTTTTAACATGTATTTTTAATTAAACATTAAATTTCTATTAATAAGTCAGTGTTTGATAACAGAGGATTTAAGTTTTGCTAAAAATATATGATATATTTATTTTTCGCCTATTAAAACCCTTAAAAAATATGTCTGTATTTTTCTGTTATTTCAGTTGTAAAGTTGTACAATAGTTAATTCCCTATTAGCGATCTATAATTGGAATAATGAAAAAGTTTTCTGAATTGTTCAGCATTTTTTTACCTAAATATACGCTTAGTGTATAATTTTATGTGTATTTATTAGTATATGGTATTATGTGTATTGATTATATAAAATGTTAGGTGGATTTTATTAAAATTATGCATAAGTAAAATATAAGATGTTTTTGTAAGCACGAATAATTGGAGATTTTATATTTAATTTTTTGTATTTTTATTGAATGCAATTTCATTTATATTTAGGCTATAATAGAGTTCATTATCAATGACTGAAGAACCAACTGTCAACACAGTAAATTATGAAATCAAAATTTAAGCTGAAATGCGTGAGAAGTTTTCAATTTATACAGCCAAAAATTTTAAAATTTAAAGACTGTATGCCGGTCTATGTATTCACATGATATAAATAAAATTTTATCAAATTTTATTAATTTAAATAAAATGGGAAAGTTTGAATTTATGACAGGACGGGTATGTTTTAAAATATACGTTTGTGCTATTTACGTCTAACGCACGTTAAGTTATATACAATTCACAATTAGCACATTAAAAGGCTTTTATGTGTGTACATCATACTTTGCCCATGTGTATGCGTTTACATGAAACAATTTTTCGAAAAGTATTTTTTACTTAACGAAGTTGAAAGAATTTTATTTCAATCCTATTTTTCTTAAATAAACTATGTTGCTCTTTCTGAATAAAGCCTTAAAAATGGATAAAAATAAGGAATTTTGTGTAATAAAAAAGGTTAATATTTGAATCATCATTAATCGTCATACAAAGTATTTGCTATAAATACGCTGATAATAGGGAAAAGTAAATTTTTCTTATAGATCATAATTATTTTCGTTGAGTCCTTATATAGTTTATTTTCTGAAAGAAGAAATATACTAACTGATTGAACAGACTAATTACAGAAAACTAAAACTCTTTAAGGTACAATGTTTTCGCTGAAAGTCTTTCAACAGCAATAAAAACCATTAAAAGTCAAAAGGTTCAATGAAAGTTGTTCATTATTAGGACTTAATTAAACAAAAAAGACCTACCTTTATGGATTTTTTCTCAAATATAAGGAAACTGAAATATTATTTTTATCGTGCATTAAAAAGTTATAAAAATGTCTTTTGAAAATGTTTGTTTTTATTTGAACCAGAAAAACATAGAAAAAGTTTCGTCGCACAAAATAATATTCGCCAGCGTTTTATAAACGAGGCAAAAACATATTGGAGAACTAGAAATATTTTTTTTTATATGTGCATTTTTCATGTAGCCTTGGAAATTTGAGAATAATATAGAATTGGAGGATAGGAATATTGCGAAATATAAACTGAATTTTTGTAACGGATTATGCATTTATAATAATATTTCTGGATTTTTGGATACTATATTATTTATAAATTCAAAGCATGAGATATTTTATACTGTTTCAAATTTGGCACTTGGTTTCACCAAAAATTGTATTCTTAGTACATGTAAGGGCTATGTGGTGAATTGTTTCACCATATTTTAGGTATTTGCTTGAACCTTTCCTCAGGCGTTTATTTCCGAAACCTGAAAAAGGGGTTCATTCGAAAACTGAAAGTATGGTGAAACATTTCGTCACACAGTCTTTGTAGCTACCAGGAACCATTGTACTGGTGAAACCAAGCAGAAAAAGTTTAGCAGTGTAATGTGAGGCTAATTAGACAATTATATTTAAATGCAATATTACTTTTTTATAACAAAAAAAACTAGCTTTTCAACTGACATATTACAAAACTCAGACTTTTGCTCACTATTTAACTGCTTGTCCCAAGTAATGTTCGTCTGGCAAGTTGTCTTTTCTGAGTTTTTTTTAATAATTATTTTTCTTATGTATTCATAGATATTCTTTTCAATTTCAAAAATTATATGCGGTTTTTAAGCTTTAAGTTTCAGCACAAAGATTTCAGCGTTGTCTAGTGTTACTGCATTTAGTTTAGCAAAGAAGGATTTTATACTGAGCGTAGCATTTACTTTTTTTTGCAACTGCAGCTATTACGAAATTGTTAGGGGCCAAATTTATGAAACTCTTATACAGCAAAAAATTTACTAAACCACAAATTAAATAAACCTTGAATTTATAAGGAATTTCTTTTGGTACCTTCGAATGACATGTAAATGGGCAAAATATATAGTTGTTTCCTGTGCATAAAATTATACTTTTTTAAAATCCCATATTTGTCTAGAAAATCAGTTTTTTTGTTTTAGGATGTGATCGTATGATAATTTCCAAATTCCATTTTTTACGTAGAATATAAAAAAAACATTATTTATAAATTTTTAAAATTTATATTTATTGCTAAGAAAACTGGTGCATAAAATACAAAAAATGTCAAGTCTAAAACAAAAAAATTGACTTTTTTCCGTAATTGCTTATTTTTATGCGGAAAATGCAGAGTTGAACGCTCAGATGGTAAATGGACCAATGTAGCTATGAAGCAATGGTACAACACCAAAAATATCTTTGATATTAATAACTGATAAGATCTCAACAGGAAGGCAATGTCTCAAATGGATTACTAAAGGAAACTTTTCATTGATGTAATCAGGACAGCTAGTAGGTTCCAGGTACACTTTTAATCTTATTATGTTGGTTCTCCGCTTCATTTCTAAATATCTATTATGCTATTGAGCAAAATTTATTTCAACCGATAACTGTTCAAGTTAAATACGAAATCTTGACTAATGACTTAATTTACATAAATTATGGATTTAATACATTAAATTATGAATTTTTGTTTTTTGGAAGAAGAATTTTTAAATAATCTAAAACTCAATGTCGAAAAACAAAGAGATAACTTTTCGTATACGATACCACTAGAACTTGAAAATTTTAATGTCATAGAACTAAAAACTCTGCTTTTCAAACAAAATTCTAAAAGAAGCTTTTAAGAGCGATGTTAGAACAAGAAAACATTTCTAAGTTCAGAACTTAAACATCATAACTCAAATAGTAATTACTTTTTTATTGTGGCATTAAAACCGATTCCACCAATTGTTTATCGGTTTGTCTGAACAAGAAAAACCCCTGTCCTCTTTTAACTTAACCTATTTTTGTTCTGAAACACCTAAGACTAGAACAGATATAACGAGAAAAGAACATTATTTCACAATAAAAAAAATGGTCCAAGTCAAAAATCGACTCTTCAGTCGTTACTCCTCTGATGCATACAATTGTACATAATATTATAATGACATCTTTTGATAATAATTTTTATAAATAATGGTAGGCAAACGGAATTATTTTAGTAAATGTCTGGATATATATTTTTATTGGACTAGGAAAGTGTTTTTACCACTGTCTCCAAATTAATATTTTACTACAAAAAAAACCTAATATATATACTAACTACTATTCACTATAAAAAAATATTCATACTTTAAAAAGTATTCTATCCATGTGTTTTTATGAGATGTCAGCTGGTTCGACTGCATATACCAAAACCTCTGTTTTTTTATGAGTTAAAAAAATATTGGAAATATATATTTTAAAAATAGGTATTTTAAAACTTTAAAGTTCAAGATTATTTATTTGTAAGAGGAAGAAATAATCTACTAAGCTATAACCCTAGAAATACAAATATATCTTTTTTACCTTGAAATTACAAACTGGGGAAACTGTAGCTGTTATTAAATGGATTTTTATTTATGATGATTATATTCCAAACCAATTCCTGCAAATCTTAGAAATTACGAGACACAGTTATCTGATTCGATTATTAACCCTATACAATTCTGTATTGAGCTGAAGAACGAAGAACTGGGAGCTACAATTTTTTGCATTTCCGATAATTTGTTTATAGGATCTTTTTTTGGTACTTTTTTTTATTAAGATCCCAATCGATAATAAATAATCGGTATTTATACCCGGTTTCAATGTGTTACTCTGTCTCTAAAAGTAGACCATTCGAATCTAAGAAAGTCTTTAATTCTTGGTATTAGACTTCAAACAGAACTTTCCCCTTTGAGTATATCTACAAATCCTTCCCTTATTATTATATCTACAAAGTAAGTTTCGTTTGGTTACATATATAAAACCAAACCATATACAGATGCAAAAACAAATTTATTGTACAAAAATATGCAACTCTTAAACTACTTTTCTTCATAGCTTTCGAAATTTTGCAGGCACTTATCATAGCGTGGCATAAATTTTTGTATTCCTTCTTTAGAGAAAGTTGTCGCCGTCTTGTTTTCAACCGTGTGATAACATGTTCTTTCAGCTCGTCTTCATCGTTAAGAAAGATTGTCAGTCCCATAGAGCTAATACATTAGTTTTGGAATCACAACTTCCACAGAAGTATTGTTTTGCCATGTTAGTCCTTTTTCTCCAGGTATGAAAATCAACAAAACATCGAAATGAAACAAATTTGAAAAGAAAATGCTATCTAGTTATTTAATTACATATTTTTGAAATTTTAAAATGCCACAAATATACAGCAGATGGCGACACAATTTTAAAACGTTATCAATTTATAATTAAATAACCGGATATTATTTTCTTTTCATTTTTGTTTTAAACTGATGTTATGATGATTCCCATACCTGATGAAAATGGGATAACATGGCAAAGCATTTCTTTTTCAAAAGTTGTGATTTCAAAACTAATACATTAGCTCTATGGGACTGACAGTCCCTCTTAAATTGTTGAACACCAAGGAAATATTTTAGGCGTAGGAAGAGATGAAAGTCGCTATGAGCGAGGTCCGGGATGTACGGAAGATGACCAAACACGTTCCATTCATATTTCTGTAGGAGTTGTTTTGTTACGTTTGCAGCGTGAGGTCGAGCATTATCGTGCAAAAAACAACACTTTTTGACAGTAATCCTCAGCGCTTTATCTGTATTGCGGGGCGCAATTTCTTAATGGTCTCGCAGTAAACATATGCATTGGGGTTCAACACTTTAACGATGAGGACGAGCTGAAAGAACATGTTACCACAAGGTTGAAAACACAGGCGGTAACCTTCTGTGAAGAAGGAATAAAAAAACTTGTGCCACTCTATGACAATTGCCTACAAAAGTCCGGAAGCTATGTAGAAAAGTAGTTTAACAGTAGTAGACTTTTGTACAATAAATTTGTTTCTGTATCTGTGCACGTTTTTTTATGTAACCAAATGGAACTTACTTTGTGGATTTACCTCGTAATAAATAAAGCTTATAGAAGTATACATCTGGAAACACAAATGTGTGAACCACATGAAATTTAACAATAGCAACTATTTCATAGCAACCAATAGAATGGGAGTCATTCCTCAAGACAACTGCGTGAATAAAATCGGTCATTAGGTTGTTTATTACTGGTATTAATGTGGTGGTGTTGGTAATGGTGCGGTAGTAATGGTAGTAATGGTGGGTTAGTATTGTTAAAGTAATACGTGGACACGAGGCTCTGTTAATATTAAATTGTTATAAGTTTATATATTATCTATAATAATAAAAGAAAGAGTCTGTCTGTCTGTGTGTGGTCTGTTATCGGATCGTAAAAGACCTACTTATACTGCCCACAGGAATTCGAAATTTTAAGATAGATTCCCTTTAATACAACGTGTGCACCTGAGGCTTAGTTTTTCATATTCGTTCCATTTTTAGAGAAAATTCGAATTTTCTGAAAAAAATACACCACTTTCGCTCAATCCGTCATTTTTTCTCTTTCCTGATGCCATCGGCTGAAAAAATTAAATAAAACTTTTAACGAAAACATTTAAAATTCAAAATGTTTATTTTATTCTTTTGCCATTACTTTCAGAAACTAAATTCATTATTTGAAAAATAATTGACACGTTTCAAGTGACGTAATTCCGCCAGTCTTCATTCCCGGATTTATTGTGGTTTATTTGATGATTTTTTCATTGATTTTTCTGTTGACTGCATGTATGCATATTTAAGCAATAAATGTATAGTTAAGCTATTACTGAACTATGATGGTTAATAAAGGCCATCGCACTAGAGCTATTAGTGTGTTATGTCTTTATTTTTTTTGCCAAATACGTTGCCAAACTTTGCCAAATTATTAACTAAAATTCGCCAAATAGGCAATTTCTTTTATAAATAATTTATAAGCTGGTCGTGTCATTGTGTTAGAGCTGTATAATGGGTGTGTTTGTAGCTATATCTATTTTCTCGTCAAATTATTTCCCAAAACGCGCCAAATGAGCTAAAAGGTTTTATGTATTTATGAGGGAATTGTGATGACATTTATGAGTGCATTTTATAGCGTATTTTTCATTTTTGAATTTTAAGGCGATGAAAAGCGATGAAACGGGATTTTATAATTTATAACGGGCGGAAACTATAATAAGTTCATGATCCTATAACAGGTTATATGGTACACATATTTGGAATCTATTTGATATTTTTTTTATTCCGTGCGAAGAACGGGTATAAATTTGCTAGTAAGTTTATATATGAAGGCCCAGAATACAATTTGAGCAAGTTCATAAAAGCAAATTTTTTAAAGATTTTCATATTTTTCACAATTATTGAAATTAAATTGTCATTTCTTTTAAAACTTTTTAATCAAAAGCAAAATCTTCAGGCATATTTTTTTCTAAATATATTTTTCGAATAAATATATTTTATAAGTATATTTTAGAATACAAGAATTTTTTGAAAAAATAATGTTTAATATTTGCCGAGGAGCACATAAATTCAAGGTAATTTGAGGTTTAAAAAGCTAAAAATTACCTTTTTTGTGTGCTATAGATGCCAAAAAATCCATGTAAGTTTTTTTTGTAATAAATATTCTATTTAAATATTTTTAGTGCAAAATATTTCACAAATTAAAAAACTTATTTTTACGTCTGATTTTTTTGCAAGTCCTTACCCTGAAAGAACCAAAAGAAACACTGGTGCTGAATCAGTTTTTACATAAATAAACAATTGATACTTGTCAGCTGCTTCGGTATCTGTGTTTTGAAAAGCTTGTTTCCCATATAATATGAAAGCTATAGTATTAAGAAAAAATATAAAATATAATTTAAAAGTGAAT
The DNA here is from genome assembly GCA_019343175.1 of Oedothorax gibbosus. Lineage (NCBI taxonomy): Eukaryota > Metazoa > Arthropoda > Arachnida > Araneae > Linyphiidae > Oedothorax > Oedothorax gibbosus. The sequence goes on from CM033271.1 coordinate 24,039,099, forward strand.
TGCACAAACGTCTACGCATGTGGACCTCTGCAGTGAAAAGGAGAAGTAAATGTGTATATAATGAAATTATGCGAAGACAGAGAGTTTTTTTTATCTTGCACAATAGCATACTCTATTATGATTTAAAGTTTTCAAATACTTTCTTAATTTTATACTTTTTTAAGATTTAATAACTAAAACTTCATTCGGCATTCAACGAAATAGTTTAAAAGAAATAAATCCTTTAATCCCTTATATATGTATTATGTTATTTTAAATATAGTGTGCAAATAAATATTCGTTAATGCATGCATTAGCGAATAATTATATATTTTTGTAGTACTAATGTTTTGTTAATAAATTTTAAGCGTTACCACATAATTCTCATAGAAATCATTTTGAAACAATAATTAGTCTCCACCTGCATAGATTCACATACTTAAGAGCGAAATTGAATAATAAGGCACTTGAAATACATTTATTGTTGAAAGTCCATTACAACATCCGATTTCACGAAAGACGGAATTTGCGAATAATTACTTAGAAAATACATTTAACGCTACTTAGGAATTAAAGTAGTTTCCGCGTTTTGCAATGTTTAGCAAAAACTTTTCTGAAAATTTTCATTTTGTTTGAACACTATAATTATTTTATCGACTACTTTAAAAGAAAAAAAGGTGAAAAGTACGTAATTAATTTTAATTTGCGGGGTAGTTTTGCTTTTTGTATTACGTAACGAAAACTTTTAAGAAGTTTTAATTAAACAAACAACAAACTAAATATTTACTCCATACAATCAGCAACTAAACAATAATTTTCATTTAGAATATCAAAACAAATAACTTTGAACCGATAAACTTATTTTACAGTTACTTAACTATTTCCTCAAATATTTTCAGTTTAACTGTGTTTGAGGTTATGCATTAGCTGACTAACTATAAGAATATTAGTAAATCCATTTAACTCGTGTAACTAAATACCTGTTTAATTAAAAAAACTTTTGAAGATAATCAATTACCAGCTTGATAATTAAACAATGATTAATCAAAAGTTCCAAATAAACTTGGAAAATACCCTTAGGAGTCTTCTTTCATCCTTGTATAAAGAAGTAGATGTCCTTAAAATTAAAGTTTATTATTTCCTCCAAAAACTTGTCTGATAGCAAGTTTGGGTTGTGCATCAATATCACTTTTAAAATAGATGCTAGAAACGTGTGCCAGCGATTCTTACTTTCAGATTACGCTTAAATATCATATACTAACTTAAGAAATAATTAAATTCGCGCAAATGTATTCTTTATACTTAATTTGATTGTTGTTGCTGTTTTATTTTTCGTGTGACCAGTATAAGCCTGGAAGACAAGAAGGGTGAAGTAGCTTTCTTTGGCACAAGACATAGAGCCCTGTGAGGGAGGAAGTCTGACTTCTGCTCCGAGATGACACCACTTCCTCAATTGAGGCACGTCCCTGGAGGGGAAGAGAATTTTGTGCAATAGTAACTACACAGTGACAAACACTGGATTTTCGGAACCCCAGATTTAACCAGCATGTTCTCCGCATGTACTCGGAACAACTCAAATATTCATATGTCTTATCTGAGACTCGAACCCGGGCCCACTCGCTTGACAAGAGGCTATCGAAAGCACCGCAAATGCCCCGCGACCTTTAATTTATTAGATGTATCATGTAAAACTCCTTATATTGCTTAAAGGTTAATAAAAAGTGTTTATTTGGTTCTAATATTTTTGTTTATTTTATTCATGTAAAACATGATGCAGTAAGTAAGAGTTCAATGTTTTTAAAAATGGAGGTCAAAATACATGCGATTTTTTTAAAGGGGACAAAATACAATAGTATAAATAGAGCATGTAATCTATAAAAATATTTGGAAAGTTTTGGTATCAAAATGTAAGAGTTTGTCAAAAAATACCATTATTAACAAATATTTTATCCTTATCTCATTCATAAATAATAATACTAACGAACTAAAATCATACAAAACTGATGTACACGAAGTTACGATATACGTCGCATCCTTCTTTATTTGTGGAGGTAATAATGCATATGTTAATATTAAAACAAGCATTTTGATTTATGTAGCTTATGTATTCAAAGTTTAATAACATGCAACTTCTCGTATTATCTGTTCACCAATGTGTTATTTATAATTTATTAATGTTTAAATTTATTTGTAGAATTTAAAAAGCATTTTTCTAATTCACAGATTTTTGTCATTTTTTTATGTGGATGTTAGCCAAAAAATCTGTGTATTTTTGTAACTTTTCGCCATTATTAAAATATAAGTTTAGAAAAACTTTCAAATGAAATGTCTTAATTTTTTATTGAATTGAAGGCAAAAGGACTTTCAGAAATGTATAATAGTTCAATAACATCTTATTTATATGTTTCATTTAAATTAATGAAATTTCCTGAAAACATAAACTTCAAACAAATATTATGAGCTTATGATTGTAAGAGTAATGTTTTATTTTTAACTTAAATACTTATAGATAGTTCTCTACTTTTTATTTATTCAAATTTAATAATTCAAATGTAAAATATACTGTCACATCAGATACACTCACTTTACATATAAAATAATATTTTACGATCGTACAGTCTTTCAAAGGTGGAGTAATTAGAAAATGACTCAAAATCAAATATCAGTTGTCTCAAAGGGACACGAATGGTGGCGCAGAGTCTAATACAATCCTTAAGGTTAAATCAGAGTTTTATAGCCTCTAAAAAATCTGGAAATTTTCAAATATCCCCCCAAAAAAACTAAAATTAAAATGTACACAATAATTGTAAAAGCAAAAATATTTTATGCTGAACCGACATGCTGCCTATGATAAAAATCCGACATACATCAATTTTTATAGCAGAAATGCTTAACCCATTAACTACGACTTCATGGATTCCATTAACAGCTTCATTTTTGAATTAAGCGGATACGGTACCAAAAACATTATTTTTAGAAATAATAACATAAACCTGCAAGTCATAGTGGTTTTTTATAATATTCACTCTAAATAAAAATTTTCTAGCAATAAAAACAAATATTTACAAGTAGTTTTTCTTTAAAAAAAAAAAGTCAAAATTTTGAACTTTTTAAAAACGCTAACCCTCTTTCAATTTTGAGAATAACTCCACCAAACTTTTTTAGCTTGTTTTTAGAATTATTTGTTCGAGAACTGCGCATGGACTTTAAAATGTGAGCTACAGTTAAAAAAGGGTAACATGCATTTACATTGAAAATCTCAAAAATCACAAAAAATTTACAAATTATTGAAATCAAATTAAAAAAACCACTATACATAATAGACCTTATTCCATGCATAATTTTGTGCACCATTTATATAAGAACACAGGAAAATGTTTAATAACTTTTTTTCTACAAAAGATATCATTATGAAACTTTCAGTAAATGTTCAGAAAGATATTGTGAATAACAAGAAGTAAAAACTGAAAAATCGATATTTTGACCAATTTTTGGGTACCGTATCCCCTTAAAATGTTAGCTTTAAGTTTTTTTATTCGTTTATCATGTAAGTTAATTTGTCCCACATACATTATTCATTATTAAGGTCTTACATTTTGTGCATGTAGATAAAACTAATCAGAAAGCTCATTTTCGCATGGCAAATGTTCTTGCCGCAATCGTCATTAACGGGTTAAAGAAGATATTAAAAATATTCTAGCAAATGAACATTAGAAATGAGAAATTAATTTAAAAAAAGCCAATATCTGCACAATTGAAGACAAAGTTTCCAAGAGATGACTGAGATGGGCCGGCTATGTACCCAGGATGCAAAGAGAGAAGCTATCAAAAATATCGCTCTCCTTGGGCTCCTGATGGAAAATGAAAAAAATAAAAGCCCAGTATGACATGGCAGACAATTTCAAAAAGACCTAAAAAAGATACAATTCTCCTGTTCGGAATAATCTAGATCGTATAGCTTGAAGGAGTTGGCTGGATGCCTTAAGGACTAGTAAGGCGAAAAGAGCTTCTAAGTTATAGTGTTTTGACTTATCAAATTTTTTGTGTGCTAAATTTCCAAAGAATTCAATGGGGTTGTTTCACGGAGGATCTGGCAATAGCTCTGCGATTTTGTGGTAAGGTAATCGTTTCCGGCTGTCTATTTCTAGCCTCCTTCAGCAGCTTTAACACAGCCAATAACGCTTCGTAATTTAGAACCCTGATCAAGTGACGAGGTCGATACCTGAGCGGGCACCCAACGGAACTTCGAGCGACATCGTACGCTAACGCCGTCGGGACTTTGGACTCCACAGATTTAACGAGCACGTCTGTCCCTGTGTACTCGGGCCCATCCGTGATGAGGATTTTTCTACTATTTCCAGTACGGATCCGATTTATAGGATGACTGCAGTAGGTGGGATTCGAACCCCCGCACTAATGAGAAGAGAAGGTTGAATCTCTAGGCTGATGCCCTAACCACTCGGCCATGGACGGGCCAGGTATATTTTTCAGGTATATTTTTATGTCTTTCCACAGTGTTGCCACCAGTTTTAGGAGAAAACACTACGACAAAATACCATTTATTTCTAAAATTAAAAAAAAACATACCATAAAAATACTAGCAAAGCGTTTCACGTTTTTTTTAAAGTCACTAAAAAGATTCCAAAATGCAGCTAGTATTTTTACGATATTTTTTTGTAATTTTACAATTATTTAATATTCCTTCCTAATAGAGCGAGAGCCCAGGGCCCCCAGACCTAAGTCATTTTCTCATGAATGAAATTTATCGGATAAGGTTTGGTTTTCATATACTTTTAGTGTATGCATACCCGCTAGAGTGGACCGACGGCCAATTTACAGGTACCGGATGCAAAAGGTAGGTAAATTATAAGTTAACTTATGTAATTTTCTCAAAGCTGATTTTTACGTATGTTTTAGAAAATATTGTTAAAAGTTAATAATCAAAACTCCCAGACACTTTCCGCAGGCCGAAGTTTTTGTCAGACGCTTTAAAGGTGCTTGTAAAGTTCAGACTTTGCCCCACGCATCTGGTGGCGCTGTCCCACGCATCTGTGGCGCTACGTATTTTCTAACTAAACAAAAATCTAATTAAATTGAAATGACAATATTTCTTCGTTTTTAATTTTTTGGGGGAGGACTGTAATTGTTCGTTACTTTTATGGTGACAGAAATAAAGCTGAGTGGATAAACAATAAAAACGAACAAAAAATTATCATTTCAATTTAATTAAATTTTTGATTAGTTAGAAAATACGTAACGCTATATCGCTCCACCAGATGCATGGGACAAAGCCTTTACTTGACAAGCACCTTTAAAACTTCTGGCAAAAGTTTCGGCCGGCGAAAAGTGTCTGAGAGTTTTGAATATTAACTTTTAACAATATTTTCTAAAACATACGTAAAACTCAGCTTTGAGAAAATGACATAAGTTAACTTATAATTTATCTACCTTTTGCACCAGGTACCTGTAAATTGGCCGTCGGTCCACTCTAGAGGGTATGCATACACTAAAAGTATATGAAAATCAAACCTAATCCAATACATTTCATTCGTGAGAAAATGACTTAGGTCTGGGGGCCCTGGGCTCTTGGTATATAAAGAAAAAGATTTAAGACGATACGCTACCAAGCACTATTTAAATTCTAGGGTCAGTAATTTTAAATTAATAGAAAAAACTTAGATCCTGAGATATGGTTATTTAACATAATATTTTCAATGATTATTTTTTTCTTAACCAGTAATTATATACAAGAAGCCCCGTTTTATTAACCCATGGAATTGACAGCTTGTATTAAAAAAAATAAGTCAGTTTCAATTTTTGAAGCAAACTTTAGAATAAAACAACTAAACCAATACACGCTCTTTTCCTTAGTAATAAGAATCAAAGTAATTTCATTTCCGAGTGTCCCTTCTGGTTACAATTTCTTAATATCCTCGTGAGACATTTGTCACCTGCTCTACATATTAGAGGAAAGTTCGAATTTTTTCATGGCTTTTTAAAGCTGTCAAAAGCATTCGATATCACAAAGAAATGCAAAATTACGTTCCTTTCACAGAGTTGTTATATTTCAATTGTTTACAAAAGTAGTTGCATATTTAAAGAGCAAACAATAATATAGGTAAAATATAAAATTTTATACTTTGCATACATTTGTTAGAGTTTTTTAAGTATAAAAAACAAATTTTAATACATAAAATACATTTGAAAAATATAAACAAACCAATCATTCAAATGTGTTTTTAACGAAAATAAAAATCACTTTTAGGCTATGAATCCAAATATACACAGAAATGTGATTTTTTTGGTAACTCTAAAAAATGTATACTTTTAAAAACATTACAAACATTTTTAATGTTATCAAACACAATTTAAACTAATTCAGTTAAGTAAGTAATTCAGTAAGTTCATCTATTGTTAGCTCCCTATATTTGCAGTGGTAATCAATGAAAAAGATTTTTCACAATAAAATCCTCAGTAGAGCCACTGTTCAAAGAACCACTTTCCTAGATATTTGCATGTGCATCAATATTTACCTCTAATTGCTTCTTTTTCAGATTTAATTACTATGCATGAGGTAAAATTTCTTTATAAAATCCATTAAACATGAGCTAATTTTCTATAATAATACGTTAAAATACTGAAAACGGAAAATTAAATCAAGACAATTTTTTCCTAAATTCGATATACTGCGATACCTTTTTTCAATATTTGTTCGATGTTTATTAGTTGTTAAAATTTTCAGTTATTTTATTAACTAATTGAACAAAATTGAATGATTATAATTTCGTTATTTCTAGTTAAGTTGATTATTTTATTTAATTACAATATTAACAAAAAAATCGAAATTAGAAAATGTAATGTGTATAATGAAATTTTATTAGAATCACACGAGAAATACTAGAGAGTTAAAAGCTTTAACAGAATAGCATTTGATAAATAAAAGACTTATAGCATAAATTCCAGACAAAATAAAGCACTAGAAATAAAACTGGTTCTGGTTGTTAAGATACTTTAGGCTAAATAAGCAAGCGTCACTTGACTATGGCTCTAAATTATGACGCCCGTCGCCAATAGCCCAATAGTGCGATTATAATTCAAATTAAAATAACTTAAATAAGCAAGCTGTCTAAAGAACCGATGAAAAAGAATATGTTCATTTAATGTTTTTTTTGCAGAAGACTGAACCTTTTTTTGAGTCTTCATTTCATATAATATTTCTATGTCAGAAAGGGTCTTTCCGTATTTTCATCCAATCTCCTGCAATGGATGTGCCTTGTTATATATTCTTTTATTAGGAAAAGAATACGTAGTAAAGAAAAGTAAAATATTTAGTAGAATTGCTTTTATGTGAATGAAATCAATATTGCCAAAAAATCTTTTGTAATACTCAGAAATGTAATAGGAATTGTGGTACAATTTTTAAATTTTGTATTTAAAACTATCTTAAAATATTTAATGTTTTTAAAAAGAAGCATTGCTTTTTTGAAACCTACTAAAATTTACTTTATATATGTTCAGATAACAGTGAGATTTTCTGAACCCTTCTTGACCGATAAATTAGTACGGATTATTAGTCTACAAGTGTCACAGTCTATCTCTTCTTATAGCTTCTACACTTAAAGCTTACTTTGATAACGTAAAAAGTGGAGACTTTTTTTTAACGCGCTATCCGTCCGTCTCCTACTTTCACATCCTAAATTATCAATGCTACAGACAAGTGTGATACGTCAACAAAATTTGAGAATCTGAACCAGAAATTATTGAAAATAATTGAAAAACTAAAGTTCGAAGTTCTTCAATTGTTAAAAAAACGGCAATATATAATATCCATTTAAATAAATATACAAGGCCATTTTTTATTCATTTAAGTAACAATTGCTACTCAAGACTAGGACAAGAAATTTTATTTCAATTAAAAATGTGAAGGAAAATTTATTTTTGTGGTATAAATTCACTAAAAATAAGCTTTTTTTTTCTGAGAAACATGAATTTTTTGTCGAAGCCTTCCAAGTGGCAGTTTCTGTTGCAAACCTACTTGTTTATATTTGAGGGCGATTTCAAATCAGTAATTGCAACTTTGGAATGAATCATCTAAATCATGATCAATAATTGACTAAAAAAATAAACTCTCGGTACAACAGCCCGTTAGTGGGCCAAGGCCTGCCGTACCCATTTCAGCCTACGTGACCAAGGGCTCTGGGGTGCTAGGCATGTGTTCCGGTTAGGTGGTCAACCTTACGTGGAACCCCAGTGTTTAGTTCCCAAGCATGCTTGGTCCTCATTTTATCAACCCACTAAAGGGATGAAAGGATGAGTCAAACCCACCCATTCCAGGATTCAATCCTCGGACCTGTGGCATGGCAGCGCGAAGCACTACCACTAAGCCACTGGGCCTCTAAATAATTGACTAATCATCCGATTTTATATGCAACAAAATTGTTGTTTATTCAATAATACTAGGCTGAATTGGGCCACGAAAAATCTTTCAACCGAGAAAAATGTTTCGTGTTTAAAAAAAGGAATTCTAAAAAACCTGCTCTTTCACCTAATTGGACTTTCTACACAGCCTAAACGAGTAGTTCTGTTAGTTATTTTCATAATAAATAAGCATGTTTTATTAGGAACATACTCCTAGCTTTTTAGTACATAGAATGTTGGAATCCTAAATTAAAGGGTTACTTTTATTTTGAGTTTTAAAAAAGATCTGAAACTTTCTCAAAGTTAAACAAGAAGTTCTTATAGCCTACTTTCCAGTTACTTTAATCGTCACTGAAATTGTTATGGACAAATAAGTAGGTTTGTAACAGAAAATGTCACCTTCCTCCCTAGATTTTTTTTATTCCTAAACATATCACTAAACTCAGCATTTAGTAGTAATTGCCAGAATTGGATATGTTTATTAATTTTATTCCGCAAATTCATTTAATATTCTTTATTGTTTACTTAATTTATTGTTTAGATGTTGTTGATAGTATCTTAGTAATGCGCCATTTGTTATTTTCAGAAACAACACGTTGAAACTCTCAAAGTAAAGGCAAGTTTCGCAACTTCTCTGAACATCCTAACCCATAAACACGATTTGCAAAATTATCATAACCTTTAGTGTTCGACTTGTCTACAATGATCTGTCCTTGTTTTGTTTAGAATCTTCCATTTATTTGTAATTTTACCTTAAACATCTTTAAGCCTTATATTTTTTATTTAATTCTTATGAAGATTAATTTTTTAAAAATCTGATAATTATGAGAACAAATATTAATAAAGTTTAAACAAACTGTTTAATCTTTTTTTAGCTTTTAAAAGATTAAACTACAACTAAATGCTGTGTTTGGCGATTGGTTTTTCTAAGTTGTATAGCTCTTGTGAGGAAGTAGTTCTAGGTGACTGTTACTGTTACAAATATACTTGTTTTTCACTAAGAATTTCAGTAAATATTTAACAGTAAAGGAGGCTATTTTAGTTATTTTAGAAATTCGTGCTTATTACTTACATACCAATAATATACCATTGCTATAAAAATGATTATGCGATAATACGAAATATAGAACAAATTTTTATAATGAAAGATTTTTAAAATATTTTTTGCAAGAAACATAAATAAATTTGCTCACACAAAAGCATAAGAACGGGAATATTATTTTAAAAACAAACTTTAATTTTTTTTTAAAAAATGACACATCTGAATTATTTCAAATCATTTTTAAAAATATATATTTTTTACAAAACTTAAACAAAAAAATGTCAGCCAATGAATGTATTTTTGTAAAAAATATTAAATAAAATAAAAGAATAAATGGCAAATTCGTAATTGCCTAAATAAAAATTCGAACACACGTCAGACATGGGTCAATTTTTTTAACATTTGAAAATTTTAAGTCTTTTTGATTATAATCTTGTTTAAAATGTATTATATGTAGTTATCATAAGTAATAAAAATACAGGGACATCATGTAAAACTAGCACCCATGTTTAAAACTGCAATAGCGGATTTAAACTGTTGAATACACAAAATTTTTCTGTCAAACTAACTTTTTTCTACAGTGTATAAAGAAGATATAAAACTAGAAGTTTTATCAAACACAAAACTGTTGTAAATATTTAATGACAACTGAGATTTTGCGACCATAAAAACATAAAAATATTAAACAAAAAGTCCTGTATTTCACAAAACAATTTGCAGTCTTTGACAAATTTATTTTTCGTATATGTGACAATTTTAATGCTTTAATTTATTATTATTATTATTTTCAGCAATTGAGTTAAGCAAATTACAATAGATTGTTTAGATTTTCTATTTACGTATAATGTCGCTTGCAAATGTCACAAACTTTTATAGTGGGAGTAATAATATGATAAGAGTTATTCAAATTACTTTATCAATCGCAAAAACTAATTTAATAACCTTCAGGAAAATGAAACGTAATGATATACCCTTAACACAATAAAATTGATTTGACTGTACTTATTAAATTAGTATAGAACTGACACATATAAATTAATCTCACTTTTCAACTTTAGGCATTTTGCATATTTTTTGCAAGATAAGCGGTAATTTCATTGTCATCAAACTATGCCCTAAAGTATAAGAAAAGCAGCAGAGAGAAAATGTTTGCCTCTGACATTGTCTTTATTTTTTATGTACTTTAATTTTTATTATTTCAATTTCTGAAGCTACCATAAAATTAGAAAATGTATATTGAATTCGCTTGATTGGATTAAAATAATATTATTATTTACTATCGAATTTTTAAAAAAATTATATCTAGAATTTATTTAAACTAATGCGAAATACCTAGTCTCATTAATTAAATGTTAAATATACTTCATTATATAAAGAGCTGAACTGAAGGCTGTATGTATAGTTGCAAAATTCACATTCTCGTAAAACTTAGGCACAATCCGATTTGTTCATTATTGACTTTGGATAAAGGTAAATGAATGTGCACAAATTCACCAACGAACGGTCCGGACCAATATCTTAGTTATACTTTGAAGAAGGTGAAATTTTCAACTACACTCTTAAATTATACAGTAAATTTTCGAACTAATATAGAGGATAAAATTTATAGCAACTGTGCGTCAACAAAGATAATTTGAATTATTACTTAAAAAGAAATTATTATTTATTGTTTAATAAAGAAAACAGCATTGGTCAAATTCTATAGTCTTAGTCTATTTTAGTATACTTCTCATAGATTAATACAAATAATTATGGTTTGACATGCTTGGTTAAGAAAGATGAACTTCGAAGACTCATTTTATTGAAGATTTTCATTACTTTTTTAAAACTATTTGACAAACGAACAATCGTGTACTTAAAGGGAGAATGTGCGCGCTGGACCGCGGGTCTCCAAACTCAAGTGCCTCAGTGTTAATCCAAAGGCGAAAAAACTATTTTCTCTGCCACATTTCTCCGGCTGTATAGAATATTTTTACAAACGGTTTTTTTAATAATAAATGTAGATAACTTACAGGTCTATATCTTCCCACTTTTTGCAATTGCTTCGAATATTTTGTGTAAAATTATTTATTGAAAATTAAAAAAAATATTCGGACCAGTTTCAAAAAGTGGGAAGATCGGGACCTGTAAGTCAGCTACATTTATCACATAAAAAATCCGCTTGTAAAAATATTCAATACAGCCGGAGAAATGTGGCAGAGAAAATATTTTTTTCTCCATAGGATTAACACTGATGCACTTTGCTTTGGAGACCCCCGGTCCAGCGCGCACATTCCCCCTTAAAGCGAAAAACTTTTTTTTTGTTTTAAGAAATATTAATTTCGAATAAGATTTAAAATGTTTAAATTATTAGTATTGAGCACTAGAAAGGAACACTAAGAGTAAATGTTCTCATTTTAAGTAATCGTAGTCACACAATTTCTTACAACGAAAAGTGAATTATTCAAGAGAAGTACTTGAAAACTTGTGGTAATTAGTGCCGAAAAAAGTACTTTTAATTGATTTAGTCAATATTTATCTATAATAAGATTTCAAATCTTTTTACTATTAAAACATGACCACTTGAAATCACAAATAAAAGTACATGTTCTAATTCTTAGTACTCTATAGACTCTCATCTCACAAAGTCTTAAAGCAAATGCGTATTCTTTAAGAGAAGCACTTGACCTTCTGGTAATTAGTACTAAAAAAAAAAATTTTAATTCAATTCTTGTGGAATTTTTTGATAAAGTATAAAGTTATGTAATGTTCCGCCTTACTTTAACAAATGGTAACGATAAGGTGATAGCAAAATATTTCATAGAAAATTCCATTTGATGTAAAGATATTGGCAATGATTGCAAAAACTGAAAGCAGAGTAAACACTCTCGTAAAATCTATACTTTTATCGTTTTGAAAACTGAAACCACTCGCTTAAAATGCTCTTTATTTGCTATAATATTTCGGAAAGTATATTATAAATGTGGAAATAATATATTAAATCATATAAAATGTTAATTCTAAGAAAAAAAGTGCATTCAAAGTTAACCTTTCTTTTGTATCGATAAAATATTCTTAGTACTCTTTATTTAGTAGGGGTCTAGCTAGTATCACGATACTGTAAAGAAAAAAATGAGCGAGACAACTTCGAAATATCTTTTTTAAAACAGTATTCCGTACAATATATTTGACCAACTGCCCGTTGTGAAATGCCAAGAATTATATCGAAATCTCTTAAAGTTCTTAGAAATACTTTTTATCTGTTTCAATGAGATATTCGTTTTTTCTGTACAATGTCATATTCAAACCTACTTTTGATAGTAACGATCCTTTAAGAAGCTTAGGATTGCATTGTATCATGTTCCATTAATAGCCAGACTTTAGGAAAAGCTAAGAACTTTTCGGGGGACTTGAAAATTTTAAGGGTAGATTAGGATAGCGTACTTTGAAATATATTTATCTTTTTTATATTGCTAAATACAATTTGGTTCAAAACCTTTTTTTACAATGATTATACAGAATGTTAGATGTAAGATAATTTTTGAAACTCTTTTTGAATGAATTTGGTAAACTAGAAAATAAAATATTTAATTTGAAACTTTTTTAAAAAACTTACTAAAAGAAATAAATGAAAAATATTAAAAATAGGTTTGTAACAATAACAGCTACTTAGAACTTTAATTTTTTTTTCTCGTATCAAGCTTTTTATACACTTTATATAATTTTTTTGAAGTGAGTGCGTCATACTATGATAAAAGAAAAATCCTTAAGTTTAAACTGTCTAAAGAAACTATATAAATATAATAAATTAGAATTGAAATAAAATGTATTGTGTTAGAGATTCTGTCAATGAAAAGGGATTTTTATATTTGCTCAGACAACATTGTCTAACAGTATAAGATTGTGCTTCAGATTGAATACAAAAAACATGAACAATTGCGAAAGAAAATAAAGAAAGTCATATCGCCTTCTACTTGACAATGTAGCAAATAGCATTTTCGTGTCTCGTGGTTCAGAAGATGCGTTTGATTATGTTTTTTTTATTAAAAAAATTAATAATTGAAAAATTTTCTCTCATTGTAGAGATTTGTTGTTATCCTTAATTTAGAACCTATTGTGTTCCGTATCAAGCTTATTTATTTAATAATAGATGCATTAATTATTTATTCGTTTCTGTAGTAATGTAAGTGTTTTTCTAATCTTTGGGTACACAAGTTTGAATTAATGAGTCTACACTCCCGCTTTAGCGTAGTTGTAGTTTATATTACAAAATACTTACACAAATGAAGCCACTTTTGACTTTGCTGTAAATATGTACCCAGGCAATTCTCCATTCTTCTCCATTGCAATTCTTCCAAAACAATTTTCATGAACTGATAGAGCATTTACGTTTTTATTAAGCCAAATCAAATTAACTTCTGTACCAGTTAGAATTTTTTTAAATAATAAGTATTAATTGACTTTGTTGTTTATTGATTCACTAGTTGCAATTTATAAAAAAACTAAGCGCATTAACTGATAGCTAGTTACAGTTTTATTAAACCAACGAAGTGGCATTGTAAGTTTATCTGATTGATGGACATTTTTACAGGATTTCTTTCGAAAAGATTTGCTCAGCGCAATCGAAGTTTCAAACTAAGAGCTTCATCTTCAAAGAGCTCACTTTTATGACGTTTTTCTACCTGATTTTATGTAGGTGTACTTTAAGTTTTTTCTTTGTAGAAGTGACTCTTGAGAATGCTTCTATAGTACTTGCCAAAGAAAACGAGAAAATCAAACGTCCCTCTTTTGTAGAACATAAAAATAGTGTAATTTAAAGTATTGATATTTTTTACTACCTTTTATATTGTTCAGTAAAAGTATTGAAAACCGGACCTAAGGTTCACTTTGAGAAAATGGGAGCAGAAGTAAAGTCTCAAATATAAATAACTATTTTACTTCCAGTTGAACCTGAAAGCTTTTTATTAATTTATCATTTCTGTAAACTAATCAACCCTCTTTATTCGCGTCTAACCCTCAGTCGATTTTAAAACAATCATTCAAAATAAATTAGCAATCATGCTATAATTATAATTTTGACAAAGCAAAATACATTTTAAGTCTTAGCAAAATTTTTAAGAACCAATTGAAGAACGGCGGAGCCCTGTACTCTGCCGGGGAATGTGGGACCGAGAAAGGCGGAGCCCTGTACTCTGCCGGGATGTGGGACGAGAAAGGCGGAGCCTGTACTCTGCCGGGAATGTGGACGAGAAAGGCGGAGCCCTGTACTCTGCCGGGAATGTGGACCGGAAGGCGAGCCTGTACTCTGCGGGAGTGGGACCGAGAAAGGCGGAACATTGTACTCTGCCGGGGAGTGTGGAACCGAGAACGACGGAGCCCTGTACTCTGCCGGGGAGTTTTGAACCGAGAACGACAGAGTCTGTACTCTGCCGGGTGTTTTGGATGGGATAACTATAAGAGGCTTTTTACCCCGCTAAGGAACCAATTACTGCAATGAACATATTTTGACGGGGAGGGTTCAAATTCATAAGCCCTTAGTTAACCTATAAACAAGTTTAATACATTCTTAAAATTAAAATTATTTTTTTAATTATTGATGTGTTATAAGGAGATTTACATCGTAAGACCATCCATTGTAGTCATTTAAAGTATATTTCTAGAACTTGATATATA
Organism: Oedothorax gibbosus; assembly: GCA_019343175.1. Taxonomy (NCBI): domain Eukaryota; kingdom Metazoa; phylum Arthropoda; class Arachnida; order Araneae; family Linyphiidae; genus Oedothorax; species Oedothorax gibbosus. The sequence goes on from CM033271.1 coordinate 24,054,190, forward strand.
TTTAAAAATAATATGTTTAGATACTACATGTAATTGCTACGCAAATATATAAAATAAATGTTTAAGGATTGAACAGACTTTGAACTTATGCAACAATTAGTTAAAACGAGAAATGAAAATTAAGGGAATTTGGACTCATACCGCCCATTTTCTCCTAAACCTTTTCACTCCAATTATTATCTTGCTAAAATAACTTACAAATAATTTATTCAAACACATATGTTCTGTTATGATGAACGTTTTCCGGATGTCTATTTCTATACTACTTGGAACTTTGAAAACGCCAATTACGCCTCGTCATTTAGAACCCTTATCAAGTGACGAGGTCAACAACTGAGTCATCCAATGCCAATCAGTGGCAATATCGTGCGATTGTTCGGAAATTTTGACTCCACAAATTTAACAACAACGCTTGTCGCAAAGTGCTGACAGCAATTACAGAAAAACACACAACACAACTATCCATGTCCATATTCCCGGATTCGAACCCTATACCATCTGACTGCGTGGCCAGCTCTCTAACATTCAGCCGCTTATTCAGCCAAACATATACAAACTTTAAAAAAAAAATATTTCATCAACACAAACAACATTGCAACAAAATATTTTTTTTCCACAAATAATTGCCTCAACATTTCAAATGATTACGACGCAAAAAGAAATTTTGTTTCTACTACCTTTCAATAAGCACAATAGCAATAATAAAAATCATAATCACATAGACATAATCATAAAAATATACTAACCAATCTAAAGACTCCATTCGTCCTTCGCTTGTAAAAAAAAAGGTGTTGCCGGAAATGGTGATTCTGAAACAGCCAACTCAACCAACTAACCCTTTTCGGCGCAACTTTTAATTCCATACACACAACAAAGACTTCTAAAAGGGAAATAAATATTTAAATTTGAGTTTAATTTTATTGACAAAACAAGAGAAGACGAAGCTTTCGTCCAATTTTTATTTTCAAATGATGCAATTTTCTTTACATAGAAAGTTAATAATTCAGAACTTGTCTTTTCATTTTATTTTAAAATTTTACCCTCAATTGTGTTTTGCAAACACAATTTTAAACCAAATTCAATAAATGAATAAAATCTGTATTTGTTTTGTGTGGAGTAGCTTAAAATAAAACAGACATTGATAGTTTTGGTTATAAACTTCTCTTTTTAAAACTTGTTTGGTGATTATTTTGTTTAGAAATCTTTTGTAAAATCAAATTAAACTTGATTAAAAATAGCTGAAATAATCTTTACATTTGTATTTACAACTTTGGGGTATAATGATTTGGGGACCATAAAGCACCAAATTGTTTTCAAGAGTTGCCTGATAGTCCCCGAGTTTTGCTTTCCTTTGGTAAAGGCTAAGGAAGTCTGGCCGTTGAATCCAAATCCTCAACGCACCATTACCTAACCACCATCTTGAAGCCGGCTAAATTGTATCCTGGTATCTTTACGCAGATCATGCCAGTAGTATGCATACCTATCGGGACCATCTAGGTTCCATTTGTTTTTGTCTCTGATGATCACTTGCAGCCATTCATTGTTTTAAGACATGTGTTGTTCAGCCCATTGCAGCCTTGAATCCTTATGATGCAAAAGATAGCAAGGAAGCTTGCGCTTTAGCTTGGATTTTATTAAGTATACACACATTTCTTTATTCTTCTCTTAATAGTTTCACGGAAAAGTTGCAATGCTAGTTTGAAGCCAATATTTTTATTTGTCTGTACTCTCCATGCCCATTTGTCTGTTACTCAAACAGTTGTTCATTCATACATTTCTTTTAACACACAAATATGTATATTTTCACCACTTATGTATATTTACACCACTGCTGAAAACCTTTACAAGTACTCTGATACAAAAGTGATTAGTCATGTAATGTACAAATAAACGACTGATATTTGTCAGCTGCGTTGGTATCAGTATTTTAAAAAGATTGGACATTCTATTTTTCGATTTTATTTTTTTAGTCCGTGCAAAGAAAGAAAATTTACATGCAAAGATGTAATAAATAGCAATAATATATTTGCTAGTATACTACAATACAAACTCAACAAGCCTTAATTCCACCTAACCAACCTTACTAGTCACAAAATTAATCATCTCAAATACTTCGAGAACAAAAAAAGCCGCCATGTTTCCAATTAACGACTCCCCCCGAAGACGTCAAGTTATCTGACTTGTGACGTTGCTTCTCAATTAGCTGTGAGGAGGAAACCCTAATGAATGGGTGGAAATTCTAATGAGAAGGCTGAAAACTTGTCCGTGGCCTCTCCACTAATGGATACGATGACACACAAGGTACAAAATATTACCCACTTAAACTGTTTGCAGAAATTTTTTTAAGGGAATTTGGCTTGTAAAATAATCTGGAATGAAGTTTTTTCTCTTCTCTTGGGAGAAAAATCACTTACTAAAGATTTTTGTTTCATTTAAAAGACCCATTGTTTAGTTTTATGCGGCTTTATTAAAATAAATTAGTGTTAAGTGTTAAGATTCGACGTATCAGTAATATTTAATTTCTATCTTGTATTTGTCTCAAAAAGTACAGTAGATTTCGATTTAGAATAATTTGTTTGCATCCGAATGAAAATTTTCTGAAACAAGAAACAGTAATAAATTAATGAATAAAAAACAAATAGCAACTAACCAAAGTCATATTAACGCAAAAGTGATTATAAGTAAAATATTGTTAAAAAAATTAATATGAGTTGTTTATTGTAAAACTTGAATCCAGTAAGATCAATTTAAAATTTTGCTTCTCGTATTACCAAGTACATAGTTGTTAAACATTTCTTTAAGTGCAGAAATCGTTAAACTATTGATCCAAGTGAAGAAATTTTCTTTTTTAACAAGGGTGAACTTCGTTCTTCTTTCATGCTAACGGTTCAATCCTTCCCTCAGGCGGTTAAGCTCGTTTAAACTCGTACTTTGAAAAACTTTGCTTTTTGTTTAAAATACTATGGGGACTTCCTCTCAATACTATCGAATATTTTTACTACTTGTTTGGAGATTGTAAATATTAAATTTATTTCTGAATCGAACTGTAGTCAATGAGATTTTTTTAATCAATTGAAACAAGTGCAATCTCGGAAAAAAAATTGAGTATTTTAAATTAAATCGTTTAAACTTTTCTTGAGCTAGTGACACGTCAAAAAGTTTCGTTCCTTCAGCCTAAAGCCGAGATTCCAAAATTGTCAAAATGCATTAAAACTGAATATAACGTTCTGTAAAACATGTCAAAAGCTTCAAAGGGTTGGGTGGAGATAGTGAAATAATAAATGATTGGGGCAGTAACTGCTACTTAAAGCCGTTTCAACCATAATTTCCACCTCTTTTGAACAAAAGTTCTTCCCTCAGAGGAATTCGATTTTTTTATTATTTTGAAATTAAACTTGTAATATTCATGCGGTCTATATTGTAATTCACTCAGAACAAAATGTAAGGGAAAACATTTTATTTTGTTTTTCTACACAAGTCAACCAACATTTTATGTCATATTTCACGAACACGTCAATTTAATCGGACATGTGCAACTATTTACCTTATCCTTATGATACCCTATAAAAATAATACGTCTTTTTGTATGCTAAAAGTACAGCATAAACTCCAGTCGTATATTTTTATGGTTACATCAAACTTTTTATTTATTTTAAACAAGACTTTTTGAAGCTCGTTATCAAAATCTACCCTTAAAAATTCAAAATCCCCTTCAAACTTTTGGAGACCTCAAATCCTTGTCATAAGAGGGAATTTCATACAAAGCGCCCTCAATTCCCCAAGTTTCTCGAAAAACCGTATCTGTTATATAACAAGCGAATATGTAAATCCTTAAATGTAAAAACGGGTTAGTTTCAAACGAGAATTTTCCCCCACTCCTTATTCTTTTAACGCTCTTATGAAGAACAAACGCGTATGGAAATCACCCTGTGGATTATATCTGTATTTTACATTAAGAGTTTTGAACAAGAGATCATATACATACATATCAGTTGCGAAATTTCTTGTTTTATCAGGGAGAGTATACACAAGGAGAGTATTTCGAATATATTCAATGGGCTACATAGCATAATTTTTTTACAAGACTGCACAATATGGATTATGGATATTTTTATTCTTAAAATAAAGTTTGGAAATATATTTCATGCAAATGCTTGATACTTTTGTGGAAAAAATGAAAACACTAAGCATACTTTTAAGAGTAGATAGTGCTTGTTGTTTCATATAAATACCATTCTCCTTCCTACTCTGAAGACAATGAGAAAGTTAATTATAATACTATTTCGATATAGTCTTCCACAGACCACAACGAAGATATATTTGTTGTCGACACATTTAATTTTGAAAGGAAATAGTTAGTTGTTGAACATCGTGTAGGAATATCAGCATAAAAATGTATATAATTCATAATAACAGTACATCTAAATCTCTTTAAAATTTATGAGTAAAATAAACACTTGGATATCTATATTTTATTTCGATCAAAAATCTTTATTTTTAAAACCACTGTAAAAAAAGCTGGTTTCTAAGTTCCCAGTTTAAACATTGGAATAATTTTAACATCTGATTATAAAATAGTATTATATAAAAAAAATAGAAAACACTTGCTTCAATGATAATTATGGTACGGGTTTTTAGCCGCTGTAAATGTAATAAAACAATTACGTTATTACGACTTAGAGTGAAACAAATTGAGAGAAAAGATATTACCTCAACCAACATTTTTATATCATCACTAAAACGAGTTTTCAAAATGCAGATACAAAACCCTCATACATACGTGAAACCGTATGTATGTTCCAAAAATGTATGTAGAAGTTAGTTGTTAAAAATTACCAAAACAGAAGTAGGGTATAAAATTTGTTCTATCTAGTTAGAATGCAAAATCTAATCATGCAAAGTGAACAGCTATTTTGGGATAATAGTAATATCGTTCTTACACAAAGTAGAAGAAGAATTCAAAATTTAAGATAAAATATTTACAAAACTCAATTTGCATTTTATTATGTTAGTTGAGAAACATATATCCTACGCTCTGTGATTTTTATTCAAATTCATTTAAAATAATAAGAATTATGATATTGATATATAACGATTGAAAATTCTAAATATTTCTAACTTTTTTTTATTTTTGCATTGGCCAAACTTTCTTATTGGGTGTAAAGTACTGTGCAATAGTTAATCTTTAAATATTCTTTCAGATATAAAACTTGTATTTGGCGATTCAAAAATCTGTGAGGCAAGTTGCTATTTTGACAACAATAGTTCTTGTTAAAATCATGTAATTTGAAACAGAACAAATGGAGGGCTTACTGGAAAAAAGTACTGTATGACATTTTTGAAAACAATTGAGGTTTTTGTGTCAATGTACATGTTATTCTCTAATTCAAAGATATCAAGTTTCCCCTTTTTCATAAAATTAAAGTTTAAGTATGTGTTTTACCTTTTACAAATACTGTTTTTTTTACCGGATTTAAGTGCAAACTTAAATCATTTGAGCTCATTCCAGAAATCATTATAAAATTTGAACGGATGGCAAGTTCAGGTTAAGGTTAAAAACGCTACTTGGTAAAAGTACTAAATGGCTTTTGTGTCTCATGACAACTCAATATAGAAGTTAATCGTCACTTGTTTCGTGTTTCTTACCAAATAATGGTAGATAAGACGTTTTAATCTTTATTAGGATCGAGTGAGGAGTGAAAAGAGTTTGATGTATAAAAGAAAACATCAAATAGTGAGTTTAGTAGAAATACTAGGGAGTTGAATGAAAATAAACGGTAAGTATAATAGAAATACTGTTGCAATTACAACTTGGAAACCAAGTCTAAACCTTTACCATTTGATAGTCCTTAGAGATTAGCAAACTGATTTGAAATAAATATATATTAACCATTTATTTTCATCCATAATTCGCACAATAAACAGCTATTTTTCTTCGTATCATGTTCAAGACTCATTCAAATAAATCGCCTTCAAAATTCAAGATTGGCTTACAAATACAAAAAGGCTTAAGGAGGCTTCGACCCAAAACATGCGCCTATATAGATAGTCACGTTAAACATTGAAGGTTATGATCGGTAGAAAATCGTGTTTAGGGTTTAGGTTGTTCAATAATTTCGAAGCCAACCTTTAGCTAGGGATTTTGAATGTTCTTTATACATAATAAATGAGGCATGACTAAGATAAAGGTTAAAGCAACCAAAAGTCGAAGAAAGTATTACATATGTTGACTGTAAATATTTAATGAATTTGAATTCTTAAAGTTGTTAAATGCGAGGGTTGTTAAAAAACTAGGAACGTTTTTCATGTATTTTTAAATAAGTTTCATGCATTTATTAAAACCTTATTTCACTAACTTTTATTTGAAAATGTCCCAAATAGTTAGATTTATAAAAAAAAAAACAATCTTACACTTATATATTGCTATTTCAAAATGAACGCAATTAGTTTGATTATTTCAAACGGTTTCACAATTGAGGAGTATAAATAAGTCTTTTAGTTTTAAAACCAGACAAGACCACATTCGACTTAAACCAATTTTGTACTGAAACGTCCACAAACAGGATGTAGTTAACTTTGCTAAACATAAAAACAAAAATGGTTTCAGTCAAATGCGGACTCATCTAGGAAACTAGAGACGACTCATATTGCAATTAACGATTATAACTATATATGAAAGTGCTTCGCACAGCTATATCATTATAGTAAATTCATGCATTACTCCGCTTCAAGTGACACATGGAACTATAATATATTTGACGCTATACTCTAGATTGAATAATGTAAGGGCAAATAATTGATGTAGGTACATGTTTAAGTGTTTATGAATATAATATATCATTATTTGGTTTAAAAGTTACGTTACACATGTCATAATAGTGTAAAACTAAATTTAGTGTAGTGCTTTTATACAAAATTTCATGATTTTAATTATGAAACGTGATACGGTTGAATTACTACGGCTTGAAAATGAGGCTGAAATGCCAAGAGGCTTCGAACTCTAGGCTGTGGTTTACTTTGTACTTTGTAAATAGCAATTGATGTCGTTCTAAATAAAATTATAAATTATAATATTAATTAAAAATTTTAAGTAATGTTTGCTATAAATTCAGAATGTTATTAGTGAAGAATTATAGTTTGATGATGTAAGATTATAAGTATTTAAATGATAAGGTTTGAAACTTTTAGAAATACTGTTAATTACTTGAAAGTGCAACTTTAGGTTTATCTTATATTATTATTATACTATTTAAATATTAAAAGTTTATAAAAAATTTATTAGATACTACATTTAAATAATAAACTCACAACACTTATGCTTTTGAAAAAGATGATTTTATATTAATTGGTTTTAGTATTTTTATAAAAAAAAAACAACTAACAGTACTTTGTTTGTAAATTTAAAAATAAATATCATACTAAGTTAGAAATACTTAATGCACAATTTACATTTAAATAAATCTTACTATTCAAAATAATTTCACTTGATATTACTTTAAAATATGATAAGACCTAAACATTAATGCTTTTTGAAAGAAAGTGATGAATAACTTTGTAACCATATTAATTGTGTTTTTTGACTTGGTATTTTTTATTTATAATGAAAAAAACAACTAAACAAGTACTTTGTTTGCTAAATTAAAACAAATATAACACCTAATGCATATTACATCAAGCAGATTAAAAAAGAAAGGAAATACTTAAGTGCAAATGCAATTATATCTTACATTTAACTAAGATGCTTATCTTTTATTCAAAAATAATCCCTGTTGACATTATCTAACTGTTTTAAAATGACTTTGATAAAGAACCAATTAAATGCTTAATCAGATAAAGTTGTGAACATTTGGTGCTTTAATAGAAAATAGGCTGATATTTAACATTACTTTATATGAAGTCAGCCATTTTTGTATGATATAAGACTCTTCATAGTATTTTTCAAGTTGATTTGCATTATAATTGGTTATTGTTCACTGATTTAGTTTATAAGGGCTCATCATTTAATAATTTATGAAATAAATGGTATTTGATTACACTAGTTGAATGGATTTGCCAAGGATCTCATTATTATACAATAAACAAAAACTTGTGCAAGTTAAAAAGATTAAGAGTCTCTCTTCAAAAGATTTATAAAATTGTAAATTAAGTAAAATGAGCTTATCTGTTCAAAACAGTTTATTTTCTTTAATCCTCTAATTGAAAAGTGTGATTTAGAAACTCATTTTTCAGAGAAACAGGCTCAATTAATTTATTCATAAAGCTCGTCTTGTTTGGCAAAAGGGGTCTTTATTTAATTTATTTACAAAAATTTCGATTTTTCTTATTAAATACTAGCTGACCCGACAGACGTTTTCTTGTCTTTACTATGAATATTGAATTGTAATTGAAGGTTGATTTTAAAATTCATCGATCATTGGCAAGTGCAGCCAAAAATGTCCAAAGAATAATACCCCATGTGGTGGGAGTGCACGTTAAATATTTTTCAAAGTCCCGACGCTGCGTACGATGTAAAAGTTGCATTGGGTGCTTTATCAGGTGTTGGCTCGTCACATGACTAAAAGGTTCTAAATAAAGACGCCCGCGGCCAATATCCCTCTTGTATAGCTCTAGTGCGACGATAATTCAAACTAATCCTAACCCATACAACTGGATGGGAATAGCTACCCTACGCTAAATTTTTAACTTCGCCAAAAGCCGCTAAATGCCAACATTCAATTATCCATATCACCAGCTGTACCAAATTGACAGTTTCATAAACATAAAGTTTTACGCTATACGTAGAGGGAATTAACATTCCTTAAAAGTATTCATCAGATCTAGAATAGTAATCGCCTTTACTGCCATGATACATTGTAGCAATACCTTCACTTCTTACCATTTATACATATCAATTAAATTAAATTCAGAAACAAAAGAATCAAAAGATTTCAATTTAATAAATAAAATAATGATATTCAAATAAAAATCCTACAAATTAAACTCACGTGCTCTGACGTGATTATACTTAATTTTCGTTCGCTTTGAACGTGCTGAAATTTTTTTTTATAACGGGTTCCGGACACAATCCCGAAAGCCGAAATCCCGACAAGCCAGAATGCCGAACGCCGAAATCCCGAAAGGCCATAATCCCGACAGGGATGGGTCGAAATCCCGAAAATAGATTTTTGTCCATTTCTCGATTTTTTTTAAATATTAGAGATTAGTGTGAGTGTGTGAGTGAAATGAGTGAGTGAGTGAGTGAATTGAGGGAGTGAAATGAGTGAGTGAGTGAAATGAGTGAGTGAGTAAAATAGTGAGTGAGTGAGTAAAATGAGTGAGTGAGGGAGTGAAATGTGTGAGTGAGTGGAGTGAGTGAGTGGAGTGAGTGAGTGGAGTGAGTGAGTGAGTGAGTGGAGTGAGTGAGTGAGTGAGTGAGTGAGTGAGTGAAATGAGTGAGTGAGTGAAGATGAGTGAGTGAGTGAATGAGTGAGTGGGTGAGTGAGTGAGGTGAGTGAGTGAATGAGTGAGTGATGAGTGAAATGAGTGAGTGAGTGAGTGAGTGATGAGTGAGTAGTGAAGTGAGTGAGTGAGTGAATGAGTGAGTGAGTGAGTGAGTGAGTGAGTGAGTGGAGTGAGTGAGTGAGTGATGAGTGAGTGAGTGGATGAGTGAGTGAGTGATGGTGAGTGAGTGAGTGAGTGAGTGAGTTGGTGGGAGTGAGTGAGTGGAGTGAGTGGAGTGAGTGAGTGAGTGAATGAGTGAGTGGAGTGAGTGGAGTGAGTTTGTGAATGGAGTGACTCACTCCACTCACTCACTCATTTCACTCACTCGCTCACGCATTTCACTCATTCGCTCACTCACTCACACCACTCACTTACTCATTTCACTTACTCACTCATTCACTCACTCACTCATTTCACTGACTCATTCATTTCACTGACTCACTCACTCATTTCACTCACTCACTTATTTCCCTCACTCACTCACTCACTCATTTTACTCACTCACTCACTCATTTCACTCACACACACAATAATCTCTAATATTTAAAAAAAATCGAGAAAAGGACAAAAAATCTATTTTCGGGATTTCGACCCTGTCGGGATTTAAACCCATTCGGGATTTTGACCCATTCGGGATTTCGGCTTGTCGGGATTTCGGCTTTCGGGATTTTGGCTTGTCGGGATTTCGGCTTTCGGGATTATGTCCCACACCCTTTTATAACAACGTGCAAGAAAGTTCACTTTTTTATATCATATTCATTCATAAATCGTTGCGAAAATGACACTTTACGTGCTTACGTCACAGATAGTGCCGAAAGTAGCACTTTCGGCACTAGTGCGGTAAAATAAATAAAAGTATCTGATTTGTAGAAAAACAAAATGATGTCATGAATATCTCCATGGAAACGATATGATGTCATGAAACTTACTTACTTCTATTGGTTCATTACTTTTGCATTTTCTAATATCTCCATGGAAACTAAATAATGTCATGAAAATCACTCATTGGTAGAAATACTTTTTTGCACGTTATTATAAAAAATATTGTAAGCAAGCACGTGCCAAATAATACTTTATTAAGCTCTTGTCATTATTTCACTCGACCTACGGTCTCGTGAAATAAAAGCCACTCGCTTAATAAAGTATTATTTTCGGCACTAGTTGCTTAAATAACTATTAAATTGAAATAAAAAGTATAAATTCCAATCTTACAATGCTATTCCTATGAAGAAATCGGCTCACGTTTTGCACTCCTACACCCATTCGGGTTCAAATTTCGAATAACTCATTCATTAAGAACCTTCTCTTGACAATAACAAACACAACGAAAAAAGAATTAGTGAAATCCGTCCAGCCGTTCAGGCGTGATGCCGTCACAACGAAAAAATGGGACTTTAATTTATATATAAGATTATATTTCAATGGATAAAATGATTAAAACATTACACGAATTGAAACTTTCTTGATATATTTTATTGCTAATTAATTAATTTTTGACAAAAAAATTCAAATTCATTAGACAACTTAAAATACAAAATAGTGTTAAAACATTTTTAATGCAATTTTATGAGCACACGCAGTTTTTTTTTCTTCTCAAATTCTATATTCTAATGGTATAAACATTTAAGTATCTTTTTCTACGATTTTATTTTAAATGTGAGAAATCTAGCAGGTGCAGACTGACATTTTTTTCGAAATACGTGTAGATAGGGATTACTTGGTAATGTTTGAAATTGAAAACAAAAACCCACAAACTTCACTAAAAACAGAATAATTTCTTATAGTATTGCACAATTTCATTTAAAATAAGCCATTATATATTTAATGTGTAACTGGTTCATATATTTTAAATTATATTGTGGGGAAAATATTACAGTTATTAAGTACAGTTCATTATAGAAATCGAAATTTCCCCAAATTTTAAGTTTTAATACTGTATGAATAAAAAATGGGAAATGGTAGCATCATTTAATAAACTTTAACACTCTGAATTCGGGTACAAATATAAAGTATTCCAAAACTAATAAGATTTTGATTTAAAGAATATCAAGCAGTTCCTATAAACCAGATTTTGAAAATGAAGAAGATTATTTATTTGTAGTTTGTTTAATTTATTATTTGTAATAAATCGTTTGACTTTTATTATTTTTGGTTTATTTTAAATACTTTATTTTTAATGCATTAAAAATACGGATCTACGGAAAGAATTTTTATTTTGACGTTGTTCAAGATTTTTCAAATAATGATAAAGAATAAAACCATTAAAAAACTGTGACGTTTATTGTTATTACACCCATCATTGCAGTCTTGAAACATCAAACTTACATAACATAGAAACACATTCATCTATTCAGCACAAATATCAGACGATAGTCGTATTCACAAATTCCTTTTATCCACATCACGTCGTTATGAATAGTATGGGGAAGTGTGGATATTACTTTTGTACATTGATTCCTAGTTTCAAAACCTTCTTCTGAAATTTTGTAAAGTCAATAGAGCGTATTCAGTGAGCAAATGAGGCACGTCCTTACTATTAGGTTATGTAACGAAGTAATGATACTTGTGTTTCGACGTGAACTTTGTTACAAGCTTGTGAATATTTTATTAGTTTATACTACAGTTTAGATGTTCTGAAAGTTAAATTGCACATGATGTTTTAGTTTTAAAATATGTTATGGTAAAAATGTCTAGAAATAATGATATTTCATTATATTTCCCTTTAAAGTATTCAATTATGAGACATATAAGCTTAGAAATTGAGAAATAAAAATAATTATTCTTATAAACGGGTGATTAAATATTCAAATCGAACTTTTTTACGTGCTTTATATTGTTTGTGTACGTGAGATTGTATATTATATATTGCGCATTTATAAACAAATAATCAATATATTTTTCGATCGTCTAACAGAAAACTGATTGTACATACTTACTTTAAAGTGTATTAGGGAAGTTAATTATGGAATTAGAATGGAAACTTAGTAAATGTTGTTTAAATACATTTATTGGGTATCCAAGCTTTGAAGAATAAATAAAATGTGTCCTTAAAACAAAAATATTATAACTATTAGAAGTTTAGGATTGTTTAGAAACTGTTTACCAGATGTTATTTATGTGCAATCACTTCTTTGTTAGTAATGAAATACTTCTAACCACATACTTCTAACCCCACTCAGATATTCTTCCCCTATTAATTAAAAAAATCTTTCTAAGGGTAATTTATTTTTTAAACTAATTTACTTCTGAACATAAATGTTTTAAAATAATTCTATGTTTTCTCATGGACGAAAAATAAAGCTTCTTTTCCTCCTAATAGAATATTTAAACGGGCGTAGAATACCTTATTTAAAATCCACGAGTATTAAGAATATTTTTCCGAGTCTTTACTACACAGCTATATAACGTTATTACTAAAATAACATTGTAGCTATTGGCATTATACTTTGATAAGAGAGAGGAGATCTATTTATGAAAAGAAATATCCGCTTATACCATCAAAGCTATTGAAGGGGCAGTATCCAGTGGGTTTTTTCATTATGCAAGTATCTTTTAGAATTTATATTATGCTATATTTATGAATAAAGGCAGTATAAAACAATTTTTAAAACAACTTCAATAGATTTATGGATTATATTTATTCATTGAACATTTATAACAAATCTTAAGTTTGTCTAGAGAAAATTAAATATTCATTTACTTAAATAATATCATTAATTACTTTGATGAAATGCATTTTTGTGAGATTATCTTTTGAGGGAAAAATTGCAATTTACCATTAAACATGAAAAATGTTTGACAGAAAAATATTAAAATTAGTTGCGTAAATTTAATAAATGATAAGTTATAAAATAACATTTTATTTGTTTCACATTGATGAGTCATAAGTTCAAAATGTGGTGTGTTAAATTCACATTATATCTTAAATTGTTTTTTGAAGAATAGATAATTAGAAAGTGTCTTTTATTTTGCTCTCAATTTATTTAATAATCCAAGTGGATTGAAACGTTTTACAATAAGTGTAACTAAAAAATAGGGCAATTAAGTAAAATTTATGTCTTTTTTATAACTAAGAAGTTTTTATTAATATTTTTTTAATGCTGTACTGTAGTTTCAATTGTATAATTTTTTTAAAAAAACCTCAGTTTTAATTGAATTTTAGACTTTATTTTTCTTCTAATTGTTTTGTAATGATTTTAATTTTTCATCAAATATTAATATATCAATTAGAATTAACCAGGATTCTTTTGTGTAAATTCAAGCTTCTTAGAATCTTTAAATCTAGTGTATGATTTATAAAAAATCAAAAATTATTTATTAATAGCTTTATAAACCCGGCGTTGCACGGGTGTACCCTTAATAACCCTAATTAGTAGGGGTTTCTTATGTAAACTCTTATTTTATACCAATTGATCCCCTCTCCACTGGTCCACTCCATCTGGATATTATAATCTCCTCCTATTCCGATATAAGGGGTGGATTTTATCCAGGCCCTTCCAGGAGTTTGAGGGCTTTCCCATAGGGCCCTGTTCAAATTGCCAGAACAGCTATATGATATAATGGCCTGTTTCTATTTCATGATTAACGCAAAACGAAACTGCCCAAATGTGGTAAACCATTCCACTTCATATTTCATACAACTCGATAGGGCTGGGGGACCCAGTCGGTAAAGACTTTCGTCTTGCATGCGGTAGGTCCCAAGTTCAGGCATCACCAAAATAACTGCCGACCTATAAACGGCTCGTGCAGATAAAAAAATTTCCGACGAATAATACCCCGTATAGAGGAAGGGCACTTTAAATATCCTCCAAAATCCCAACGCTGCGTACGATGTCGCCCTTAAAAGTTGCATTGGGTAACTACTCACGTGTCGGCTCGTAACTTGACTGTGGTTCTAAATTACGACTCCCGTTTCCAATAGCCCTCGTGGGTAGCTTTAATGCGACGATAATTCAAACTAACCCTAACCCATACAACTGGATGGGAATAGCTACCCTACGTTAATTTTCAACTTCGCCAAAAGCCGCCAATGCCAAAATTCAATAGGCCATTACGCCATCTTAACATCAGAAAACAAAACAGACATTCATCCTAATGTATGGTTGAAAGAATTTTATAAAGTACAAATTCCTCATTTATGCCGAATATATTCCTCCATATCTTCACTTCTTACATTTGTAAACAGCAATTAAATTAAATTCAGAATCATAATTAAAATCTAGTTGAGGAAATCTGATACACTATAAAAATATCAAAAGATTTAAAATCAACAAATAAAATAAAATACTGATATTCAAATAACAATCCAGAAAATTAAACCCACGTTCTCTTTTTTTTTTCTTGTCTTAATTTTCGTTCACGCTGAACGCGCTGAAATTTTTTAAAATTGAAATTAAAAGTATAAATTCTAATCTTACAATGCTATTCCTATGGGGAAATTGTGTCATGTTTTGCACTCCTACACCCGTTCGGGTTCGAATAAAAAGTATCCAATAGCCTATTCCTGGTTCTGAGCTACCTCCCCACCAATTCTCAGCCAAATCAGTTCAGCCGTTCTTGACTTATAAATAGTGTAACTAACACGACTTTCTTTTATATATATAGATTTAAATTTCTGGTATTTTTATGTATTGATGCCTAAAATTTTGACATTAAAATGAGCAGGTATAAATTTAATTAAATATTTTAATGTAAGCGTTCAAGGTACTGCCAAATCTGTTTATATAACTGTGATCTAATAGCTGGCTGTAAAATTTAAATGTATAACATAATTAGCTGTTTTAATATATTACTTAAGCAACCAAATTTTAGGAAATGTCAAATGTTAATTTGTGGAGATTCTATAAAAATTGTTTCCTGGACTCTAAACTTATTGAGAGGATTTTTGGAAGAAATTTAATAAAACAAAACAGTATCAAAAATTTGGTTTTCCTCTATTGTTATATATAAGTTTTCTAATGAGAGAACTTGTAAAACTTTTTCCAACACTATTACGAAACAAACAATTTCGTTATAAATATCATTCTTTTGTTTTATGACATTTTGAAACATTTTATCAGAAATAAATATACTGTTGTGGTCAAGCTATTTGTTGAAAGGTGAGTATTTTATAAATCCTTATCAAAATAAATTTAATTAATTCTATGTTGGCAAACATGGTAGTTTTTTTTATTTTAAAACCATTTTACACATAGCTAGTAAACTACCCCCCCCCCAAAAAAAAATATACCCTAATGAATGAATTCCCTAAATGTAATCTTAAATGATTTGCAGTTTTAAGCTCTTAATCCTAAGACCAGCCAATCACAACCAAGATTACAGTTTTGGTCTTTCGGAGGTATCTACAGTTATATACGAATTAATCCAAATAACTGAGAGTTTTTTAATACCTTTTATCACCTTGAGCACAAAATAACCATTATGCAATTTTTCCAATAATTTAGAAAGTTTACCTCGTATTTAAACTTGTAATAATCAATGGATCGAAAATATGTTTTCTCCATGTTATCAATATTTTTAAAAGAGTAAACTGAGAAGGAAAGTCTTAAGGGAAGTCGGATGGGTGTTTGGGTCAAAAATGCCGATTTTCTGTTTTTCTTTTATTTTTAATCTGCATATCTGTAGCTTTAATTTTAGACCAAAATTATCGATTTTTGTTTAAATGGTTTTCTTTTTATAAGCATTTTTCAGAAACTTTGTATATCAGTACTTACCTATACCTTAATTTTCTTTTGCGTTTCCTGAAATATAAGGTTTTTCAAAAGTTAGGAACATTTTTCTCATGACCTATAAAAGATATCAACATGTTTTGTTTTATTATTTCTTCTTCATTAATAGCTCTTTGATTTAAACTGAGGAATTTTAAATATCTCTTCTAAAAAAAATTTATATAACTTTAAATCGGATTTTTTGGGGCTTTTTTAATACATATTTTAAAAAAATCGCTCTAAAAGTATTTTTTTATACTGTGAAATATCCTCAGTTTAAATCAAAGAGCTATATGTAAGGAACAAACGATAAAAAAAATCATAATGATATCTCATATAGTTCATGAGAAAAATGTTCCTAAAGTTAGTAAAATTAACATGGCACGAGATAGAACCATCCGACTCCCCCAAAAAGTATGTTTCTTCTGACACAGATTTTAAAAGAACCTAATGATTCTGATGAAATTATCTGACCAACATGATATATGTATTAAATCAGTGACTTCTTACGTACGTTTTTACTGAATTTAGCGTTAATTCTTTTAAAAGTAATGGTTAATATTGAGCAAGAAAAGGTAAGATCACAATTGTACGCTCTGCAATCTTTTAAAACATGACACTTGCAGGGAAACTTCATTCAAAATATATCTTAATTTAAAATAGTATTTTTTTTTAGTTTAGTAAAAATAATAGTTTATTAATAAATTGTAGTTATCATCGTCTTGCTCTATCTAAAAGGTTTGAGGACGAAAATGGGTGTGTCAAAGCCAAATAGTCAGAAGAGCTGAGTGGGATAATGAAAAGAGTAGATTAGAATAAAATGGTAAATAATAATTAGTTTTTAATAGTGACTGTAAAGAAAAAGTTTTATAAAATAGCAATTTATAGAGGTAAAATTTTAACGTAATCAAGTCTAGATGAATTAGCTGATGAAAAATTAGGAATATTAGATTTGAAATTTGCCTCTGTTTATGATAAGCTTTCAATAATATTAGAGGTATATGAAAATTAAAAAATATTTATTTGTTATATTGTAATTGATAGGTAATACGGCAAAATTACTTAACCATCAAATTACAGTTTTGGCTGATGGTGAAGATTGGCTAGAATTAGAAAAATTCTCCAAATCAAAGAATTCCCCAAATTATATGATAATATCCCCAATTGGATATGAGGTAGGGAACTAAGAATAAAGTATATATTATGCATGATAACTTGTTAACACATGCTAATACATTTCGCATGTAAACTCGTTTTTGCAATAAATGAATTTAAATAAAGAAATAAAAAAAATTGCAATATAGTTAATTTATTATACAATCGGAAAGGAATATATTATATACAATATATTACAATTCTACATACATATGTTTTTTCTACTAAAGCATTAAATATAAGTTATGTGCATAAACAATTTTTATAACTTTAGATAAATATTTTTTGTATATGTAATAGCTTTTATAAAATTTAGTAATCATTTAACCTGTTTGTGCTATCATAATGTAATAAAAGTTAAAATTTGTCAAAAATTTAGCAAAATACTTTGTATTGCTAATTTGATTTTGATTAATTCACTTTTTTGATAAAATATTTTATCTTTTATAAACTCCAATGTAGTTGATATGTATTTTCAAAACATTTGAGTTTTTATTACTTTGTGACATTATAGTATAAAATAAAAGAAGTTTCTATTATTAGTAAATAGAAAGTAAATAATAATAGAAAAATCCTATGAATATTTAAAGATATATAAGTTAAAAAAAATTAGTTTCGTTATCTTTAAAAACACTTCATATCAAAACAATAATTCAACGGATAATTTTTGAGAAATTCCATTATAATATGTGTTGGTAGTAATAATAGTAGGAACAAATATTCATCAATCAGGAACATGAAATATGTTACATAGATTAAAAATGTAAGATATTATTTACAAAGAAATCCAGATATCAGTGCTTCAATGATATCGGAAATTGATCCAACTAAATGTTGTTATTTAAGAGAAAAGGTATCTTATTAAATAATTTGTTCACTGTTAAAAATTTCGGTGTAAGATGGCACCGAAATCCTGGAATTTTCTAGCTTTCACCAGTATTTTTAGAGGACAAATTTTGTGGTAAAACCTTTACTTTGATACACCGCAAAAGTCCACGCACCAAGTAGTGGTGGCATCTAGATAGTTTCAGGATTCCGGTGCAATCTTGCACCAAAATTTTTAACAGTGTATCAAATATGAAAAGATTATTCAAAGTTTTTTCTTTTAAAAATTAGTTTGATGTCTTATTTACAAAATATTTATTAGATATAGTAAGATATTCAAAGTATAGCTATTAAGAAAGATATACAATGAGTTATGAGTTAAAATAGGAATGTTTATTTAAATATTTTATTGTTTTTTTGCCGTATTTACAATATTTTTTCATAGATATCTGTGTTATCACATTAAAAAAACTAACAAAGTATATTTTGTTTTATTGTAATTTATATGTATATACATAAGTTTAATTTCAGTTAAATTGTGTTATAGATTACATATTATTAAAGCAACTATCTTAAATATTATTAATCGAACTATTATCTTGGATTGAAATGTATATCTAAGCAGGACATAAAAGTTTTGTGAATATTGGTATCTTATTTTACAAGCCCCTTTGCTTGAACATTACATCAACCGCATAACTCCTTCATGTATTCAAAAAAGTTTGTTTTTTTGAAATGTAGAAAAATATCAATTTTGAGAACCTTATAATCTCATTTTTGAGAGTGTTTCATCAACAGAAAACTACAGTTTACTTTTCGATTTCAAATTTAAAAAAAAACATAAGTAACGTTAGTTGAAATGAAAAGGTTTTCATGATTTTAAAATATCTTTTCAATATTTATTTTCTCTATAACATCAGTCGACACAAATAGCTGTTGACATTTTGAATAAGATTAAAACTAAAAATTATTTATTGAAAGAGTTAATCATAAGTGTTACTGTTAATAAAATTTAAAATTATTACAATAGCTAGATGTAACTGTTTACCATTTTAAGTTTTAGTCATTCCATTTGACTTTTTCCTATGGTTTATTTTCTATTAGTATTGCGTCAAAATATTTCTTATAAAACATCCTGGAAATAATTCATTGCCAACTATACATCGTCAATGGTAAAACATAGCTCAAGAAATTACAGAAACGGAAAATCATTTATATGAGGGAAGATGGGGCGATCTGAAAGATTTTCCAACCCGTTTTCACAGCAGAAGAACCGAAGGTATGAATATCTATTTGACTTAATTTACAAAATCATCGGATATATTTGATATGTTTTAAGGCAAAACGATGGTTTACCCTTAACAGTAATTAAATAGTATCACACTGGGATGTGAACTAATTTTTAAATTTTTTACATAAACAACTTGACATTTGCAAAAAGGGAAGGACCCCTCCCTCCTACACACACAAAAAAAAAAGTTGTAACTTTAGTTGTTTTTGTAGAAATGCTTTTCTAAAACAATTTACTAAGAAAAGCTTGAACAGAAAGTTCAAATAACGACTAGGACAGGAGAAATCTGACATTTGTAAACACCTCGCCACTCCTGTTGATTAAAAACAACCACAAAGCGGTTGATGCGTTATTGCCTTTCTTTATTGTTTAACAAATGCTGGAGAATAGCTGAAATAGTTCATTAACACTACAGTACGACAGGGACTTGATTTCAATTTTGTACAATAACTTATCAACGAAGGACAGTAAAGGAATATGGTACAACTATGATATAATAGCCGGTTTGTTCATTGGTAACTTTTGGCGGGCTTGAAATATAACGTAGAGTTGCTATACCTATCGAATTGTATGAAATATGAAGTGGTATGTTACCACATTTGGGCATTTTTGTTGCTTGGCAACGTAACGCAACAAACATCGACACCCATTATATCATAGTTGTTCCATAAAGATTTCTATACGACAATCCATATAAACGAAGTTTACTCTATCTCCATCTCAATACGGTCTTAAAACTTTCAGCTTATAGTAACAGCTAAAAAAAAAGGCTTGATCCAATCTTTGCTCGTATTCAACAATTGCCATTTACATTGTTTCTGCCTAAAATAACATTTATAAGTTGCCATACATGGAGGGACAGGACTTGTGAACTTTCGCCTAATATTGCAACTCTTCCCCGACAAGACGTTACCGAAAGTAGTAGTTTCACAAGTCCGTGATTGGTTTTGTGTGACATATGACCTGTCAAACCGATCACTGACTTGTAAAATACTTTCGGTAAAGTCTTGCAGGAAGAATGGCAATATTTGGCGAATGTTCATATGTCATGTCCCTCCATGTATGCTTAACTTCAGATGATCCTTATAGAAAGTAAAGTTAAACAACCATTTTCCAGCTATTGTTTATTATGATCCTTTTTTTCACACTTAAGAATGCCATGTCTCTCACAGTACATGAAGATTACCACACGACTGAGACTTGATCTTGCCCTTGCCCATCAGCTTACTGAGGATTCCTTTGGCCTTTCTCCCTGACCCACTGAACGACATCCGCTTGTTGAGTTGCCGATTGTTTCTGGTAGTGTCGGTGGTGAAGTTGCTCATCTCGATTTGCCGCTGAGTCTTGAGCCGGATCTGGGTGACGATTCCGACCAGCAGCTCGTCGACTTGGTGGTTAATGGCGGCTGAGGTTTCGATGAACTTGCACTCGTAGGAGCACGCCACCGATTTCGCTTCTGTAAGAGAAGGCAGAAGTTTCAGTGTGAGAAATTATACTTATTATGCCCCACCGATTCAGTCCGGATCCAAATTCACTTGAAATTGTCAGAAAAAAACAAAAATAAAATTCAAAGTAAAGTGGCTATTAATATCTATTTCCAATGATACAGTTGTTATTTATTGATATCGTAAACTGTTGTTGCTTTAAAACATGTTTTAATCAGTAAAAACTCCTTAAGAGTTAACTTGAAACAATGTTTGTTTGTTTTAATTAGCGGTCTTACTGACTTTACTAGAAGAAAAATAGTAGTAGTAATGCAGTGGTAGTCAAAAATGAGTATAATTTGCTAAGATTAGGGCTGTACATTACTAATGTCACTTTTTTCTTAAGTTATAGACTCCAGTAAGTAATAGGTGAAGTAGTTCCATTCAATGACATTACATGGTTTTTACCATGCCATTTATTATAAACTTGAACAATAATTGCTGCAAAAGTTACGAACCCATTGAAAACATCAAATAATCTGTCCAAAACAAGCCTACTTTCTACATTGTCTCAATTTGCAGAGATGGACTTCGCTCATTCAAACGATTGACACGTACATACTCCCATTTAATTCAACGCCCAAGTGGAAGAACAAAGTCGTCCATATATCTTTACTTCAGAGCCAGTCTGACCTGAGTCGCTGGCTATTTTAACGGCAGGATGTGAAAGTTGAAAAACATACATTTCTATAACCTACATGAAACTAGCAGTTAAACTATCTTGCGAAACTAATTGTTAAAAAGTTATGTATTTTAGGACATCATGAATTTAGCATCTTCGTCTAACATGGTGACGCAATTCAGTGAAATCTTACTTTTCGCTCATGACTTTTCAATTTATTTTTAAAATTGACTTCCTTAGCAGAACTTGGGATTAGTTCTCGATTTCGTTATTATATGACACCACCTGAACGGATTAATATAACTTGAACATGTTTATGCATTAATCAAAATTAATTTTGATCAGTGGAATGTATCTGTCTGCTTAATAATAAGTGGAAATCGCCTGTTAGATAAAAAATTTCACTTAAGATTTCCCGGTGTTACCAAAACCGATTAGATAGTTTTAAACAATAAAAATCTACAGGAGAAATCGTCAAATCTAGACTTACTCTATTTTGCCTCTATAAGTATAACGCGAAAGAAAAGGCGCAATTCAAACAAGACACATAAGCCATTTTGTTCTTGGAAAAGGAAACAATCCTCTTGATTGTCACGCCGTAGAAATCTCAGGTCCTTAATTTGGTTCTTGTAGCTGCCATGCCCAGCAATGGAGACAATGACAGGGAGCATTACTTAAGGCGAACGGCTGTCAGCTTCCGTTAAATCAATCAAGCGGAACTTCCACTTTAGGTAAGAAGTGTGCGGAATGTCATTAGAGGATGAATGCCGTGTGGCAGCCGAAATTCGATGTTTACCTAGTTATTGGAGCTTCATGCCATGGCGGTGTTTCTTTTTTGGACATTGATAAAGAATTAGATGAAAAAATATAACTAGATTATATTATTAATTAAAAATGTGAAATGAATCAATATACATTTTTAATTACAGCATATAAAATGTATACCATACTTTCAGTAACATTGTTATTAATAATTATTATATTGCTTGTTTACTGAATACATACTAATAATACTGTTTTTTGATGCTACCTTTTGCTAAACCTAGGTTTTCTGAACCTACATTACTTTTTTTTTTAATTCGAAAGAATATTGAAAAATTGAAAATAGGCAATGACATCGTAGAGATTTCCGTTCGTCCGAGAGTCCGTCCTTTCGAAATAGGTTCTATCCTTGTGATTTTTTCATTTTGTTTTGTTATGAAGATTTGACACCAGAAACCATTATTTATGTCCGCCTTGTCTGTACGATTTTTCGTACGTTTGTTTAGTTGTATTTTAATGGCTTGTTTTTTTCTTCAATTCTAACAGTCTAATTTAATTTTTTGTGTTAGAACACGGACATTTTTCTTGTTTTTGTATGTATGTTATCCATACTAAAAAAAAACTTCAGTGAGTATTAAGGTAACAGGAAAGTAGGCTATTCTTTAAAAAACTTCTTGTGTTTGTTTCGCACTGATGAGAAAATCTTTGTAAGACGGTGTAAGGTATACGTGCTGTTATTCAAAATATATATTGATACTAATATTAACTAAATTATGTATCTATGCTATTTTATACCTATCGTTATGTTTGTACAGAGGAGTATTAGAGGATATATAGAACTGAAAAAAAATATCGCTTATTGGGATTAGCAAGGTGATAGTTGTTCAGAAAAAAACGATGCTTGGCCCGAGGGAGAGGGCGGATGAGGCTTAATTAAGCACATATAGTATAAAGCGCTTTAAGTGAAGATGATTATGCAAATATATATATGCATCAATTTTTAACTACCAAGAGCAAATATTAATTCTGATAAGAGGTTAAACTCTAAATATGGTATGTATAGTATTAGCAAGCGTGTCTTTTAAATAAGACACACTGTTGGGTTGAATTAGCAACTGGTTCGAATTATGGTTGCTAACAAATAGTAGACTACGTTGAATAGATACACACCAAGCTTGGGGACTGTACTTCTTTAATTAATTACAACTAACTTTCTTACATCTTGAATAAAATAACTAGTTGAAAATAGTAAAAACACTTAAAACCAGAAACAGCTAATCACTATATAACAGAATCTCCAAAACTAGCTACAGCTTCTTTTTGAATAGGAGAATAGCAATGCACAACTGGAATCTCGTGGAACACACTGAACATTGAAGGTGAATCTTAGCAAAAACTGCAACGCCCCTTCTTCATATGACATCAACAAACCATGGAATTGCTGATGGTCTCATCTAGCAAGGAACCTAGAGCTAAACTACTAATACGAAATTCAACACATACACAGTTTTATAAACTCCCCAATAGAAAAAAAACACAATGTAAAACCAGGTACTTGAACAATTTAAAAATACAATTGTTGATGCACAATTCCTTTACAATTCATTTCGATTTTTAATATACAATTATAAAACCGCAAATTCACATAATAACTCAGCATGATAAATGAACATAGAATAACATTAAAAAAATACATTATAAAACGTTGAAAAAATTTAGTATTTTAATAATAACTGCTACTGAGAGTAGATAAATACGCCAATAATAATTTTTTATTCTTCAATTTTTGTAACTCATCTTAGCACGTGATATTAAAAAAAAAGAATTTAAAGGAAGTAAGAGTTTCTTTGCGTATCTACAAAATGGAGCAGCGAAACTACATTCGCTCTTTAAAGAAAAGAAAAAGAAAACGATGATAGTTTCAACTAGAGTTTCACGGTGAATAGCTTCCATAAAAGTGTGCCCTTTTTAAAAGAACAACGAAGCAAATGTATTTCAGAAAAGTATTCTGGAAGTCGCAACCATTATGAAAGAAATAAAATTTCAAACTAATTCAACTAAAAAAGACATTTGGGTGTTCTATTTAAATGGTATGGAGTTGTTTTGTTTAGAAGGAAATTTGAACTTTGTGTGTACATTTAACGGGCATTTCGTTTCTAATCATATTCCTTTTAAAAATATGAAGTAATAGAGAAAATGTACAACCATATTGAAGCAAATACAATATGTGTCAGACATAACACTTGCAGGGAACACATATTTCAAACATTCTTGACCAAGTTCAGTTTTAATCCGGGAGTACGCACGGGGTATTGTCGACATATTTTAATGATTATTATTCAATTATTTCAATAAGAATTAGATTTGTTGGTATTTCTGCTGCAGAAAAATTTAGGAAATAAGTTTATCGAAGGATCTTCTAATCATATCTGAAGCTTTTACACACTTTGGGAAAATTAGGTAAAACACCCAGTGTGGGTTCTACTCTGCTAAAATAATCACATACTTATATATATGACAAAATCCAGTTTCCTAATAAAATTTTCATTAGCGAATGACTGTAATCATAAAAAGTCAACTATATCCAAAAGAAGCACATAAAGTAAAACACTACTGTTCAAGCGTTTAAAATTCATAGCGGATAAAATATTTCTCCTCTCATAAATATTTCTTTGTCATTTATTTCCAAAGATGCATTTTGCGGGAAGTTATTTCATTCTTTTTATTAAGTACCTTTTTATTAAGTACCAGTACTTTAAATATGTTAATTTCCACTTTATGTACCATCTCATTCGTTTGTTTTTTGTTCAATTTCAACAGTAATTTTTACGAGATTTTTTAATGTATAATATTAGCCATAAAATTTTTATATTGCTTTTGTTCTTGTACTAATAAAAAGTATTATTACTATGTATGATAATTATTTTTAAAAAAAACTTATTTTAGTTGACATTCTTAAGTAAATTTTTAATGTAATGAGAAATTTCCAAAACATTTTTTAATTCAAAAATCTACCCTCATGGTACTTTAAAATTGTGAGACTTTAATATTTCGATATTATGCGATATAAGGTCATGACTATGCAATTAAAGTAATTCATGTATACGACATACATCGGAACCCGAGTAGCTTCTATTTGGCAATTCGAAATAGTACGCTACACCAATAACATGCAGATTCAGCAAATTTAAAATTTTGAAAACTATATAGTAAATTAGCTTTCCCATAATCAGGTAAATATTATATTCCCTTTCACTGACGTATTTGTATGTAATTGATATAGTTTAGAGTTTCAATAGTGATGTTTAGCATATCTAATTAGTTTTATATGTAATTACTACAATTCCTATATGTTATACTATGGCTGTTAGAATATTAAAAGTTTCATACTTTGTTTCACAAAAAACTGGTTCTTAGTAGCTGCAACGGCTGTTTGGTGAAACGTTTTACCATTTGTTTGGTTTTTTTTTTGGTTGAACAATTTTTCAGATTCAGGAAACCAAAACCTGAAAATTGGCTTAACCGAACACCAAAATTATGGTGAAACCTAGAACAAAATTTGTAACAGTCTATAACTGATCGATTATAATTAGCTAATCGTAAGGTAGTTCAAGCATGATGGTAGACATGAATTTATACGCTTGCATCAACAGTTTTATAATGAAGTGTAGGGGAGACCGGGGCAAGTTTCCCATGTTTTCTTCTTTTTGATTGTATATTTCTTAATTTATTTATTTTGAAGTAAACAAGATGTCATTGTTTTCCTCACATGATCATGACTCAAAAATGTGGGTGCAACATGACACATTACTACTTTACAGTGCAATTATTCACGATATAATGGGAATATTTAAGTTTCTGGATGCTTTTCGGCTACTACTTCCATTCCTGATAGTTTTTAGAGTGACATATATTGTTTCAGAATAGTACGAGTTCATTCAGCTTCCTTTTTCATTACTATGCAGACAATTTTGAATCTAAAACAAAACTTTTTTTTCATTACGTGTTCATACGATTAAAATAATTTGGTTTTGGAAGTATTAAGCTTAATTTACAAAGGTTAGAGCACTTTTTTCTGCAAGGCATTGTTGGAAATCTTGCCCTGTGAAATTTTGGAAAACATACCCCGTCGTCATATTTTGACCTTAATAGTACCTTGACGAATAGAATTTTAAATTATTTTTAAAACAAATGTATAGTTAAGTAGGAAGAGGTACCACCTTTTAGTATACGCAATGATAAAGCTGTAAGTTTAATTAAAGTAAGTTTGATTTAGGTTTGAATGCAAGCATGAGATTTCACTCAACGTTGAAAAAATCACAAAAAACGGCTCTAACGACAATATGACAACACCAACTGAGCAAAAATTCTTGTGGGTGACATAAAACGGATTGCTTCATAAACCAAGCAACCATTTTGCCCCTCCTAACGGCTCATTTCTCGTATAAGGCCTGGTTGAAAACTTACCCCATGGGAAAACTAGCCCCGGTCTCCCTTACTTATTATTTAAAGTGACAATAACCCAATCACCATCCTTCGCAAGCGGAATTTTGGCGTAACTGCGTTCCACAACTTTAATCATTTTATGAACCCACTAATGTAGTTTTTTGCCAAAGATATTACAACAACTCGTATCCACCAAAAGGTACCTCAAGGCTTGTATACTACAATATTCGTTGGAATCTAGTATATAGAGAAGTCCTTGTATATGCGCAGTAGCGCACAAATGAAGCAGGCTAGAACGGTGCATCTTGGGATACCTCGGTGTCAATATGTTATGCGCAGTAGCTCGAAAAACCTGACAGCCCTGCTTCAAATCATCTCAATTGGAGGGGCCCTCTACAGAGCGGTGCATCTTGGGATACCTCGGTGACAGTATGTCATGCGCAGTAGCTCGAAAAACCCGACAGCCCTGCTTCAATTTCTCTCAACTGGTTGACCTCTCTACACCTCCTTCCTACCTCTATGGAATCTAGATGGCTGGTAGTAACGCAGCGTGGATGCTATATCTAGCGTGGGTGTTATTTGAGTTGCGTGCCCGGTATTGATATTTTAAATGACTTTAACACACTAACCGTCCGCAGCTATGTCTCTTGTCCTAACTAGGTCTGATTTGTTCCCAACCAGTATGACTGTCTTATTCATGGTGCATCCTTTTTCTCGTAGCTTGAACAAGATGTCCACTGCTTTCTCAAAAGAGCTTCGTTCGGTGATGGAGTACACCACTACAAACGCGTCGCCATCCATTACATCGTCATTCTGAAATAGAAATAAATTTTTTAAAAAATTACTACAATACAAACTTGAACATTTAAAAAAATGATTCGTAAACTTTAAAAAAAAGCAGTCTCGCAAGCGGGCATATTAAGTGCCTTTCCTTTGGGGATGAATCCAAGACTTTGCAAATCTGTTAAAAAGTGTACTACTTCTCAGGCGTCCCTCGACCCCATCCTGCAGTGTCTTGGACTCGATGAGAAGGGCATAACATCTGACCCTTTGACTGTGATTGACTTTTTAACTGTCAACAACTTTTTGGAGTTCGTTTGACAACTGTCAGACGAGATGAGGATTAGCAACAACAACAAAAAAAAGCAGCGGCTTTTTAATCAACTTTATGGCTACAAGAGCCAACAACTGACTTTCAAACTTAATGCCAATACAGGAGCACTTCGTTACGTCGCGCTATCCGTCGGATTGTCCTGTTTTCCGACACAAAAGTAATAAAAACCTATTCGCACACTACCGAGTATACTATAAAGATTATGAACAGGCTTCTTCCGTCTCTTTCGGAACAGCCAAAAATCCTTACCAGACGGACGTCATTAAGAGCTTCTCTGACCTCATTAGATGAATCAGCCTTGACTAAATTAAACTAAACTAAACTCAATAACACGATAGCCCATAGTGGGAGTGGGCCAAATTGAAGCTATCTTAAGGTATCCGCCTACGTTAAAATACCTATTTTTAATGAAATTCAATATAATTTTTTTATTCTTTAACTTTATAGCCCAATTATTCAAATTTCCAAAACTGTAAGAAGTTTAATTTTACGTCATCTAGAAACGAATTTATGATTATTTTAAAAATAGTCGAATTCAACCGGAAGTCTTATTTCGAAACCGAAACTAACCTTTTAATTGCTTAGATTTAATTAGGAATTGTTTTTTCTTGTTTTTTTTATTAAATTTTAATTTATAAGGTGTTATAGCAAAGCCTCATTATTTAAGTTTCTTTGGTATCAAGTTTTGCTTTAGTAATATGGCAATATAAACGATTGATTGGTTACTTTTTCAAACAAGTTTGTTCGCAGAGTAGAAATTTCAGAACCCATTTCTGAGAAATATAAATTTTGCTTTACAAACTTTCACTCAAAACATTATTTAACAAAAAGTTTTATAGATATCTTCACCATTTTTTTCTCAGCATATTCATAAAACTGTTTTACAGAATATGAACTAGAATCATAGGGTTATATATGTAATTTCATTTTTTATAACTGTTTTTTTAAAGTAACAATTTTAAAAAAATTCAATTTTTAACGAAAATCCTAAGTATTCTGTTTCGACGAACAATA
The DNA here is from genome assembly GCA_019343175.1 of Oedothorax gibbosus. Classification (NCBI taxonomy): domain Eukaryota; kingdom Metazoa; phylum Arthropoda; class Arachnida; order Araneae; family Linyphiidae; genus Oedothorax; species Oedothorax gibbosus. The sequence continues at coordinate 24,083,090 of CM033271.1, forward strand.
ACTTTTTCCCTTTTCAATATATCTCTTAGATTTTAGTTCATTGTCTTTAACAGGGTTAGCACTGTAATATAGCAAAAGGAAATTTGGGTTATCTTAAGTAGTTTTTATGAAATCATGTTTTGAATAATGGCCATTTTACTCCTTAATTTAACAACAAAATACCTCAAAATTTAATAAAGAGGAGTTTGTATTCTAATTTTTCTGTTTAGTTTATGCATATAAGTGTTAAAAATTTGTTTAAATGTGTAATAAATAACATATTTCCAAAAAATTGTCTCGAACGTAGGCGGAACCCCCCAATGTTTAGTTTCCAAGCATGCATTGTCTTCAGATTATTGACTCACTAAAAGGAAGAGAGGCTGAATGAAACTTGCCCAATCCGGGATTCGAAATCACTGATCTGCCTCGAGCCACTGAATCCAAAGGCATACATAGATAGGCAGCATGACAAAAATAACATATGCAACACTAATAGCCAAAAATTAAAAAAAAAAATAATTGGAGTTTTCATTTTGGGAAAACTTTGAGGGATTATAACTTGAATTCAAATTGAATACATCAATACAAAACGTTTAAGATTTTTTTTAGGAACATTATATGATTTTAGTGAAAAATAATTTCAGTTATTTATCAACTTTTAAAATATGTTTTTAGGATCATTATGTGATTCTTCGGAAAAAATAATTCAAGTTATTGAAACAACTTTGAATTTTAATTAATGTTGATTGTTTTGTTAAGGTAGACACAGAGACGATGACATTCTACTTTTAAGGCAAATAAAATGCAGGCGAAGGAACCTGAGACGAGATGACCTGGGTTTTATAACATTTAATTCAACTAACCACAGCACTAACTACATAACAAAGAATAATAAGAAAATCACGATTCAGGACATCACAGGTCCTTTTGGCTTGATAATAGAAGCAAAAGTGATATCTTGTTCGGTTCGAATCTCACAGGGAATGAATTTGTCCCGCCTTTATTTTGTAGGGATTGGTTAAAAGAATATATAAGAATTTATACTATTGTGTGAGAAATTTGAGTGACAGATCTTTGGTTTTTTAGTTCTTGATTTTACAGGATTCGGGTGCAAAGAGAAGAACCGTGTGCAAAAGTTTCATTTCCCAAAATGGGGTGCCGAAACAAAGAAAGCTGAAAGAAATTAATTTAACTAAGATTCACAACAAACTTATCAGCGTCCATTGATTGACCTTTAGAAAGGTAGGTTGTAGAAAGGTAAAGTTGTTTTCTTTTCCTTTATAGATTTTAGTTATGTAGAGTTTTTTTTGTTTAGTTTTAGTTATATGCTTATTACATAACTGAACATATTTATATTAATATCCTTTTTGGTTGCATAGGAAACCTAAAATAAACGTCTATTTTGAAAACAAGTCAATAATGATGTATCGATGGTTCTCCGCGAGTTTTTACGTTAATAATTGATCAATTATTTAAGAAATGATTGCAGATACGAAAACACGACGTTTCAATAATTTATTTAATGACTTTTCCGTGTCAAGTAAAAATAGAAGTGGTATTATATATTATAACATTGGAATATACCTTTTTTCTCTTTGAAATATATGTTTATAATTTGCTTTTTTAGCTTGATTTTTCTTTTTGTTTTCAGGTTAAGTTAGGTTGAAATATCGTCTCACTAGAGCTACACGAGAGCTAATGGCGACGGGAGTTATAATTTAGAATCGCAGTTAAGTGATGAGCCGACACTTGACTTTGGAACATATTTTACGTGAACTCCTTCCTCTACACGGGGTATTATTGGTAGGACTTTTTAGCTACACAGACTGTTTATAGTTCGGCAGTTAATTTGGCAATGCCCAGGCCCGAACCTAGGACATTTGGCATGCAAAGCAAGCACCTTGCCGACAGGGATCCCCAGCCCTCTTGGTTTTCAGACTTATAATTAGGTCATACCGGGTGACCCAGCGGGTAGAGATTGAAACAAATGAAAAAATAAAAACAAATAAGAGACATGAGAAGAGTTTAATGACGTTTATTGAATGGAAATATTGGGCAATTAATGATAGAGAGGTTCGAAGTGTTCGTCATATTAATAAGGACAGCAGTTAGGCGGTTCTCGAATCCAACCATACTCCATACTCCTTAGCCATACCTTCCTCCTTCCTCCATACTCCTGCCATACTCCTTTTGTTTGGCCAATTCTTTTTGTGGAACTTCTCACAAAACCTAAAAAAAAGCTTCCCACAAAAAGAATTGGTCAAACAAAAGGAGTATGGAGAAAGGAGGAAGGTATTTATAAGGAGTATGGAGTAAGGTTGTATTCGAGAACCGCCTAACTACTGTCCTTGTTAAAGATGGCGGGCACTTCGAACCTCTTTATCATAAATTGCCCAATATGTCCATTCAATAAACGTCATTAAATTCTTCTCATGTCTCTTATTTGTTTTTATTTTTTCATTTGTTTCAAACACTACCTGCGTTGCCACCCGGTATTTGAGGGTTTCTTAAAAATTATTTTTTTGTGAAATACTATTTAGAAAGAAGTGCATTATTGTGATACGTTCAACTATTATTCTCACAGTATACACTACACATGGGGATGTGGAGAGCCTAGTGGGCAGCGTCTCGGTCTCGAGATTGGAAGGTCCCGCGATCGAGTCCCGGTACCACTGAAGACCCACCGAGTATATGCGGAGTACGTGCTCGTTAAATCTGTTGGGTTCGAAAGTCCTGTCATTGCGCAGTTTACCACGGGTACAGGTCCGTGGAGACTATTTCCCTTCCCTTCAGGGACATGTCTAAATTGTAGAGGTGGCGATAGATGGCAGCATCTGTCTTGTATGTGTGTGTATGTCGTGTCCGTCCTTCTTGACGATGGTTTATAAGCGGGTCTTTGTGACCAAGCACACAAGCCTGAAAATATATGTCTACCAACCTACACTACACACTTAACACATTTTATTTGTCTAACATGGGGCCAAATATACAGAAAATATAAGTTGCACATTTTATTACTTACCTCCATTACCTCATGTCATGCAAATACATAGATTTAAAAGGAAATTTAATTATAAAAAAAAAACCGATTATGTGATTTTTTTTCAATCTAGTAGCTTGCTCCACCATATTTGTTTGGTTAACATACATTATATACTAGCAAATTTATACCCGTTCTTCGCACGGAATAAAAATCAAATAGATTCCAAATATGTGTACCATATACCCTGTTGTAGGATCATAAACTTCTTATTGTTTCCGCTCGTTATGAACTATAAAATCCCGTTTCATTGCCTTAAAATTCCAAAATGAAAAATACGCTATAAAATGCACTCATAAATGTCATCACAATTACCTCATAAATACATAAAACCTTTTAGCTCATTTGGCGCGTTTTGGGAAATAATTTGGCGAGTTTGGCAACGTATTTGGCGAAAAAATAAAGACATAAAACACTAATAGCTCTAGTGCGATGGCCTTTATTAACCATCATAGTTCACTAATAGCTTAACTATACATTTATTGCTTAAATATGCATACATGCAGTCAACAGAAAAATCAATGAAAAAATCATCAAATAAACCCACAATAAAATCCGGGAATGAAGACTGGCGGAATTACGTCACTTGAAACATGTCAATTATTTTTCAAATAATGAATTTAGTTTCTGAAAGTAATGGCAAAAGAATAAAATAAACATTTTGAATTTTAAATGTTATCGTTAAACGTTTTATTTAATTTTTTCAACCGATGGCATCAGGGAAGAGAAAAAATGATCGGATTTGAGCGAAAGTGGTGTATTTTTTTCAGAAAATTCAAATTTTCTCCAAAAATGGAAAAAAAATATGAAAAATCTAAGCCTCAGGTGCACACGTTGGTATTAAAGGGAATCTATCTTAAAAATTTCGAATTTCTGAGGGCAGTATAAGTATGTATTTTACGATCCGAAAACAAACAGACAGACACACAGACTCTTTCTTTTATTATTATAGATGTCAATTGAGGACTTTTTAAAGATAAGTTAATATCAACCCGGTGATTGTTGATATTCAACAGAGAATATTTGAAATATTTTCTAAGCAAATTAAAAAATGGAAAACCACCATTGAGTATCGACGTTTACATATATCATTTTTTGGGTTTAAAAAAATACAAGGCAAGTTAATATCTACCCGGTGACTGTTGATATTCAACGGTGAATATTTGAAATATTTTCTAAGCAAATAAAAAAATTTAAAACCACCAGTGAATATCGACATTTACACGTATCATTTTCCGGGTTTAAAAAAGATGTATTATAAAAAAATAAGATGTAGTGAATTTATTGTGAATGCAAATAAATAAATAGACAATTTATTTTCTTCGGCCATTTGACCTTACAGCTTGTGTTATTTATGTTTAGTAAGTGTATATGTTGTTGACATTTATTTCCTCCCATAAAAGTGCGTTAGATTAAGTTATAAATAAAATGGAACCAAACAGTGCTATAAGAAATAAACAACATTTCTGAGGTAAGAAATCACTGATATTGCAAATACCATATTTGCACATACGTAATATTAGGAGTACAAGTACTTGTATGGTATTTGATCAAAATGATATATACTTTGTCCGTAATAAAATGAAGAAAAATGATTCTAAAAGTGTGTTTGTTCCTTAATATTTTAATGCATTTTTTGCAGTTTTAGTTTGACTTGTTACAACAAAACCCATCTAAAATGACTTATTTTATATTTTATCTTAATATTTTGAATATATGAAGACCATAAGAACGTATGAGAATGAAAGAGTGTTTCAAATTAAAAATAAGCCATGACGAATTGATCTTTAGTAAATGTTGCTTGGACATACCCACATAAAATACATTAAACATTGAGTTAGATATACACCATAAATATTTCAAAGTAATGCATTATATCTATAATTAAAGTTGCGACATAAGAAGATTTTGAAATGAAAACCCGCACTAGTCAAAATAGTGAACCTCATAGAATCCCTCATCAAGCAATGGGAGAAAAGCTGCACATTAATTAAAAGACATTTTGAGAAATAGCCAGTTTGGTTGAAAGTTAAATATATGAGGAAAAGATTCGAAAAATAACCTATATGGGATGATGTAGAATTCCCATGGAAGTTGTTTATTTTCCATTGTTCTATTGGGTTATTTCACGTCGTGAATGGCAACATCTCCCACGGTTTGTTTTCATTTGTTGCCTGGAATTACTTTTGTTAAGGTGTTCGAAAACAAGTTTTCTAAGAATATTTTACTTATTAAATATTTTAAAAGCCAACTTCTTGCTGTGGTGTTGGTTGTTCAAAACATTTGTTAGAGAAAGCTTGCATAGAAAGAAAAGTTTCTTTTCATTTATATCGGTCATTTTAAGAGTGAAACCGAAATAACCAATGAAACCACAGTAAGAAAAATAAACAAGTAGGTTTGTAAAAGAATCTGTCCCTTAACCAGCTTCCACACAACAGTTGTGTTTAACAGGTAATAAGGCGCCAAACACAGCATTAATTCTATATTAAACATTTAAATGCTAAAAAATTAAATAATTATTACTTATCGTTTGCAAAATTTAATTTATATTTCAAAGAAAAAACATTTCATATCAACATCCAAAGAATCTCGTAGTGAAATATATTTGACGTCATTTCAAACTGATCGATGTCGCAAAAATAAATTTATTTTAATTTATTGTCTAAAAGAATTTAAGTTTCTCGAGCGATTGTTGCGAATGGCAATAATGATTTAATTCAAATAAAAATGGCTTCCTATGCTTTTTAAATGAGCATCAAATTTTGCAGTTTTTTAAATAATTGAAGTACTTCGAATTCGAATTCTTTTCTGAAATTTTCAATGCATTCTAATTTCGATTAGCTGAATTTTTTGACGTATCACACTTGTCCGTAGCATTTCTAGTTTGCGCTATGAAAGTGGCTGACAGACAGACAGGCGGATTGAACGATTATAATACCTTCCACTTTTTACGTTCTAAACGTAGAGTGGAAGCTAAAACAAGAACATTCCCATTCCTCTGTTACTCTATTGTTTCTTTACTCAATTGTTGAAACAAAATTTTATTGAAAAGCGAGTGATCTTTCAAAATTCTGAAACGGTTATAATTTTATAGTGCAACTTCAATTCTAAAAATCCACTTTTTACTTCGTAACACAAAATTTTAAACTTTGTATCGAAACAACAAAGTTCTGATGTCTATACAGTTTTTTACAAATTATATTCATAAGTAACAAATAAATAGTAGCAAACCCCATAAAATACATTTTATTTTATGTGCTTATTTGTATTGTTCCAACTTCTATGAAAATCATAAAATTTCTCCAATTTTCAACAACATTCTTTGTAGCTTTTAGACTAAACCTTGAGACTTCGATTAAAGTCAAAAAGTTATTAAGTTTTGTGAATAGTTACGATGCATTTGGGTGAACTAAATTTTTTCTGGCAGTAAAAGAAAAGTTTCTTCCTTTTGTTTTAATCTAAAAGTTTCCTCAGGGAAATTTAACTTTATTGTCGAATTATTTCGAAAAAAAAAAGTTTTAAGGCTTTCTAGAAATTCTATTCTACAGAATAACCCTTTGGTATCTTGTTTTTAAATATGAATATGATTTAACATAGAAAAGAAGATCAAATATTACGAAAAAAATTATGTTATTAGAAGGAAAAATAAATTAAAAAACACATTACTCTTATAGTTTTAATATTCTTTAATTTTCAAAGAATGATTTTTTATTCAAAATGCTTGTTAAGAATTAAATAATAATAAACTACCAAAAAAATTATTTAAAAAACAAGGTTTGAAGGATTTTTAAAACATGTATGCATTATTTGCTTATTAATAATTTCACCAATTGTTGTGTCTTACGTTCTGTAAATTTCTCATAATTATATTTTAGTTATAATTTCAATTACTACTAAAAAATTAATTTTCTTTAAAAAAAAAACTTGAAAAAAATAACAAAACTTCAACACTTTGACCCATTCATTAAAAACAAAAAAAACAATGTAACCCTAGAGATTAAACCGTACCCAATTTCTTTCAACCTGAATATATTAATATGTCTTATTTACAAACTTTTAATTCGACATTAAACTTCAGCACTCGATATCTCAGAACAAATTCTTAATGCTTAGTTGTTTTCAAATAAACCCAATCCATCTACCAATCACAAAAAGGACAATTTACCGGTGTATCTGGCATCGTAGGTGGATCGATGAAACTGATATCGTGCTCATCTCCATCCAATAACACGGACACATTTTTTTCAGCATCTTCTTCTGAAACAAAAAAACATAAAACACATTAGATAATGATACATTTTATAAGGGCAGATGTTTTTGCAAAATTACTGATTGTAAATTGGCATCATATGATTATATTTTGATTTTTTTGTTGCGATAAGCATACTGACCCGAAATAAATAAATTTATAATCGACAATTAAATTCTTGAAGAAAATGTCTCATTTTAAACTGTTATGATAGATTTTTTTTTATAGAAATTTAACTTTAAAAATATTCTAAATGCATAATTATTTAAATATTACCAATTTTAATTTGTTGATGACACATAAATTATAGATTTTTATAAAGAGAAGAAACAATACCCTTTAAGATAGATAACACCCATTAAAAAAAAAATTCGTTAATAAAGTATGTATCGTAATGTTAATGAAAGAGCTTTGGGAAGGTAAAGATAACTAAAATTAGTCAAAAACATGTAAAAATTTTCCATAAAATTTTTGACATCAATTTAAATTTTATAAACACTTTCCAAAATTAACTGTGGCTCTTCTTTACCCTTTTATAAAAGTAAACTTTTAAGGTCGTAAACAGTTATCATCAAATTAATACAAATTATTATGGCACTGTCGTTTGTAAGAATATTTTAACTATATATATATATAGAATTTATCCAAAAACTGACTTTCAAAATTCCAAAATAATAGAAACTTTGACCCTTAAAATATATTGACAAGGCACCAAAGATTGATTATAGGGTTTGCCTCCTTCAAAAACGAGGTCTTTTAGGACTACTAGTTACGGTACTAGAAATAGAATACGACCTGACTTACAAACTACCTCTTGAAGTAAAAGCTGAGCATATAAAAAAAATTAGTATGAATTACTGACGTCTGAAATGTTAAGTGCGTGGACTTAATTATCCCTCTCAAGAAGTTTTGCGGAACTTCGGAAGGTTTACTGACAGTTTGAAATACGACTTTGAATTTTTTTCAGTTTGTAGATAAAAAAAAAGTTTTAAGTCAAAGTAAACTAAGAGTCTTAATCAAGACTTCTTCGAAAATTTAAACCTATTTTTAAAAAATCATATGTCATCTTCCCTCCTACAAATGTGGCAGACTATAATGATCAAATTCTTTATTTGACTTCTTTATTAAATTTATTGGTTGAGGACAAATAAAATAATAATTTTTATGATATCGTGCAAAAAAAAACTAACTTTTTCAAATCAATAATCGTGGCAAAAGTGATGCTTTTAACAAAATCGTGTTTCCAAGTTACTTCTAAGCACTAGTGCGACAAAGTAAATAAGAGCATCTGATTGGTGTAAAATTCTTTATTTGAGCGTGATATTTTATTCGACGGCTTTGTGATTGGTGGAAAATTCTTTATTTGAACGCGATTCTTTATTTGGCGTCTTATTTCCAATGCCTATCTAAGAAATACTTTTTGAACGTGATTTTAAAACAATCATTAATATAAATAATCACCTTCAAATCATTTGAACGTGCCCTAACAGCCAGGTTTGTCACAGTTACGTCGCTGCAACGTAATTTTTTGTCACTCTAGGTCGCAGTCGCAAAGTGACAAGTATGTGACATCACAATGATATCGCGTAAGTCGCCGTCACAATGTGACTGGTATGCGGTATCACAGGGATGTGACTATGCGATCTTGCAGTGACACATATTGTGACTTGTTTGTGATATCGCAGTGATGTCATTTAAATCCCAGTCACAATGGGGATATCCCACAGATGTCGCAATTTGCTCTTGTAGTGACATTACATTGTGACATGTATGTGATGACACAGCGATGTCGCTTTAATCCCCGTCACAATGTGACTTGTATGTGATATTCCAGTGATATCACGATGTGATATTGCAGTGGCATTGTGTTGTGACTTGTATGTGATATCCCATTTTTGTCCCATACCAATATGGCTGCAACATGATCTATGTGACCTTGATGCGATGTCAAGTTCGTCGCTAATTCGCCACGCAAGTCACCTAGGTCGCATACAAGTCGCAATGCGACATTGCTGCAATATTATGTTCCTCACTATACCCAGCTAAAAATAAACTGCAGTTTTTCTACAGAAGCGAAGTGATTTTGAAGTATTTCTACAGTCAACTGCAGATTTTCTGTAGAAGAATGTCGACTGTAAAAAAACTTCAGTTATTTTGCAATAAAATCTAAAGTTAATTTGAAGTGATTTATTTCAAAGGTTACTATGGGCTGTTAACTGCAAAAATACTGTAGATTTTTTGAAGGGCCATCTTGATTTTAAATACTTTAACTTATCTAAAGGTGATTTGAAGTGATCTATTAATTATATAAGCTGGTTAACTGCAAAAATACTGTAGATTTTTCGTAGTTTCATCTTTGCTTAAAGTATTTCAGCTATTTTTTTTAAAAAAACTAATCTACAGTTTATTTGAAGTTATTTTTAAAAAATAATGTGTACGTTAACCCCAAAAATACTGTTAATTTTTTTGTAGTGAATCTTTATCTTAAAATTGCTCTTTATTTTTTTAAATTAGTTTTGATATTTTACTATTGTAGTAATTGTATCCCAGCTAAAAATTGTTGGAATTTTTCTCGGAAAAACATTTAATTTTTAATGTAAACATTAACAGTTTTTTTTTGCAAATTAGCTTAATATTTTACGCATGTAAAACGGGTACATTTTTGTTGTGCCTTCCTGTGGACAAAATGTTTGCAAAAAAAATTATTTCTGTGTTGGCAAAATATTCTTAAGTTTCCAGGAAAATTTAAAATGAGTTTATTACATTAAATTTAGTAATGAGTGTTTTTTTTTGTAATCTAGCTAAGTTCAAATCGCATATCTAGATTTTGTTAATCTGTAACTTCTAAAAATTCAGAAACGATATCAATAAATGCCAATTTAATAAATACTTTTTTGCACGTTATTATAAAAAATAGCGTATGACAACACGTTGAAAATAGCCTTTTTTAAACTCGTGAAATAATTTATTTAACTCGTTTAAAAAAGTCTTACTTTTCACACTAGTTACATAAATAACTATTATTCAACAAGTGTGAAAAGTAATACATTTTTAGTGGATTTATTTCACGAGCGAGGACCGAGCGAGTGAAATAATAACACGTGTTTTAAAAAGTTTACTTTTCACATGCGTTGCAGACACTATTTTTTTATAATTACGTGAAAAAAATCAAATATGAGTCGTATCAAAATAATTCACATGTTTTTACGTAAAGCATATCGATAAATCTCTGAAACTACAAAAGGCAAACTCCGGCCTAAAAACGGCCCGTGCTGCCAAAAATGTTCGACGAATAATACCCCGTGTGGAGGGATTGCACGTTAAATATCCCTCAAAGTCCTAACGCTGCGTACGATGTCGCCCTTAACGCTTGAGTCGGGTGCCTACTCAGGTGTTGGCTCGTTACTTGACTGTGGTTCTGAAATATGACGCCCGTCGCCAATAGCCCCAGTGTAGCTCTAGTGCGACGATAAATCAAACTAAACTAACCTAAACAAAAGGCAAAATAATTTTTAGTTTAAAGTCACACATCTGAACATGAAATCTAATTAGGATTTTTAAAAAGAATTTGAAAGTTTTTAGCTTCCAGAAGAGATAGAAATATAACAACAGAGTGGCTCCGATGGAACTAGGGTGCCAAACAAGCATAACAGTGGTTCCAATGTTACTAATAGCATGAATATTATGAAATAAAAGTTTTACTTGAAATGTTGGCAGTAACTTTGAAACACGATTTCGTTTAAAGCATCACTTTCGCCACGATTATTGATTTTAAAAGTTAGTTTCTTTGCACGATATTATAAAAAAAGTACTTTTTTTCACTGTTTCAAAAAGTCTAACTTTTTGCACGCGTCTGATATTAAAATTATAATGTAAATGTCGGATTTTTTTTCACGCAGTTATAATATAGTTATTTATGGAACAAGTGTGAAAAGTAACACTTTTTAAAACTAGTGGATTTTATTTCACGAGCGAGGTACTCGCTCGTGAAATAATGACACGTGTTTTAAAAAGTTTACTTTTCACACGTGTTTCATACACTATTTTTTATAATTACGTGAAAAAAAATCAAATATCACCGGTTCAAAAATAATTCACGTGCTAATTTTTTTACGTAAAGAAGATCGGCATCGATAAATCTCTGGAACTACAAAAGGCAAACATATTTTTTAGTTTAAAGTCAAACATTTGAACATGGATACTGATTAAAAAATAAAAAAATAATAACATTCACGCGCATAATATTTATTAATAAAGCAGATCAATAAATTTCTGGATTTTATGAATATTAAGAAATAGAAATTTTACTTGAAATGTTGGCATCTTATGAAAAGAGTGAAAAAAAAGTACTTTTTTTCACTGCTTTTGGGTTTAAAAAATGTAATTTTTTATCACTGTTTCTAAAAAGTATAACTTTTCGCACGTGTCTGATATTAAAATTATAGTGTAAAAATCATATTTTTTTCACGCAATTATAAAAAGAATATTACTTGTTCACTAACTTTATATTTTAATATTTAGTTGAACACTTGTATGTAGTTAAGGTAGTAAACTATTGCAACAGAAACGTATCACACTCAGCATTTAGCTATAATTCATTGGTGTTTAGTTGTTTATTTTTATTAAACTAGCTTTATAAACCCGGCGTTGCACGGGATTTTTTATGTAAACTTTTTTTTTATACCAATTGTTGCCTCCCATTCTGATTTTCTCTGTCCGATTGTACCCAGGCCCTTCCATGAGTTAGAGGGCTTTCCCATAGGCCGTGGTGTTCGCCTTGCATGCGAAGGGTTCCAGGTTCAGGTCCGGGCATCAGCTAAATAGCTGCCGACCTAAAAGCGTACAGCCAAAAAATTCCGAAGAATAACACCCTATGTGGAAGGAGTTTACGTTAAATATCCTTCAAATTCCCGACTCTCCGTACGATCACGCCCTTAAAATTTGCGTTGGGTCACGGCCTACTCAACTACTAAGGCCGAAGAAGCTTTCCCAAACAAGCTCGGGGACGGAAATTTTGACGTCATAGTTCCGAGTGACGTTGTTCCGAAGATGAAGACGACCTGTCTCGAAACCTGTTCGGAACCACTCGTTCACGGCTGACCACAATTTTAGGGTTCCGAATGCATCCGAACTAGTTCCTTGATCTTCGGCACTGGGAACAGTGACGTCAAAATTTCCGTCTACGCTCATGTTTAGGAGAGCTTCTCTGGCCTTGTTTTTGAAGTTGGCCGTGGTTGGGTGCCAACTAAGGTGTCGGCTCGTCACTTAACTATGGCCAATAGCCCTCATGAGTAGCTCTAGTTCGACGAAAATTCAAACTAACCCTAACCAATACAACTGGATGGATATAGCTACCCTACCTTTAAATTTTCAACTTCGCCGAAAGGCGCCAATTCCAAAAGTCTATCATCGGCCTTTATACCATAGCTGTATTTAATCGACAGTTTCATAAACAAAGAAAAGTCTGGTCAAGTATACAATTTCAAAAGATAATTAATAAATAAAATAAAGATTTTCTAATAACAATACTGGCTACCATATCATAGCTGAACTTTTATTTCTGTTTGTAAAGTCTTTGTTTACGATGCAACTTGTTAAATATAGAACCCAACGTTAGATTTTCTAGATCACCAAAAATCGCCAATCAATATACTGGCTACCAGGCTACCATATCATAGCTGAGCCTTTATTTCTGTTTGTAAACCACATCATTGAATAGAATTTAGAAATAAAATAGTTTATAATAGTCCATCTTTTTCGAAACTTCCAAACTGAATTGAATTCGAAAATATAATTGGAATCGAGTTGAGTATATCTGATATCTGACGAAGCATCATTAAAATAAAGTAGTTTAAATAATTAATTTCTAAGAAATCCTGTAATGGGCTTGTTTCAACACTTAGTCAAGTGAGTGTCAAGTTAGTGAAGGAATAAAAAACCAATGAGCTTGTTTCTACACTTTGCCACAAAAAACAAAACAACCAATGAAAAAGCAATATTCCCATCTTACATATTAAACTCTCGCGCTTTTTTTTATATTTAATTTTCGCACGCGTTGATATTTCTTTTACTTACTTAATTTTCCTCGCGGCGAATTTCTTTTTTCAAATTAAAAATAGAAAATTGAATAAAAGCACAATGCATAATGCTATTCCTATGGAGAAATCGGCTCCTACCCGTTTGGGTTCGAATTTCGAAAAATCGCTTCTTAAATGACGCCTACGATATAAAAAGAATATTTTCCTAAAATTTGGTAGCTCTACCTCCAAGCTAGGCGTTGATACGTGAGTCAGTCAGTGAGTGAGCCAGTCAGTGATTGAGTGAGTCAGTCAGTGAGTGAGTCAGTGAGTGAGTCAGTCAGTGAGTCAGTCAATGAGTCAGGACTTTGCCATTTATATATAGATAACTTGCGTAACTAACCTTAAAAAATTGCAATATGAGCCATATCTATTTTTATGAACGAAAACTTGAAAGAAATGTAGTGGTTATAAACAACTGGTTTTATAAAAATATAAATTAAAAATACTTTTAAGTATTTTTTAATGAACATTAGATTTAAACTCAACCCCCATAAATTGGATTCAATAAGCTTCATTTGAACTTAACAGTCCGCAAATTTATATTTGAAACCAAAGGAGAAAATAATTCATAATTTCTTATGATATCTCAAAATAAATATATTACTTTATGTTTCTAAATTTTACATGAAACGTTATGATCCATTTGAAATACTAAGAATGACTTTCACGGTAATTGTGATAAATTTCTCTAGCCAAAAATAACCTGCATTGATGAAATTTTAATTATCTTCTAATAAACTTGAGACCCTACAAGGAGCCAAACTTGGGATTTACTTGTCATATGTTTATATCCATAAACAAAGCTTGTTTATGACAGGAGCAAGATACATTGTTCAATATTATAAATGTACTTGGGGGATTAGTAGTATGAAAGTTTAGAATAGTTGGTTTATTTTAATTTCGATAATAGAGAAAATAAATTATTAAACACGAATATATATTTTTTTGATTATGTAAAACGATTTCAAAAATAAAAACTTTTTTTTATTTTTTAAAAGTTTCTTTCAGATATTCTAAAAAATTAGAGAGAGGAAGTGGTGTGTTTTTAATCTTATCTAAAAACACAAGAATAACATCTTCGATACTTTACGAACTTTGATTTCAATGTTAATGAGTCAAATATATTTTTTACTCCTGAACTATATTGCCGATCACTTTCTTTTTTATAAATATGTGTGTGTAGTTTACATAAAGTTTGTTATATGAAAGTTGTAGTTTCTAAAGTAATATTTTCCAAATTATAACTAAAATATAGTATTTATGATTATCAAAAGTTGTCAATAAAAGTTAGTTTGTAAAAATATTAAATGCTGCTGGAGAAATTTGGATTAGAATTTGTTGTCATTGGATTAACACAGGGATAATACTTGCGTTTGGAGACCCGGCTACAGAACCTATTCATTTTTAAAGAATCTAGGCAGAAGTTCAATGTCCATGCATCAAGTGCCATGAACTTTGGACAAGATGGCGAAAACTTTTGTAGCTTCCAAAACTAAAAACACTTTCCTGTCTAAATATAAAAGCTCTTGCCTTCTCTACAAAGCTGTCAACTGACAACTTTTCAAGCAGCCAACAAGCATCATCTGTCACAAGCAGGCGTTAGGTCCAAACTCAACCTCACTACCCAAGTGAAGGGTTATAAGAGCCAATCCACACTAAAATTCTATATTTTTGTTAAATTTCCGGATAGTAAGGCCAGAAAGGAGTGAAATTATCCTACTTCAGTTTTTGCTTGTGAACACTCTGGAGATTTTTGTTGAATTCTGCTGTTTACAAATGGAAAGAGGCCAGGAGATGATGGAATTAGATTACCACGGTTCGCACTTGTGAACTCTTTTCTTGGCTGCTAATTCATTAACGCCAAGATACATATAAGATTAAATATACTGGATATGAGTATCATGAGACTTCTAAATTAGCTTCAGGTTGAGTAGAATATATATACTAGGTTTGTCCCCGACATGGATCCAATCAAATTAATGTGCGAAGGAGTCCGTACTGTCTCATAAGATCAATGGAATGTCATTTGTGAATATTTCATACTGTTAAAAAAAGCTTCTTTGTGCTATAAAGGTTTAAAGATAAAGATTTATACGAAATTGCCTATTAATTTTTTTAAAATTAGGGTAATAAAACGGATATTATCTGAACTAGGACTTTTTTCATTAATGCACGGAAATTCTATATAGTTAGAGCATGTAATTGCGCTGCTGACCCAAACATAATAAAAAATGGACCTAGTTCACTTGCATTCTAAACCCTCCAATTAATATTTTTTAAAAAAAAACTTTTTTATACTTTGTAAGCTTCCAATGGGATAACTATTTTCATTAAACGCTTCAAATTAGAATATTTAAAAACATACAGAAACATAACTTCATTGATCAAGCATCTATGTTGTCGAAATCAACTTTCATTTCTTTTAAAGGTAACTTTTTATGAAATATTTTCTTTATGTAATTCTAGTTAAACGAATTAGTCTAATTAACAAGGAATTTATCTTATCTCGGTAGAAAAGGGTAACATAAAAATAAAAGCGGAAACCGAACTTTTGGCATCCTACCAAACATTGAAGTCTCTAAAGAGTTATATAGAACTTGAGACTAGTTTGTTTGAGTAAAAACGGATATTACAAAAGTTTCGAAAACATTTCCGAGACCAATAAGCCGATAACATTTCCCCAAGTGTGATGCGTGGTAAATTGGCCGACCATAAAATTTTCGTTACAATTCTTTTAAGAATGCGAAAAGTTTTTTTTATTTAAAATCTCTTAAGGGTATAATGGGAAAATTTCTTATGGTGTCACGCTCTCAATACGGCGATTTCATTGGTTGTTTTGTTTTCTTTGACAAAGTGTTGAAACAAGCCCATTATATGAATTCGTTACTTAAAATTAAATATATTTTGTGAACGTGAATAAAGGTTTTCTGTTTTTGCAGGCAGTGATATTCCTTATTTTTTTTAAATACACTTTTGACTACGTTTATAACGAAAAAATTGGAAACTTTTATAAAGGATATGTTCATCCGTGTGTCTTTCCATCACAAAATTAGAAGACATTGAAAATATCAGAAAAATTTGAAGTCGAAGTAATTCAGTTATTAAAAATTTCAAAATTTATTTCGTATTTCAAAATTATAATAGAAGAACTTCTTTTATTCGTTTGGAATAAGTATTAAATTTTGAATTTTTATTAGAATAAAGACAATTTTGCCATTTACAACAATCGCATGAGAAACTTTATTTTTGTTAAATATATATATATATTTAAAGAAAATTTAATTCGGTGATATGAATCAGTTTGTAACGGCATCATAACATATATCATAATGAGATGCTTCGATTGTTTATTCTATTGGGTTAGAAAGAGAAACAAAAAGCATTCTATTTTCTATTTTAAAAAGCAGATGCAATTTTTCATTTGCATTAGACATTTATTAATAAATAATAACGTTTTTTAACTAGTTATTTCTTTTGGCAAGGTTTTTTAATAATCTTTATATTTTAATTTAATTTAAAATCATTTAATTTAAATCATTCTTCGACATACTATTAAATTTAGTAAACGATAATTAATTTTATTGAATTTTTCGATTAGAAATTGTTTAATTCTGACGTTTAAAAGTAAAATATAGTACTAAATGCTGTATTTGGCCCTTTTTTCTCGCATATGAATTTTGTGTGGAAGAAGTTATGAGTGACAGTTTCCAATACCAACCTACTTGTTTATAAGAAAAAACATTCATTAATTGGAAAAACTCACACAAAAAAATCTAAAAATTACGAAACTAAACAAAAAGTAAATTGCAAGGACTTAGTAATGAACAAATGATCCTTCGCGTGATAAGCAAGCGCTCAACTACTAAAAAACAAGTTGTTTAACAAATCTTGAATTTTTTCACGTAAGTTAAAACTAGTTATTTTCTCTGTCCGCATTAGAAATTCAAAAAACAAAATATTAAAAAAATATTTGATAAATCTGATTAATTATATAGGGATTTAATACTAGCATTATCGATAGCGTAGTTATGTAAATAAATAAATCTAAAAACGTCATTAATTTTAAACTTTCCTTAAAATCATCCAGTTATTAAAATTTTCTAAATCAGTTGCACTCAGCACATTGTAAAAATTTGGTGTAATTTTAAACCAAATGTATGGAGTAAAATCACACAAATAACTCTATGGAGGAAGTATATATACCATAAAACTGGAGGTAGAAAGCAAAGCCTCCAATATTATGCAGTAAAGTTACTCCAAATTTATTTATTAAAGCAAATTAAACTTCTACTCAATTATATTTCAAACTATAAATTCAAAACTATCAAAATATGTGCATAAACGCTGTAAAAGTTGAGGGAACTTGATGTAAAAGTTCATGTTTTTCTTTTTTTTGATTAAAGATTCTTCATTAAACCATTTCAACTATCGTTATGCGAATTGTTATCCGTAATTATTTTTCGTATATAGCTAAACAATCAGTTAGAATAGCTACTCACAAGTGGGGTAGTAAATGCTCACATAACAACATGAACTACTTTAAATATCTTTTTACAATAAGGTTTTTTGCGCTGACTGTAAGTACTTAGTGAAATGTTATTTTGTAAAATCCGTAGCAGCATCTTTATGGAATATGTTACTTCCATCTTTACACACTTAAAACAAACGAGCTATTTTAACTCAGCCAGAGTTAATTTTCACTCCTTTCCAGTGTCAAAAATGCACTTCCCATATAGTAGTGGATTTCACTCTTTTTGCGGAGTGGTTTTTCCACTCCTTACTGATAAGCCCCTTTCACTCCTTTCTGAGCGGCCATTTTCGCTCCTTTTTGGACTAATTCCATATATAGAATAACGTTACACATCGGCCTCCCGGTGGCCGAGAGGTTTAAGCGACGAGCCTCTCACCGAGAAGGTTCTTGGTTCTTATCCTAGCCATACTATAGACGTATTCATGCTGGTGGAAAAAATCCGCTAAAAATCATCGGGGTGCCCGAGTACACTGAGATATACGTGCTCGTTAAATCTGTGGAGTCGAAAGTCCCGACGGCCTTAGCGTACGATGTAGCTCGAAGTTCCTTTGGGTGCTCGAAGTTCCCTGGTCAAGTGTCGACCTCGTCACTTGACCAGTGTTCTAAATAACGAGTTGTATTTGGCTGTGTTAAAGCTCCTAAAGGAGGTTAGAAATAGACAGCCGGACACGATTACATTACATTACATTACATTACATTATTACGTTACATCAAATCTGTGGTATAACGTTACTTTGTAAGTATGTAAAGCAGAATATGTTGCCATTACGAAGTAATGTTCGACCAAAGTTTTACAATAAATATTAAAAACTTTTTATTTGAGGACAAACGGTAATACCGAAATCGTAATAAAAATGTCCAGAATTGTATAAGAATAGGATCTAAATTAGAAATCTGAACTGAGTAATCAATGAAATGAGAAAATATTTAATATAAAAATATAATTAATAAGATATTAAAATTAAAAAAAAATCCCAAATAATAGTTTTACCTGGTATATAAACATAATGTTTTTATATTTTAACAGTACAGATAATAACAAAGTTGGTTTCTCTTTCTTAATCATTTTTATATTTTATCAATAACCTTAAAGTAAGTAATAATTAGTTTAATAATATTATAATTATTTTTATATGTGATAAAATGTACTTAAATTTCTGTAATAAATGTTGAATTAAACTGTATTGAACCTGAAGTGGTACCTGTTAACTTGCCGTACCATTAAGAAGTTTAAAGAAAAATAATGCCGGCTTAGGAACACTTGACTATATTTATTATCGGCCAAAAGTAATACAGAATTTATTAAGCATAATAAGGGTTACTAATTAGAATTTAGATTTACATTGACCGGAGCGCGACAGATAGATTAACAAAGCCGGTGTCGACCAGAGCATAAGTGCAGTCGAGTGTAGTCCGTCAGAGTCTCAGAGTTCTCGCGAGAGCGTCTCCCTCAGAGCGCCAAGAGGGTTGCCGGTCGGGTGAGATGCAAACCCCAATATACAAGTATTAAAATAAATATCTTTAAAGACTGACAGAGCAATTCTTAAATTAAATTGATTAGTAAAGGAATTAAATATTTAACGTGGGCCGAACAGAAGCAAATGTGTTTCCGTCTTCTAGCCCCAGGCGAAAAATTAGTTTACCGTGTTGCATAAATTTGCAGTTTCCAATCTGCATCGACAATGTATTGTTAAACAACAGTGAACAAATCTGTCGTGGGTGGTTAAACTGCAGTAACCACAATAATGAATTGAATCATTTTTTCTCGGTAATAATTAGTCTTTTTCAGCATGTTTTCTAATAGGTTCGAGTAATTGGGAGCTTGCAATAAGGATTCGAGTCAATAGGCTAGCTACTGCATTGTACTTGCCCAAGGCAGAAAAAACAATAGATTGAAACTTGTTCTATCAAGTTAGTTAAATAATCAGACCCAACTAATGACTGATGAATTTAGATGGAAATAACACACAGTAAAAAAACTGTTATTTTTACAGTTAAATACCATATTTTTACAGTTAAAAACTGTTCTTTAGAAAAACAGTTTATAACGTTTTTTATCTTCGTTTACATGCCGTCACACTCACAACCCATCAAATGTACCTGTTCCTGAGGGAAATTTGAAGACGTGAAAGAGTCACGTGATTGAGATCACCTTTCTGATTTGTTCCCGCGCATTGGGTTTCTGTAGCGTTACTGTTTATTAACTGTAACTTTGATGTAGTTGTATTAACTGTATTTGTAACCGCTCCGCCATTCGAATTAAAGAAGTCTTTCAGCTAACAACATGTTGACCCCCCGGCGCCGGTGGCCGAGAGGTGTAAGCGACGAGCTTCTCACTGAGAAGGTTCTTGGTTCTGCCTTTATCCTAGCCATACTATAGACGTATTCGTGCTAGTGGAAAAAAATCCTCTAAAAATCACCGGCAGTTAAAAACTGTACTTTTTCTTTACAGGAAAACTGTAATTTTATCAGGGAAAACTGCTAAATTAACAGGGAAAAACTGTTAAATTAACGGGGGAAAACTATTAAATGAACAGTTTTTCCCTACTAAATTGACAGTTTCTCCCTGTTAAAATTACAGTTTTCCTGTACAAATATTACAGTTTTAAACTGTGAAAAAACAGTTAATAACTGGCGTCAAAGTTGACAGTTTTTAACTGTAAAAATAGCAGGTTTGTTTTGCAGTGTACAGTTTGGTTTTATTATCTGTATTAACTTTGCAAATGGTGTTCTTGAACTGAAGGGTGTAGTTGCAAAATTCACATTCTCCAAAGTATAACTAAGATATAGGATCTTGCTCGTACATTTGCGACTTTTTCCAATTGAATTTGCTGGTGTGAAAAGTCGCCAATGAACATATCGGACAATATATCTATTTTGGAGAATGTGAATTTTGCAACTACGACCTTCAAATAACAAAGTATAACCTGACAGTTTTTTCCTCTCAAAGCCTTACATTACTTAATAAGTTTAGATTGTATCATTCGTTTACATTTCAAAATCTCACAAACATTCAACAATTTAAAAAATAATATTAAATATATATTTAATTTAAATCAAGACAAGAGTTTGGTGTAAAATTACTCCTTGAAACTTGTAACGACAAGTTCTTTCCCAAGCTTTATGGAGTAACGTTACATACAAAAAAAACTGTTTAAACTAAAACCAAAAAGAAGTAAGTTTACACCACAAAATTAAAGTAAGTTTACATCATAAGAAAGAGTAAAAAAAGAGAGTGCCAGCATTGCTGCCTTAATATTTAAGGTTGAATTTAAGTACTTTTTCAGTATTATAAAACATTACACATATGTGAAATTATGCAATTATATTTTGCTGTTATATTTTGTAATTCAAACTTCATCCAAAGGAGATACTCAATCCTGCGCTTTCCTCCTTTACGTAAAAGCTCGTGACTTTACTCACTACTCAACGTCGGTTTCACAGCATTTGTGCCTGTGCCTGAGCTTGCAGTCTATGGTAGGTTACAAACTGTTCTTGTAAAGTTTAGCATATAATTTTAGTGTAGTCAGCTTAGCCCAGAATTCGTGTGCCGTAACGTTACATCCAAATATATTGGTATCATTATATTTTTTCAGAGATAGATTATATAACTTAAAACCTATTGAAACTAATTGCTAAGATTTATAGACAAAAGTTTACTCACAGTCCTAGAGGATGCTTTGGTTTAAAAATTCAATTTTTATTTTTCAAAACTCCTCGAATGTTTTCATATTTCTTTTTCGTTCGTTTTTAATTATAATTCTTTTTTTAGAATATCAGAATATATAATGCAATTCTTTACCATACTAATGAATATATAATACATTCTTTACCATTATTCTTGCAATGTTAAACACTTTTGTTTTGCAAGGAAAATAACTATCGTTTTCCTTTTCAACGAGCCCTCTAGAGTATTTCTTGACTGTCTAAAATCTCTTAGTACGTGTTTTAGTGTTCCTTTTACGGTAGGCACGTTGCGCCTTAACTACTGCCCTCGTGCAACCGAAAATCTATGGTGTAAGGGCAAAGTGTCAGATTTCAGATAAAATATACCCTAAGATATTTATTTTACAGTACTTTGGGTGTTAGTTTAAAAGCGGTATCACCAAGTATTGGTGATTTATAGAGTACGTGGATAATTTTCTAATGGAATATATAGTTAACTATAAAGTAATTGAGTTCAAGGTAAAAAGGTTTGTTATTTCAAATTCTATTAAATATTTTAAGCAATTCCTATAACATTTATTGCATTTTATTAGCAAACTAGATATCAATACATTTTTTAAGAATTGATTTTTTGTTAATAATTTTTATATTATTTTATTTTAAAAAAGTATATGGAAAAAGCCTACGGATAATGTTTGAATACACAGTAACATTTCACTGTTAAGAAATTTTATTGATTTTGTAGTTATGTAGTGTGTTAATTATACAGGTCAAATTATCATTTGATCATAGAAGCTCCACTCCTATCAGATTAGAAAAGTTCTGTTATTTACTAAAAAGAGTGTCAACTTTAAGCAACGATACTAACAGTTATTCAGCTACATTTCATTATTGCAAATTTTAACCTAAAATACATATTTGTTGATTTTTTTTCGCCAGTGTCTCGAAATTACTTCATAAACTATTATGTAAAAATTACCACTAGAACAATTGTATAGGCTTTACTCCAAACGCAATCGTCTATTCATTACCTGAAGCATTGCCATACCAATTTCCGTCATTACTATTGCGTTTCCTCTACTTTTTTTCGACCTTTCAAATTTTGGTGTGGTGGTATTCGAGTACCAATTAAATATATAAAAGTGGATTTTATAAAAAGCACTTAAAAATTAATTAAAAGGGTGTATATTTATTACCCCAAGGATCAGGTGTACCACAAGATATCCTAATAAATACAAACTAAACAATGAAAGAATCGTATAGCATCACTTAACTAATGTTACCCTCGAACTAATGTTACCTCGTTTTCGAAAAATAATAAAAATATTATATCATATAAAACCAAGAAATAATGCGAAGTGAACTAGTAATAAAATTATATATTATTTTTTAAATCTAAATGCTATTACCATAAACAGTTTATTTTAGATGTACTTTTTTTAAAAAATCTTTCAATATTCTCCTTGGCGGGCATTACAATTGGTTTTCAGCGCCTTCCCAAATTTAATCTTCTTACAACCATGTATGTAAAATTTCGTAGTAACTTTTAGCTAATTTTAGTTTTAAACATAATACGGAAAATGATATGCCTCCAAATTTAAAAAACGTCTGTCACCCGAGTTAAATGTGGAGATAAATTAATATTCAGTTTCTGAGTAAAAATCATCCGGATAGAAATGATTAAAAACTTCAATTGATTGCTTTATCATTCTATGACACCTGTTCAAAAATATAAAAAGGGCAAATGTCCAATATTTTAATATAAGACACGATCCTTTTCTACTTAAGTACTGGTATAAATTGACGAAACTTTTGGAATTAATTTAATTAGAATCTCTCTTAACCAAAAGCGATAATTTGATTATGACAATAATTTAGGCATGCTTTCAAAATTATTCCTCATTTGGTTTAATTCTTCAGAAAACAGATAAATTAATCAAGAAAGATAACAGTATTTTTGAAGGGATTAAGCACATGTGATTACACACTCGTATCTGAATTATGTTTTCGTTTTAAAAACTTACCATAGCTTAGTTTTCAATTAGTCGTGTCTCCGCAATGGTTTATATTAATAATATTTCAAGACTCTTCAATTGAAGAGCTTAGTGGAAGAACGTGCTAAGTGACAAAAAGATGAAAACGAGAAAATGAGCTTTAAGTTTTAAGTTTCGTATTTTTTCAATGGTTTGAAAACAGGTACTTTGTATACGTAAAAATATTACTAATATTCTTAGAAAAAAATTTAATCGTTAAGAAGTACTAAATTATTAATTTTAATGTTAATTCTTAGCACGTCTTCATAAGTCATCAATTCAATGTGCTTTGAAGTTGGACTTGAGATTTTGATGTTTTGTTGTAGATTCAATACTTTGAACGAATTTGGTTTTGTAATTAACATTTTTTCAATAATGATGCTTGAACATGAAAAGTCGCATAGAATAGATGTTTTGAATGAGATCCATAAATACTGTTAAAGAACTATTGTTGTTTGTGTAATGAATTCAACATAATAATTTAAGTAACAGGAGTAGTATTTTAGTCTTTAAAACTTTTTTTCAACATATCTTTTGAAATCAGACAGTGTTGAAATCATTTTGAATGATCATTAAATATGTCTAAACAACGAACTATTTGTTAATTTGTATATATGAATACGAACAACTTTGTAAATTCATTAACTTTATATTCAACATTTTAACATTATACCATTTCCTATCAATTATGCATGTTAAGTAAAATATAATTAAATAACGTTAATTATTTATCAATTGACAATTACAATAAATTGACGTAGATCCACATTAATTATCAAACAAGACTAAATCAACGACCAATCGGGGATGACAATGCAACGAACCATCAGATTCCAAATTACCATAACACATTATGGGTATTTTATTTAGGTCAAAAAGCATTGTAATCAGTTTTAAAAAGGCTACAATGGTATAGGTAATAAAGGTTTTTTAAGGCCACTATCAGTTTTTAATATGCAACTATGAATAAGCTTCCCCTCATTAAAGGATTTCATTGTGTTTATTGCAATCATACATAAGTACCAAAATGGAGGATCGCTCATAGCACTTTAAACAATAATAACTATAATAATACACTAAACAGGACTCACTAAAACAGATTATAATAATACTCATTCCCTTAGCCTTAGAGGTAAGTGCTTTGGGTCGGTATAGGTTATGATATATATAATAATGAGAATTCCTCGACCTCAATTTAATTAAGTGTGGTTAAGTTTTGCAGTGCGGCCTCGGATGCCCTTGCGCCATAAAACCCGAACATCCATTTAATTAAGAATCTGGCCATTTACACATGAATTGAAATTGGCTTGGTATTGGCAGAGGATTTCGATTGCTCGAATGATTTGTCGCTTTCAAGTAACGTTTTTAGTTTCGTCTGTTTAATGGTATCGGACACATTATCTTTCTGCAAAAAATGTTAATTAGAATATATTTTATAACCGAAGATATCTAATTATTCATTAAGCGACTATACAAAACACGTGGCAGTAATATGAATTCTAATCTTACTATACAGCCATTATTTGTTATTAATTATTAATGAAAGTATAAATTGCTAGTTATTATTGTAAATGCAATTTTTAACTGTTTAATTGGATACTTTACTTTTGTAATCTTTACATCAACTAAAACTGATTCTTGACTATTGTTTTGAATTTGGGTTTGATTCGTTTCGTGATTATTATTTTAAAAAGCAATGAAAAAATGTGGAAATTTTTCATTAGTCTAAGCATCTAATGCAGTTAAAGACTATGATAATTTTTTGAACTTATAAGAACTTTTACAATCCTGCTTAATAGATTTTGTTTCCTTTTAAAGTATAGAATATAAAATTGTGTCCTGATTATCAGGTTTTCCTGCAACACATATTTTTTACATTTATAAATTGAGTTATTTTAATACGTTTTAAAATTTAAAGCATGAAGTACCAATTTATAACCATCTTCTACAGAAATATAATTTCTAAACATTTCCGAAATAAAAAGTTTTTTAATTTAAATCTTATAAAGTGAAAACAAATTGACACTTCAGCCAATTTGCTTATCCCTCAGGTGGCTAGAAACTATTCTTTCCAATGATACAACACTTTTCCATGCACGGTGTGTTATAGTCTTTTTATTTTGTATAATTGTGATGCTCATGAATAAATAGAAATATATAATAAAATAATCGTAAAAAACATCTAATTAATGTTTTTAGATCACTATTACAAAACCATTTCCCACATATTCTAAACATTGTGAATGTTCACAATTTCTTTGTACTCTTACAAGGTTGCTGCGTTACGCTTTGTGACTCGGAGGTACAGAATGGATGGAGGTCGATATCATTTTACAAAATATGGTTATATGTGGTGATACGATTTGTGATACTCATCAATCAATAGAAATGTATAATAAATAAATTAATTATAAAAACATCTAAATAAGGCTTTAAACCATTATTATAAAAGCACCTCCATTTATTTTAACTATTGGAAACCGTTCACAGATTTTATATAATCTCTTGCAAAGTTGCTAGTTGCATCCCTGTGTCTCGGAGGTAATCAAATTGATGAGTCCGATATCATTTTACGCAATAGGATTGCGTATAATGATATGAATTATGATACTCATCAATAAATAGAAATGTCTACAAATTAAGTGTAAAAATATTTAAGGCTTTTAAACTACTATTACAATAAGCTCTGCTCACATATTCTAAGCATTATAAACGTTTGAAGTTTTTATTATCTCCTGCAACGTTGCAAGAGGTACCGAATTGATGGAGGCAGATAATATTTTACGCAATATGATTACATATGATGATACGAATAATGATACTCAATTAATAGAAATGTATTATAAAATAATTGCAAAATCATCTAACTAAGGCTTTTTTAGACCATTATTACAATAAACCTTTCCCACATATATTCTAAGCATTATAAACGTTCGCAGTTTTCATAATCCCTTGCAACATTGCTGAGTTGCGTCCCTGTGGCTCAGTGGTACCGAATTGATGGAGGCCGATATCATTTTACGCAATGACAGCTTTTCATGTACGAGTTTGTTACTGATTGCCGGGAGTTTATCTTATATTTTTGGGACATAAAACCCACATTAGAGGGACGCGGGAATTTTTATCTAATGCTTTTTCGTTCTGCCCGAACGTCTTTACGGGATGCCTTGTCTTCCCTCTGTGTTTAAATGTTGAATCTACTATGGGATCACATGGGAGAATTTTAACATTAGTAGCATTCTGAAATGAACAAAAATGTATGGTTGTTTTCTCTTCATGTATTTTAAATTTATTTTTTAATGTGGAAAAGTATGTTCAATACATAAGATCTTGTTAATTTTTGATAAGAGAGCCTTAAAATTATTTCCAAATGAAAACAGTAGAATGTCCATAAAAAATTCATTATTTATAATTTTTTTTTAATTTATGATCACTGCTCAAAACTCTGGAGCAGAATTACGGAAAAATCAATAAAAAACGTTCAGAAGGTTGAATTATAATTTCAATGTGCAGTGCAGGATTTAATTCAATATGTTATATATTTATTAAAACGTATTTAAGATATATGCTTTGATATAGCATAATTTTTTAATTGATAAAAAAAACTTTCGATACAATTATGTTATTTATACAAATTACAAGTGTTATAAATTTATTTGGTCTAGTGAAATACTTTCAATCCTACATTGAAGGTACTGCATGATTTTTACAATTAATAAAACTAGAAATATTACCATTGAATACCGATTATTTTGGACACAATAACGCGC
The DNA here is from genome assembly GCA_019343175.1 of Oedothorax gibbosus. Lineage (NCBI taxonomy): Eukaryota > Metazoa > Arthropoda > Arachnida > Araneae > Linyphiidae > Oedothorax > Oedothorax gibbosus. The sequence goes on from CM033271.1 coordinate 24,110,438, forward strand.
TAGTGTGTCACATTCAACCAATGTGGTGGGAACAAGTGGGAACGGACGTATCAATGATAAATTGATTTAGGTTTTTTGAAAAAGTTATAATATTACTCAAGTTACAATAAAGGTTATAATAAAAATTTCTCCGGTTGAAATAAATTTATAGTTTGCCTTTATGAAATGAAATAGAGTAATAAAGAAGTTGGTATAAAAGAATGCCGAAGGCAAAGAGTTCAGCATAAGATGAAGATGTCGCCGGTCAAAAACTAATACAAAAACCAGTTTGCAAAGTAAACCCATCGATAGCTTTGTTGTAAGCCTAAACAAACATTCTTGGTGATTTATTTGGCACTATTCTAAAGTGAAGTTTGATTAGGCTTACTAAACCAACTTGGTGACTCTATTGAAAACTATAATTACAACGTATATATTTCTCACTGGTAAAACCTCTTCAGGGTATTTTAACCTTAAGACACTGCTCATGTCAGCATTATTATTTAATTATTTAGATGTCCGACTGAATCCTGGCTCTTTTTTTTATGAAGCAAAAATTTCACACATAAATATTCCAAAATATTTTTTTACATTTTTTTCATAGATAAACAGATAAATTAAACAAAAATCTCTAAAATTAAATCAAATTTGGAAATATTATCAAAATCGGGTAGTGTAAATTTGACTAAACATTACAAATTTAATAAAGATTTTTAATTATTGAAAAAATCAAATTATAATGGTAAAATTGAAACCTGACCTGCTCATGTTTCCCCCTCCTTTTTTCTCTTTTCCCCTCCAGACCCGATTGGGTTCAAACTTCTCTTCTTAATTGAAGAGCTTAGTGGAAGAACGTTCTAAGTGACATTTTTGAAAAAATTGAGATTTTTGTGTTCAATGAACCTATAACAACTTCTTTAAAGATAACTAGTTTCCCCTTTTTCATACACTTTAGGTTTAGTATATATTTAAGGTTTGCAAGTACTGTTTTTAACAGATCTGAGTGCTATTTAAAAACTTTAAAGCTAATTTTCTCGTTTTCAGCTTTTTGTCACATAGCACGTTCTTCCACTAAGCTCTTCAATTGTCATCGAAAATCCGCTTCTTAAATGACGCATTCAATACAGAAGAAATAGACTCCTAAAATATGAAATCTGTATTTCCAATAGTTTTTTCTGAACGTTGATACGTGAATGATTGAGTCAGTCAAGACTTCTTCCTTTATAGATATTGATGGTGGGATTTAGGCTGAACATCTTCCAATAATTCCCTTAATGTTGCGAAATCTATCAACGTTGCCTTTCATTTAGTTCCCCAAACCATTTGCAGCCGCAATTTATCAACAGAATGTGGCAACTTGAAGGAATGGCTTTTTATGTGGCGATGACTCAGCCAACGAGGACTCAATCGAGAATACTTTTTCTGAAACAAATTGAGAAAAAACTTTCACATGTAGAATAAAATTGGTGTTCGATTATAATAAAGAAATATGTTGCTCAAAACTACAAAAAAACACAATTTGTTTCAGGATAAAACATAAAATATTTCCTTACGGGTGCGAAGTAATTTAAATTCGAAATGGGAAAATCTGTTTTGTTGATGCGTATGTCAAAACCATAATCTGTATTCCTTTGTTGTAACATAAACAATACAGAATTAAACGATTTAGACGACGTGTAACATTTTTGTCAATAAGAAACGATTTAAAGTTTATTTAAATATTTTTTTATGAAAAATGAATACTGGTTATTTCATGAAAGAAGTTTGCAAGCAAACAATTTTTTACCTTTTTTTTTAAAGAATGATTTAAAGTTTGCATTATACATGTTGAAAGTTATCACTGATATTTTTCACAGTAAGCAGAGAGTTAAAAATAGTTCTGAATTCAAAACGTGCGTGGAGGAGCTTCGTTTTTATACGTTTTATGATAAGTATACTATTTGAATATCTTTCATCAAATAAATTATCAAATAACAGAACTTCACATAAGCAAATTATATAAAAAATTTGCATGACTTTCATTAGTAACTTATGATTGGAATTTTGTTCCATGGCAATCATTAGGTATACAAAAAGTTTTTAAAAGAATGACACTAGTTTTTTTTTGCTAAAATGTATTTATATTGAATACACATACATATTCCTTTAAATATATATACTTAATGTCATGCTCTATATTAAGGTACCTTTAGAAAATTTAATTAAAATATGAATTTTAAAATTTAACTAAATTTTTTAACCATATTAAAATTAATTATGTAACATTATTTTTAATGAAGAGTATCCTCTTAAGTAAAACTGCTAAGTATATAACGTTTTAGTAAAAACGTTATAAAACAAGCTTAAACTATTGAATTAACTTGCACAGTTACGACAAACTTTTAAAATGTAGCATTATTAAGACAGTTCAGTTTCTACCTTAAATTTTGCATTTGTATAGCACAAAGCCAACCATGTTATTGATCGAAGAACCTTATGTTAATGATTTCGAACTGCACTAATTAATCAAGAAAGAGAAACATTACCTAAGCTTTGTTTACGAGGTTTTAAATTTATTTGTGTATGCTTGCAAGGAGAAAGGTGTAAAATTTGCATATAATGTAATTGTTCCTACATGTGGGTTACAATTTATACAAGGTTCGTAAATGCAAATGCTAAAATACATTCATTAGTAAGTGTCGTTTATGAAAAATTGCACAAATTAATAAATATTCTATATTATATGTGTTTTAAATTTAATCTACCAGGCTTCATTAAGTCGTATTACATTATTTAAAATAGTGTCTCATAGTATAACTGATCGGTCAAAGAGTTTTTCGAACACTATTCTATGTCAACTATGGAAGCGCAACCTTAAACCTATCAGCTTAACTTCTTATTATATTATTTGATGTATGTCCTCAACCAACTTAAAGGGAATTCTTGCATAGATAGTAGGACATGATTTCTTGCCATGTTTGATCTATTTAATTAGAATTATCCGATCTTTAAAAATTATTTAAAATGGTATAAAACGTTTCTGATGCATAAATTTTCTTATAAAATGCACAGAATTTGTAATTCTTAAGGCAAATATTTCAGTTTACAAAATCTAATTAATGAATTTTTATTTTCATGCACAAACCACAAATTTGTTTAAAAGAAATCAAACCTTCTACATTATTATAAGAAATTATTTTGAGAAATTCAATCAATAATTTAAATTAGAAAAGCAACTATTAAATTATGTACCTAAGATTTAGGAAGATTTGCTTTTAAAATTAGAAAGATGTAGGTTTAAGTTTCTAAAGATTAGGAAAATATCATTAAAATTTCAAGTATATTTAGTTTTCGTAAAAACTAAATTGAAAAGAATTTATAAAAAGAGTTGGCAAACTTAAACACTTCAATAATTTCCATTAACTATATCAAAACTGCCTAAGCATAATAGTCTATAACTTTTTAGGGAGATAAATTAAAAATGCTTGATTAAATAGACGTCTATAAATAGTTTTCATTCATGAAACTGAAAAGTTTATTGATAGAAAATAGTTAACTTTGTGTTTAATATTTTTTCATAATGTGGAACCTAATAAGAATTTCCCGAACATAAATTTTTTGAATATTTGAAAATGTTCTCTTGCGTCTTTGAACTTAAGAAAAGTGAACACCTTATTTTTTACCTAAACTAATTTAACACTGCAAAAAAACGCCAGGGAATTACCCGTACTTTCAACGTTTTAAAAGCAGTTCATTTGATTTATGCGTTTTAAATATTTTTTACACTCGTTTGCAGTTTAAAAACCGTAAATTCCAAAGCTTGTTCTGAATGACGTAATTTTGTTTTTTTACGTTAAACGTCAATATTATTACTAATTTTGGCTTTAATCTGCCGCGAGATTTGGTGGAAGTGTGTGTGTTGGAAACTTCACTTGTAACTTAAGGATAACGGAATACCGGCTGATGCAAAACCTTTCTCAATACTACGAATATTTAACAGGAAAAACAACCGTATTTAACTGGAATTTACCATATTTAATACGGAAATTTTCTGCATATTTATGTTTTTTTCTGGCCTTTCCAGTTGCTAGTTTTAAACCTTAAACATGACGAGATTTTATTGTTTATAAAATTTTATGCAAATGGATATTGATAAAAGTAAAACCAAATAAAGAATTTCTCTAATGATGAAAACGATTTTTAAATACTAGGAAAAGTTTATCTTGAAAACACTTAATAACAAGGCCAATTTGAATATATTCTTACATTTAGAGTACGTTAATAATACTGACCTTTTTCCCGCATTTGTGTTTACGAACGCTAATGATATATGTTTGTAAATTGTCTACTAAAACGTAAAAATGTGAAAATCAGTATTTCTAAACTGTCAGAAAAGAATTGGTTTTCAATAATGATGCAGTGAAAGTAAGAAATATTTTGTAAAGTTTTAATAACTTATCTTAGTGTAGGAGAAAAGGAATGGATAACGTTTGAAGATATGCAAATCTGGTAAAATGGCGAACTTATTATTTTTCTGCAAAATTCATAGATAGTAAAAAAATAATAAACATTTCTTAAGCGTATGTTAATGAATAAGAAGGTAGTTCATCGCAAGTTATACAGTTCCACTATTTTGCGCTTACAGTTGAAGGACACTACTAAAGTACGTAAACATTACATTACCAAAAGTAACATTACCAATGGACAATATTAAAGTAGACCTCATACTGTAAAAATCATTTGTGTTTTGATTACTGACGAATAAATTAAAGAAATGATAGATAAATTTTTTAAAAAAATGGCATAATTGATGTAATAACGAAAAGCAAGGCATTTTATGTGTCTGATACTTTTTCTAACAAAACTAAGGTTAAATACGGGGTATTATTATTTTGAGTTAACCCATTGCCTGCTTTTGCACTTAAAATAATTAAAAGAACAGTTTGCTACTGTTAGAGTGAGTTTTCAAACTGCTACGGACAGCTTTAGAATTATTAGCTTTGGCTCTATAGATATCAATATTTTAAGAAAAATATTTTTTTATAAGTTCCTGCACATCAAATATTGAGGAGGACAACGATTAAAATTTTTTTTATTTAATTTTCCAAACGACCTGGAAATAATAAAAAATGTATGGATAATTTCTCAGTATACATTATATAAAAATATTAATAATATATTTGTTTAGGAAATCAGAAGTATGTACATTTTTCAAAAGATGATTTCAAAATCATTTCCAATTGAAAAAGTAGGATATCAATAAAGTTTTATTAATTACTAGCAAACTTATACCCGTTCTTCGCACGGAATAAAAAATATCAAATAGATTCCAAATATGTGTACCATATACCCTGTTATAGGATCATAAACTTATTGTTTCCGCTCGTTATAAATTATAAAATCCCGTTTCATTGCCTTAAAATTCCAAAATGAAAAATACGCTATAAAATGCACTCATAAATGTCATCACAATTCCCTCATAAATACATAAAACCTTTTAGCTCATTTGGCGCGTTTTGGGAAATAATTTGGCGAGAAAATAGATATAGCTACCCACACCCATTATACAGCTCTAACACAATGACCTTCGAACAACCGACCAGCTTATAAATTATTTATAAAAGAAATGGCCTATTTGGCGAATTTTAGTTAATAATTTGGCGAGTTTGGCAACGTATTTGGCGAAAAAATAAAGACATAAAACACTAATAGCTCTAGTGCGATGGCCTTTATTAACCATCATAGTTCAGTAATAGCTTAACTATACATTTATTGCTTAAATATGCATACATGCAGTCAACAGAAAAATCAATGAAAAAATCATCAAATAAACCCACAATAAAATCCGGGAATGAAGACTGGCGGAATTACGTCACTTGAAACATGTCAATTATTTTTCAAATAATGAATTTAGTTTCTTAAAGTAATGGCAAAAGAATAAAATAAACATTTTGAATTTTAAATGTTTTCGTTAAAAGTTTTATTTAATTTTTTCAGCCGATGGCATCAGGAAAGAGAAAAAATGATAGGATTTGAGCGAAAGTGGTGTATTTTTTTCAGAAAATTCGAATTTTCTCTAAAAATTGAACAAATATGAAAAATCTAAGCCTCAGGTGCACACGTTGGTATTAAAGGGAATCTATCTTGAAAATTTCGTATTTCTGAGGACAGTATAAGTAGGTCTTTTACGATCCGAAAACAAACACACAGACACACACACAGACTCTTTCTTTTATTATTATAGATAAAGTGTTAAAATTAAGGTTATTTCTAAAAAACATGATGTATAAATTACGAAAAGAGCGTGGTATAAGGCTTAGAAGGTTAAAAATTATTTCTTATCGCCTCCTACTTTAACGATTTTTATGAATCACTCTTCGTCATCTTTTATCTTGGGTAGAAAGAAAAGAAATATTCTTGAACTATTTTGCAAGCAACCACTTTTTAAAAATAATCATACTTTCATACCTAAGATCATAATCATTAAAAATGTAAATTGAAACTACTAATGGGATTTCATAACATCTTTAAAAAATATTTTTCTTCATTACCGCTACAAACAATTTTAATAAAAATTTGCTTTGAAGCCAACTTTGAACTAATGGCTTTATGATATGCATTATTTAAATAGTAATGCTTAAAGATATATTTCAATAAATATTTAATACATTGACTCTTTATTCTTATTTCCCATTATGATGTTTCGTTGAATTTACTTTACTTAAATATTTTAAATGTTTGAAGTTTATTCGGAGTAAATAAAAATGTCACAAATATAATTGTATACTAAAACATATTTATCTTCAACTGCGATTTTATGCTATCAGGACTCACTCTATTCCTAAGCAAAGCATTTAGAAAATATTCACAAATTCCCAGTTATCGGGGATATTTCACCAAGTTACCAATTTTTCGCCAGATACATTGCCAACTTCAAAACATTGAATTCTTTATATTGTATTTGTAATTAGTTATGTTATCTAGGAAAAAGTTTGTAAATATAAATAAACAATAAACAATCTAATCCAAAATCAAAAAGTACAACAAACTATACGATTGTTTCATCGAAATTGATTTTTTTCTATGTTGTTGTTACTAATCCCAGGTGGTGCAGCTCAGCTACGGGGTCCAAACCAAAAATCTCCAAGAAGTCCAGGAACAAATTTGGGTCCTTTAGAATCTCGGATATCGAAAAATCCAAGCATGTAAGGATATGCTCAGAAGAGACCTGGTCGACTCTGCACCAATGACACTCCGAGAACTGTTTCTCTCCCTGTTGGAAAGCGAGATATTTGATATGGCCAATTAAAAAGCGTGAAAGAGCTGTGTGCCGTTTCTCCTTGGGATATTGAGTTGGTGACACCATCGAGGACTTCTCCCAAAATACCAAGTTTAGATAGGTGGAACTCGCCAAAGTTCATTCAACTCTAGATTTCCGAGCTTTTTTCTATGTAAAACCCCTTTACACATTGCTTAAAAATTGTTTTTGTGGCATTCCCCATGATTAGACAAACAGTACATTTTGATTTGCACATCCCGCTAGATACTTTTAAGTATAACTTTTGTATGACAGCAAGCACTCTTTTAAAAAAGTTGCATTGTTTTGGCGACAGATTAAAACTTTGGCGACAAACACCCCGTTAACTGAACTTTCCTCAAATCTTAATTCACTTGAAACTGAAAGTTTGGAAGATGAAGAAACCTTTCACTCAAAAGACTCGCGATAGATAAAGTGTGAAAGGGAAACCTTGTCCACTGCTTAAATCCACTCTGAGATAGATCCATCTGTCCCGATGGATCTTTATATTCTTCGATGCTCTCAAATAAATATATATATCTGATCACCTGGGGAAAATGATAAAGTTAGAGTGCTTGCTTTGGTGTCACAATTTCAAACACTAAAATTGGACTTTATCATTGTAAATTAGCATTTGTTATTTATATTTCTCGTTAGGAAATGTTTGACGAAAGCTATCGACTTATTTTCCTTGACTAAGAAATATTGCATATCGGAAATGAAGAGGTAATTAAAATGATAACTTATGAGTATGTTTATAAAGCTTATTGTAGAAGAGTATATAAGAGAAAAATATTTTTTTCAGTTTAACAGTTAAGGCTAGAATCACCCTTTTAATGAAATCATATTTGAAAGGGACATTTTAATGATAATTTTTTTTCTACTTTTAATTACCTAATAGGAAATATAAGGTCAGAACATCTTCCTCTCATACAGAGGGTCCCGCGTTCAAAACCCGGCTACATTCTATAGACGGATATTTGTAGGCAAAAAAAATCTATTAAATTACGGGGTTCCCCGAGTACATTGAGATAGAAGTGCTCGTTAAATCTATGGAGCCCAAAGGTCCGACGAAGTTAGCGTGCGATGTCGGTCGAAGTGCAGTTGGGTGCCAGCTCAGGTATCGACCTCGTCACTTGCCCAGGGTTCTAAATTATGAGGCATTATTGGCTGTGTTAAAGCTCCTAAAGGAGGCTAGAAATAGATAGCCTGAACGATTAAATTACCAAATTACTAGAATATAGGGGTCCGGCCCTATAAATGGAGGGGCCGGGATAGCCTGGTTGGTAAGGTCTTGGACTGGCATCCCTAAGGTTGCGAGCTCGAGTCCCGCTGCCTTCCGAAGACCCCCGTGTACGCTAATGGTGACTGGTGCACGTCAAATCCGTCGTGCTCACAAAGTCCTCCAAGTTCCCATAACAAATCAATACCTCTGGGGGTGACAATCCAATTCTGGGTATCCTCTAGTTGGCCGCTGTCTCTAAAAATTAGATGGATCCACGAGTGTGTGTTGTGTCTGTCTTGCTTCTAGGTTTATAAGCGGGTCTCTGACCAAGCACACAAACCTGAATATATATGTCTACCAACCAACCAACTCTATAAATTGTGGCTTCGTCTAATTGAATTTACGATTATCAAAAGTCTCTTATGGAAGAACCGGTCTCTATACCTCAGTTATACTACTAATTATATGACTACTAATTATAGAGATGACTACTAATTATAGAGATGTGAGTTTCGGAAATAGACATTTATATATGTTTATTATATCTGCATAGCAAATACTTTTAAAGCACTCAAACCACAACGTTTCTTGAAAAAATTAATTCATAAAGTTTTGTTTGCATTTCTCTTGCAACAACATTTATTTTTAAAGTACTTCAAATCATATAATTAGGAGAAATACGAAGTTTCCCGAATCAGTCTTGAAAATAATTTTTTTGATAATTTTCTTGCCAGGTAACGACTTTCTTTCAGAATAAGTGTTGCTTTTTAGTTATTAAATTTGTTACAATTAAATTAAAAAAATAATTGTTAGTTAGTACGTGACTGCGTTTATATTTTACAAAAAACATATTTTAGTACCTATAATGAGAATGTTTCAGATGAAGTAACTCGACTGTTTTCATTTTAGAAAATCCTGCAATCTCATAGGGTACTTGACTGTATCGCTAAAATATCTTCAAATTTTAAATTAATTATAGTTTGAACCCAAAAATAACAAATGTATATATTTTTTGCAAAATTAATCTTTAAATAATTAATAAAAATCATTTTAAAATGGCTTTTTTTCATCAGTACGTCACGTGATCACAAACACGTCGATTTGGCTGACGTCACTAGTATATATAAACAAACCGGTGTGATGTGTTTTTGCTTGCAATTAAACTGGATTTAATCTAATTTACTATTAAAATAAGAATTATATAGATAATGGAAGGAGGTTTTGCAGAAGCGTATAGTTTAAATTTGCTTAAAGTAGATTCCAAAATGGTGTTTCAAAGTTTGTTTATAGTTACTAGTAACGTCATAGATACCACGTGACAGCCACAAAGCGTTTTCGGGCGTAATTTTTCGTCCTAATTTTAAAATTCATTTTTCTGCCTTTTTATGTTGTATTTGGAAAAAAAAATACGGGTCTAATATTTTTGGCATTAGATTATTTTAAGCCAATAAAATTTTTTTAGTCAAATATCCTATTGATTGTTCCAATTTCACTCTCAAAATGAACGTATGTTTCGTTTGTTTTCCCATTTATAATTCTTTACGTGAAACTTGTTTTTATTCCTTCTATATAATAAACTTTATCGGTTTTAATTCGATGAAAAGAAAGTATGCATTACCAAAACGTCAGTATTATTGGAAAACTTCAGTTTAGATGATATATGAGAAGAAATTAAACAAAATTGTGGAACGGTAGTTTACCATGATTTACGAACGAGAAATGAGAGTTTCATCATAAAAGTCAGGTTTTTTTACACTTTATTCATTATTTTTTCGTTTTTTCATATTCAAATAGGTGAAAATCCATAAATCTACTTCTTTTTAATTATTACCAATAAAACTATTTATGAAACAAATGAGAGTTTTGAAAAATGAGATTATAGTTTTTAAAAATAATTTTTATATAATTTTTTTTATTGCCGATAAGGGATTAATAGTTTTGCGAATAAATAAGGGGCTATATAGGCGAGTAAGATGAGTATTTTTTTAATTTGAGAATAATATGAGGGGACAAGGCCCAACTTTGTTATTATGATGATAGCAATTTACATTTGAAGACAGTTTAAAGACACGTTAAATCTTGATGATGTGATTATCAATTATTTTTCAAGTCACGCACTCAATAATATAGATGTACTCATCTTCCATATATTTTAATTTCCAAAATTAAGAAACTAATTAAATTTAAAAGCAGTTGTTATTAAAATTTGTGGATAACTTACCCGTATGAGCGAATAATTTATAATCATATCATTGTGAAAGCCAAAAGCATATTATTTTTAAAATAAGTGTAACCATGAGTATGGTAATATGGTATATGGTTTATAGTTTATGGTAATTCCATGCAAAATTATCCTGTCTGTCGTGTAAGTCACTTTTGTAAAAAGTGATTATCACCACAACTTTTCACATTCAATGAAAAAAATATTGTGGAATAGTTGATCTACACTTATTATAACTAAATAATGTAATGTATTTTATTTAATTTGGTTTATTTTTTAAATTTAAAAAGCTTTTAATCTCCTCTTAAATTGTGACTTACACTACAGTTACATGGAATTAGCCATATGTGTTTATTTTATATTCTAAATTATAATATATCTATATTATATGATATTATTTGGTCAACTAAAACAATAATTTATTCTGCGAAAACCGTAACGCATAATTTAATTTCTTTAAAGAATTAGAAATAAATTAACAATTATGAGAAGAAACAAATACTTTATTAATTATTGATACAATTGTCTGATATAATGAGCCTCTATGTAAGGGTCGATTACTTAATCTTAAAAATCTAATGAACTACATTTGGATAGCTTATTTCATTTTTTAATTCAAATTTACCCTTCTATTATAAAGTTCTTATTCAGGAATTCCATTTATAGGTATTTCAATTTACAGTCTTTTCTAGTTTTATAATTACAATGTCTGGGAAAACTATTGTCTGACAAGAAGAACTTTCATTGGAATTGTGATTAATAACTGTGCTGAATCCATTCTTTCTTAAACGAAGGCAATTTATCATTTGTTCCATCCGAGTTTCAGGAAAACAAAGAAACTATTTTGATTTTGATAATCATGATGATGATGGAATACTCAACTTTCACGTGCTTTGGGAATACTAAACAAAATAAGGACTTCGGTGTTCAAAAATTATTTTTTTATCATTTATTTAAGGCAATTATAACACATTTATTTATGGCATTTATTTAACATTTATTTAAAGCTTGATAGGCAATTTTAGGTTTATTAAAATACTAAATATTTTAACTAAAGCTTTTTTTATATTAATCTTCGCTTATCACTGTGTAACTTCACTTTATGTAAAATATATAATTTTTTATTAAAAAAAATATAAAAATTATTTTTAAAAAACTGTTTTTTTTAATATGAAGATAAATCAGATTTTTGTAAAATAATCTCAAAACATTCATACCGTTCAACCAATAACCAGGCGAAAGCAACTTTTCTTAGAACATTAACTTAGCTTTTGATTTTTATATTTATGCATCCGTAAATCGACAAAACGTTTACAGTTCTAAAGTTTCATGTTTATTGTTCCATTTTCACGTATTTCAAATGATGAAGAATTTTTCTTACATGAATATTAACTTCCACACTACGTTTGAAACGTAAAAAGTGGAAGGTTTTATAATCGTTCAGTCCGTCTGTCTGTCTGTCCGTCTATCACCCACTTTCATAGAAAGAACGACAAGTCCCACAGACAAGTGGGATACGTCATTTTGAAGCAAAAAATCAGATTAGGCTACATTCCAAATTTCATTAAAAAATTTAAATTAGAAGTTTATTTAAAATTTAAATAACTAAATTTATTTTATCTACATTGAAATAACATGCAAATTCCATTTTTATTCATATTTTCACTGTTGCCATCCACAAGTCCCACAGAAAAGTGGAATACGTCATTTGAAGCAAAAAATCAAATTAGGCTACATTCCAAATTTCATTAAAAAATTTAAATTAGAAGTTTATTTAAAATTTAAATAACTGAAAATTTAATCTACATTGAAATAACATGCGAATTCCATTTTTATTCAATATTTTCACTGTTGCCATTTCGTTAAACGTACGAGAAACTTTATTTTAAAAAAATTGAAAGAATATTTATTTATGCGATATAATTCAGTTTGGATTGTTGTAATATCACAATAGAGTTATTTTGATGGTTTATTATATATTGATGAAGAAATATGCATAGAGAATTCTAACTTGGCATAAAAAATATGCAAATTTAGCTTTTATTTTTAAAGCATCAATTGCACTAATTATATATTTTTCGAACTGTAAATTAATTTAACAAACGATAAATAACTGAATTTTCGAAAGAAATGTAAATGGGAAATTGTGGCGACACAAAGATATTTATTAAAAAAGATTACATTATTATTATTCGAACTTCAAACAAATTTAGCAAACGATAAAGTCTAATTATTAAATCCTGAGAAAGAAGATTAATGAAAATAATTTATTTTATCGTTTAAATGTTTAATATTACAACTAGATAAAGGCTCTGTTTGGCGAATTTCTTTCTGAGGTGTAAAAATAGTTTGTTTCCCGTTGAGCACAAATGTTGGGTGGAAGCGGTTTAAGTGACAGATTCTGTAACAAACCCCTACTTGTTTATTTTGTGAGGTTAAGGTACAAAACAAAGAAGCAAATCACTCTGTATTAGTATGTGTTTACGTTAAAAGCTAAAGACATAACTTTAATAAAGAAAATGTATGTTGATTCTTTCGGATAACATTAAATTGTCCATTTAAAATAATTTGCTTTCATTTGACTTCGTCATTTTCTACGCATACACTCTTAAAACAAACGAGCGGTTTTAACTCAGTATGAGTTAATTTCCACTCCTTTCCGTGCTGAAAATGCACTTCTCCTATAGGAGTGAATTTCACTCTTTTTCGGAGTGGGTAAAAGAAATAAAAGAAAACAATCAGCGTCCTACACTCTTAAAACGAGCGGTTTTAACTCAGTCTGAGTTAATTTCCACTCCTTTCCGGTGCCGAAAATGCACTTCTCCTATAGGAGTGAATTTCACTCTTTTGTTATAAGAGTGTACTTGCACCATTAATGCATTGAAAATATTAGAGGGAAGTACGAAATTTAGTTTTTCTACAAACAAACAATTGGGAAAACAATTGAAATTAAGGAACAATTGGAGCAAACTTATATAATATACTGATTCTTGTTTACCAATTAGACTGATTAGTTAACTGAATATCAAACAAACCCCAATCTAAGCAGAGTATATAATGATTTTTGCTGTGCTTTTAATAAAAACAAGTTGGTTATTAGTCAGCAATGCTTATCAGCGACTAAAGTGTCCTCGTGTTTGCCAAACAAATTAAACCACGACGGACAACAAAGTAATCACACTAATTATGAGTGTTCATAGTTCTATATAAATCAAGAGAAATATAGTTTTTTTCATGTTATCCAACTAAAAATAAAAAATAAATTAACGATGAGTGTATATATTTTAAAATGCTACTCAAAACTGAAAATGTCTGCTGAGAGAACATGAAAGATTTCCTTATTAAAAATTATCGTGGCATTGCGATCATAGATCGTAGCGATATTTTAAAATAAGAAAATCCGAACTCAACAGTTTGCTGTAAGTTCAAAACAATGTGCACAAAAAATAATTTAAGAAATGATTCCTTTTTATAATTAATGATTAATAATATTTGAAATATATTAATACGATTTAAGAATTCTTAACGATGAAGGAAATGGACAGGATTAACTAAAAAAGAAAGTAGCAAAATAAATTATCTAATGCAAACAGAATACATAGAAAAAACTGAACTATTGGATAATTATTCGCTAAAATTCTATCTGTGGCGATTTTCGTAGCCAATGGCTGCCATAATACAAATTTGGTGGGGTTACCCTTTTTGGCGAAAAAAATGACGGACATGCTCCTTTAAGTTAACCCTTAAGGCTAGACTAAAATATTTCAATGAACGGTGAGCGAGCGAAGCGAGCCTGGATCGCGAAGCGATCCAAAGGGAACTGCGCAAGCAGTTCCCGGAGGTTGGCGAGCGATAGCGAGAAGGGGGCGTGCCCCCTAGTTATTTATATTTCTTTAAAAATTAATAGATGTCTAAAACAAAAACAGCACGGTTTTTAAAAAATATTGTTGTGATTGCTTTGGTTGTTATAAATCCTAATAATTCATGGTTTCGATGATTTTTGTGCTGGTTGGTTGTTATTACATATCGCTTTCTTCTAATTATTTCACTGAATTAGCGTTTGAAAATTGATGAAGGAGATTTTTATATTTATTATGAATGTTTGTTCTTGTTTCTACAGCTAACGCTACAGAAACGAGTCGTAACTACAAAAGTCTAAACCAATATTTGGATTTTAATTTTAAGATAACTATTTATATTTCTATAAAATTAATAGATGATAAAATTTTTAATGATACGTTAAAAATACAGAAAATGCCACGTTTTTCAAATATTTTTAAGATAATATTTTATATTTCAATGAATATAAATTAAGAAATTTTCATTTAAGATCCCCTTAGAATAAATCAATGCTAATTATTAAATACAAGAAACGAATTTCCAAATTTATTCAACTCAAGAAACTTTGACAAGTATTCACAGAGACTAATTCAATACCAAAACCGTGAAATATACCAAAAAAATATATTAATACGAAATAATTATTATTAAGATTTTTCTGAAAAGGAAATTATTCCTTTAAATATCCTTTAACTCATTTGAGACATAGTAATTGCACTTTGTCGTTAAACAGAAATTCAACGTTTTCAAAATTCATTAGCAAGTGTATTGAAAACTAATCTTAAGTTTCGTCGGAGTCTTAGACATTCAATTGAATTGAATGTTACGTTACTTTGTGAAAATTGGGATGTGTTCACAGGTAACTAAACCCAAGTCCATGAAACCCAGGCCTGAAACACTTTAAAGGTTAACACTTTAAAATAATTAGGAAACCGATCACAGAATTTGAGGTTTCGGTAGAAAAGTGGCACATATCCTAAAGTGACATAAGTCGTTGTCGCCCGGAAACCATGAATTGAATCGAAACATTAATAATTCTTCGGCCGAAATAATGAGATTGCATTGAAGCCCACAAACTTTCTTACTAAAAATTCATTAAAATTAAATATGTATATAGCTGAATTTAGTACACAACTTCAAATTATTTGCTTTAATAATAATTCGTGGATTTTTATAAGTTCTAACCTCTTTATCTTTCATAGTTTTCAAAGATAATTATAATACATTCAATAGAAAATTACTGTTAGCAAAACAAACTTTTAAAATTTACTGAAATCCTTCCTCAGGAAATATGTAAAGATTAGAGTCATTAAAGTTAGAAGGCTTTTAATTAAAACCTTTCTGAGGGACAATAAGTAATATATTTACACTGACAATGTTAATACCTTTTAAATTATTTTAAATGTAATTAAATCTATATTTGCGAATAAGTGAATATATTTCAGAAATAACATTTTGGAAGTAATTATGTTTCACAACTATGGATATGAATTAACCCACGACATTCAATTACAACACAATACAAGTTATTTGATACGCTAGAATTCGGTTAGAGTTTTTTTTTTGAAAAAAGGGTTTGTTTTTCAGAAATGCGTTTAAAACCTAAAACATTAAGGCAGATTACCTGCTACAAATGTGTTATTTTCTCGAAAACCCTATTATAACGTCCAACAGATACTAGGATCTCTCGCGCTCCAAATTTGAAATCTATATGTTAGATATTTCAGTTTGAGCTAAAAAGTGGTTTAAGACAGAATGACAATTTGAAAGATAGACAATTGTTCATAAATAACTTTTTGAATCAACACCCCCAACGCTATTAAAAACATAAATCTCTACTTCAGTTTTTTAACACCGTCCCAATCCTTTTTTATTACGCGTTCAGATTTTATATTATGTAATTAAAAGTAATCAATGTATTTAAATTTTAAGTGTTTAAATTTTTCCTTATACTGTTTCAATTTTAGTGTTAATCCTTAGTTAATGTTATCTTATAGTGTTTTAATTTTATCATATATTTTAAGAGTATCAAAGAAATGCAAAAATACGTTTTACACTACACTGTTTGTGCTTGGTTTCACCATGATATTGGTTCCTAGTAGCTGCAACGGCTGAATGGAGAAACGTTCCACCATATTTTTGGTATTCGGTTGAACCATTTCTCAGATTTTTGTTTCCAAATCCAGAAAAATGGTTCAACCAAACACCGAAAAAAAGGTGAGGTGAAACATTTCACCAACCAGCCGTTGCAGCAACTAGGAACCAATATCATGGTGAAAGGAACCAATATCATGGTGAAAGGAACCAATATCATGGTGAAATCAAGCACAAAATTTTTAACAGTGTAGTCTCTCAAATATTCAAAATCTTTAAAACAATGAGTACAATTAAAACAATTTAAAACAATGAATATCAAACTAACTGAGGTGTGAAGTTGGGACCTTGGAAAGTATTCTGCAAACAAGATGTTAAATAAAAAAAATAACATCATACATTTAAACAATAACAAATCACACATTGAGCTACTTCATTTCATCACTTAATTTAATTACTTTCCATGTTGTAAAAATTCATGATTTTGCGAATTATTGTACTGGTTGTTGTTATATATTACACATCGTTATCTTCTAATTATTTCAGTGAATAGGCGTTGGAAAATTGTTGAAAAACTATTACAGAACTTTACTGAAGGCTTTTTAACAAAATATTTTGGGAATAAAATTTATAAATTTTTAGGGAAACTGTTTGAGGTAAATTTGGCATTTTCTTACTAACGCTTTTGCACATCTTTTACAATCAATCAACTTTTTACAACTATGAGTATTAAAACCAGCTTAATTATTTCAACAGTTTGAAATATTTTTTTTATTAAATATTAAAATTAAATACTATGATGTTTCATAAATAATAGAAGTTTTAATCAAATGAAACAAAAGCTTGTACGGTTAGTAATTTTTTTTGTATTTATTATGAATGTTTGTTCTTTTTACTACAGCTGCTACGATTCGACAACCAACACAACAAAAGCCAAAAGCAATATTTATATTTTAATTTTAAGATTTTCAAAATTTTAGATTCTAATAAATAGAAATAATTAAGACATTTTCATTTAGATTATTTTAGAATAAATTAATGCTAAACACTAAATACAAGAAACAATTTTCAAATTAATTCAAAGCAAGAAACTTTGACAAATATTCAAATAGACTAAATGATTACCAAAAACATGAAATATACCTAAAAATATTTTAATATGAAATAATTATTAAGATTATTCTGCAAAGGAAATTATTCCTTTAAATATTCTTTAACTCGTTTCAGAATGTAGTAATTGCACTTGGTCGTTAATCGGAAATTCAACGTTATTAAAATTCATTAGCAAATGTATTGAAATCTAATCTCAAGAGTTTCGTCGGAGTCTTAGACATTCTATTGAATTGAATGTTACGTTACTTTGTGAAAATTGGGATGTGTTCACAGGCATCTAAACCCAAGTCCATTCCTTTCCTAGTCTGAAACGCTTTGAAGGTTAAAATAATTAGGAAAACGATCATAGAAATTGGGATTTCGGTAGATAAGTGGCACGTGACATAAGTCGTCGTTGCCCGGAAACCACGAATATATATGTATAGAGAGAGAGAGTCGAAACATAAATAATTCTTCGGTCGAAATAATGAGATTGCATTGAAGCCCACAAACTCACTTACTGAAAATTCATTAAAATTAAATATGTATAGATTTGAAGGAAATATACAAATTCAATTAATTTACTTTAAATAATAATTGGTGGATATTTATAAGCGCAAATCTCTTTATCTTTCATACTGATCAAATATAATTAGAATACCTTCAATAGAAAATTACTGTTAGTAAAACAAACTTTTAACTTTTACTAAAATCCTTACCCAGCAACTATGCAAATATTACGAGAGTCATTAAAGTTAGAGGGCTTTTAATTAAAACCTCTCTGAGGAACACAAAGCGATATATTTACACTAACAATGTTCATAACTTTTGAATTATTTTAAGGCTAATGAAATCTATACACTGCGATGCAAAAGTTTAGACAATGACGTTTTTTAGCTGTAAAATTTAGAATTGTGATAGTAGAATTACAAAACACCCCTAAACATATTAAATAAATATTTTGAAATGCTATAATTGAAACATAATTGTTTGATTTGCTATAACAATTTTTCATAAAAAAAAATTTGTACGATGCAAAAGTTTAGACACAAATGCGAGAATATGCAAATTTAAAGTAGATAATCGCCTAATTTCGCATATTTATTGATGAATTGAATTTGATAAATTGAAAAAACACGAAATCCGGTGAACTAAACAGATTTAATAACGATATTGGTTCAATTTTACACCAAAAAGACAATATAGCCACTTTAAATATTTATTCAAATCATATTTGCTTCAAATGTACTATTAACATCTCTAAATACGAACAGAATACCTACCAGTCCATCACCTTAAAGTTTTGGCACGAATTCGTGGATTTAGAGACATACATTGACCGATTATCATGATGAAAAGTGCAGTCTTTCCCGCATAAAATCACAAAATAGCGGCATATTATTCTTTTTTGCACTTTAGTACAATGCAGAGATAGTCACCTCTTCAAAAACGACAAAAAAAGTCGTTCATTTTAACGTAAATTCACTCCACACCATTACGAAAGTTCCTTTATACGAAATTCATTACGAAAGAACCCTAGCATGAAGAAGGAACTTTCGTAATGGTGTGGAGTGAATTTACGTTAAAATGAACGACTTTTTTTGTCGTTTTTGAAGAGGTGACTATCTCTGCATTGTACTAAAGTGCAAAAAAGAATAATATGCCGCTATTTTGTGATTTTATACGGGAAAGACTGCACTTTTCATCCTGAAAATCGGTCAATGTATGTCTCTAAATCCACGAATTCGTGCCAAAACTTTAAAGTGATGGACTGGTAGGTATTCTGTTCGTATTTAGAGATGTTAATTGTACATTTGAAGCAAATATGATTTGAATAAATATTTAAAGTGGCTATATTGTCTTTTTGGTGTAAAATTGAACCAATATCGTTATTAAATCTGTTTAGTTCACCGGATATCGTGTTTTTTCAATTTATCAAATTCAATTCATCAATAAATATGCGAAATTAGGCGAATATCTACTTTAAATTTGCATATTCTCGCATTTGTGTCTAAACTTTTGCATCGTACAAATTTTTATTTTATGAAAAAAAAAATTGTTATAGCAAATCAAACAATTATGTTTCAATTATAGCATTTCAAAATATTTATTTAATATGTTTAGGGGTGTTTTGTAATTCTACTATCACAATTCTAAATTTTGCAGCTAAAAAACGTCATTGTCTAAACTTTTGCATCGCAGTGTATTTGCGAATAAGTGAAGAAAATCCAGAAATAATATTTTGTAAGCAATTATAATTAACAACTGGATATGAATTAACACACTACATTCAATTACAACTCAATAATAGTTATTTGATAAACTAGAATTTTGTTAAAGTTTTCTACAAGAAATGTTTTCCAGAACTACCTTCTAAACATAAATTTAATGGCAACTACCGTCTGCTAATGCGCGATTTCCTCGAAAACCCTATTATGAAGTCTGACATATACTTGGAAATCTCGTGCACCGAATTTGAAATCTATGCACTAGATCTTTAAATATGAGCTGTAGAGGGTGGTAACAGAACCTGGAAAACCTGGAAATCAGGGAATTCTCAGGGAACTTTTTAATTCTGGAAATATCAGGGAATTCTCAGGGAATTTTTCAAATTTAGCAAAATATCAGGGAATTTTTTTTCCATTTCGGATTATTTAAACAGCAGGTTTAGGTTGTTCTTGCGATCACTATACTAGCGGACACTTCTTGATCAAAAGAAAGTGTTCTGGTTGGTCCGATTGGCCTGAACCGGAGCTACAAAAGTAAACTCGACTATCTGCCTGTCACGCAGAAGCAAAAAACTGTCAATTATTATCAAACGTCAAATATGCTCCAAAGTCTCAACGCTGTGTATGATGTCGCCCTTAACGGTTGCGTTGGGTGCCTACTCAGGTGACAGCTCGTCACTTGACTGTGGTTCTAAATTACGACGTCCGTTGCCAATAGCTCTTGTGTAGCTCTAGTATGACAATAATTCAAACTAAACTTAACTAAAAAGTAATTGTAAAATCAGGGAATTTTTTATGAAAATATTAGGGAAATCATGGAAACATCAGGGAACTTTTTTTTCCAGGATTTTGTTACCACCCTGTAAGTTTCAGAAAGAGAGAATGACGGACTTACAGATGGACAAATGTTCATAAACCACAATCAGAACCCTCCGAAAAGTACAGAAAATGCAAAATCTCTACTTCAGATTTTTAACTCCATCGCAATACTATCCTTAGGTGTTCAAATGTCATATTAGGTAATCAAAAGTAATCAGTGTATTTTAGTGATTAAATATTCTAATTTAATTGTTTTCAGAGTATAGAAGAACTGCAAAAATACGTTATTACATAGCTCCTAAAATGTTCAAAATCTTTAAAATAATTAATATCAAACTTACTAAGTGTGAATTTAGAACCTTGGAACCCAATATGTAAACTAGTGTTAATTTAAACCAAATAATAACATCATACATTTAAACAACAATAGCAAATCACACCATTGGGCTACTTCTTATCATCACTTATTTAATTACTATCGAATGTTTAAACTCGTCTGCGTTATTAAGCACGTAAAGGAACTGAATTTAACAACGATTCGAATAATTAATGGATTAATCACCTGATATTAACCTAGAATTTCAATCTTTGAATCGTTAATACGCCACCCATAGAGAGGTAATTGAATTAAAAATTGAAATAACAACATACACCAGTGACTTTAATTCAGATTCCCAACCTATATATTAAGAAGTCATTTTGTGCGTTTGTCAGGCAAATTACTAATAAATTCAATGATTGAGCTTCGTTGAACTTTATCTGGTAAAATTTATTTTTACTATATTCACTCATATCCAAAATTGTCTTTAATTTATTTCTTGTCTGATTTTTGAATATTTCTTCAAAAACTACTTTGAAGTATGAAATTTGCTTTTGACGACTTTTAAACACACTACAACACATATTTACGTGCATAAATGACGTTCCGATTGCAATTAGGCTGTATGCAAAATTTGACTAAAGTAAAAACATGTTTTATACCACCTTAATCTTTAAAGTCTATTAAAATATTATTCCTTTGGAATAAGTATTTATCTTAATACTTTAAAAAAATGAGAAAGAACTAACATTTTTATAAATAATTTTAAAAGATATCAATATTAATAAAAAAACATAATCCGTTCTTCTGGTTAATATGCTCGTAAAACCTATATTTATATATGAAAGCCAACAAAACTATTTGGGCATTTAACAGACTATGAGAAATATATTTCATATGAAATTCCTTTGCAAAAAGCAGATTTAAAAAGAAGTTATGGTATAAGGTATTAGTAATTGCTCTATTTTAATACACATGTGCAAGACATTTCTCAATTTTTATAGGAGTTAATTTCAAATAATATTGCTTAATTTATATGTAAGCCGCAATCTCAAATTCTTAAATTTTCTGGGTATGCAGCCGTTTTAGCGAGTCTTTTTCAGTATTAAAAATGTCCTACTCAAAGGATGTGGGAAAATAGAGGAGAGTCCTCAAACTAAGAAAAGAGCACAGTACATTTTGCGGTATGGGTGATCCCATTTTGTACTACCTCTTTTTTTCTTTGAAGTAGAATATTTGTAATATTGAAAAACGATTAGCTAAACTAGTTACATACTCTGAAAATATATTATTTTGAGATCGCCACTTATACATTAGTTGAGCAATATTATTTGAAATAAAGTCATGTAAAAATTGCGAAATATTTTGCAGGTATGCTGAAAAAGAGCAATTACTAATACCTCAATACTAACACCCATAACTTCTTTTATAACAGCTTTTTGCGCATTAAAATTAGTATGAAATGTATTCCATGTAATCTGCTAAATATTCAAGAAGTTTTGTTTGCTTTCATAGATAAATAAACATTCTAAGAGTATATTAACCACAAGGACGACAGAATGTTATGTTTCATAAATATTTATATCTTCGAAAATATATTAGATAAATATTAGTTCTTTTGCTGCATCATTTCCCTAATAGACAGATAAATACTTCCTTAAAAGGAATAATCTTTTTATAGATTATTAAGACCAGGGTGGTACAAAACGTGTTTTTTACTTTGGTCCCTTTCTCCGTACCACCAACAGCAATCGAGAGGTTACTCATATTACTAAAACATTTGTTGTATTGCTGTAACAGGTTTTCAAAAGCAAATTATATCTTTTAAGATAATTTTTAAGAAATGAATACTTAAAAAAAATCATGCAAAGATAATTTTGGACATGAGTGCAATCAAAACTTACGAGAAGAAATAATTAGGGGCAAACATTTTACTTTTATTTGCTTTAATTAGCAATGCAAATGTTAAAGGTAATATTTATGGAACACTTTTAATCAATAACTAATTAAATTTAGCGTCCCAAATTTTAATTATTATACCACTTTAGTCATCAAAATTGAGTATGTGGTATTCGAAGTAGGGCAATTCCATAAAAATGTCAACTTGGATAAAATAAAAAATTGTAATTAAGCTTAAAAATATATTACAAGTTTTGAAATTATGGTTTAAGAAAGCAGGACGATAAAGGACATGTATTCACATTTCCTGAAAAAAAAGATCGATGCCTAGTGGGCAAAAAAGATTTGTTAGCTCTGCAAATTCAGCCAGCTTTTCAACTAGTTGGAAATCGTCCTCGATACGTGTTTGAAAAACCTTTCACATGTGAATAAATGTATATAATGTAATATTTGATATCTCTCTTATGAGTATTCTAGACAATAAAAAAATATTAAGATTATTACTTTACACACTTTTAATTTAATATATGTTTATGAAACTTTTAGTCATTCCGTCACGGTCATTCCGTCACGTCAAATGACAGTTAATAACTTAAACCATGTTACAGGTAGGTTGCTCTAAATTATAATTTTACATAGCTTATATATCATGTTTAAGATATGCATTAGTTTAAAATATAAATGTATTGTTAATTAACAGAAGTTTCCATTTTTCAGTACCAGGATGCAGTAGTGGTTTCAAAAATGTCATTCCGTCACACAAAAAGAAGTTAGTAAAAAATGAAATAATAAAATACTTTTAAAAAATCAACTTTTTTATTATCTTTTAATCATTAACAGTAATATATAAACTGAAAAAACAATTTTCCTTTGAAAATAGCTTCGTAGTAATTGTTTTACTTCAATTCTACAATTCAAAATGTCATTCCGTCACATATGGAATTGCCCAGTATACAGTTTCATTTAGCATTCATTTCATCGAAAAAAAATTATGTTTATCATTAATAATCAGTAACTTCACTGTCAGAATTAATTTATGATAAAGTAACTGTATGTGATAACATTTTCACAGAGAAAAGGGAAGATATGTATAATATACAAATAAAGCTTTTATGTTATCTCTACAAAAGTATGTATCTAAAAATTATATAATTAACTGTTGTTTATTTTTATTAAAAAATATTTCTATTTCATACATTGTTAAATGATATTTAACCAAAATTCTGATTATGTTGCATTGAATAACAATAAATGTAAAATTAAAATGAGTAACGTAAGATTCAATCAACCAGTCACACAATTTTAAATGCCACACAATAAACCATTTCCTTAAAAGGATCCTACATCACCTTTTAAATAAACAATTTCTAATTAGTATAAATCTCATAACAAATCGAAATGGCTTCAGCCTAATCTTGGGAATTATAAACATTGCCTCGAATGAATAATTTGGATCTACTACGACTTTATCATTTTGAATTTCAAGATATAGTGTAAAAAGATAACGAGTGCCTTAGAGATTCGCAATTCCGGACGTGTTCACTGACATCCTCAATAAAACTGCTTTTACAAACAACTTGCACTAGTCTTTCATTGTTCATTGTTGTTGTTTACACACGCAGATATTTTTCCCGCATCTTTTTTTAAACGTCATCATCAAAGGTGAAAGCTTTCATTAACTTTGCACGGCCTTTGTGAACCATGTGGCTTAAATGTACAAACAACACAGTTTTGTTTATTCAACCAAACACGGGTAAGTCTTTACAATCCTTCTATTGATGCTTTCTGTGCTTTTCAGTATACGGCAACCCATAAAATGAACCAAAAAGAATTAAGAATAAATGATTACGAATTATTGAAATAAAATGGGCGAATCATAGTTAGTTTCCTCTTAAAATCCTATTAATTTCGTAAGTGCACTTGTAAATTCTACATCATTCCCTTTGATCCATAAGTGAAACTATAAAATCTGACATACCGTAATTCTTATTATTCAAATAATTCAAAACTAAACTTCAACTGAAACCAAGATATTTATTTAACTTTTGTAAGTGAAGTTACCCTACTACATTAAAACGGTACCTCAACATAGGTATTTGATTTACATCATTTCAGTTTGAAGTATCCTTTCAAACTGAATAAATGTAACCAAATTTCCTCTCGAGGGCTTTCAGGTTTCGAAGTATGCCTGTTCGGTTGCCACTCACTGTCAGTATATATGCATTTCCAAATATACCTTTTCACTAGGGATCCTATAGTTGGGTTCTATTTGGATAATTGATCCTTCTGGGTATTAATATTTATACTAATGCTTCACTGATCGAATTGTTTTGTTTTTAAATATATATTGCGTAGATTTAGATGAATTTCATTGAAGGTTAAAACCCCCAATAGTTAGATATTCACCTCCTTTTTTTGTCAGATAAGTAATATTTTGATTCAAAAATTAATTTATCTCTAGCCGAAATTAAATAATTCTTTTAAAAAAATCCGTACCTTGATGACCAAAGTCTTTTAGAATCGACACCATATATTTTGAAATTTCTTAGTTTTAGTAGATTATTTAGTACTAATGTTCTATGTTACATTTTTAATGTTATTTCTTTAATGAAAATTCGTAATTTAGATTTTAAATGACCACACTTAGTTTCTAAACCTGAAATTTTTTTGTTTTACATTCTAATATTTATTACTTAATAATAAATTACATTTTTAATGACAAACCTAAGTTAACTATTTCAAAATGTTGATTTTAATTTTATAACATTAGTTTCGATACTTAATAATTCATATTTAATGATAATGAATTTTAAAGACTAATTAGCATGTTCATTAACCAGTTAAAATGTTAATTACTCATAAATAATTTATTTTCTATTTAACCAAAGTCGGCAACTTCAAACTTCCGTACCCCTTAGAACAATCCTTGCTACGTCACTGTGATGACCGAATTTCATGCAAAAAAAAAAACATTATCTAAAAGCAGCAAGTTAACCTAAATCGTTACGTATCTATGGTCTAGAAACAGGTGAGCAAATTCTAAGCAGTTATTTTTAGGATTCTCTGGTTCCTCTCTGCATTTCGAAATTATAGAAACTGAATGCTCAGTGGGCAAGTGTACCGATCCCTCCACATCAAAACACACGGTTTTGAAGTGAGAGGAACTCAAACTTCTGTTGACAAGTCGCCAGATGGGTATGAAAAGCTGTATTAACCCCTTAACGACATTTGGTAAGAAAATTTGAAAAACGAAAATGAGCCTTCTGCATATAGTTATATAAAAAAAAATGTAAGACAAATGAAGACCATTCTGTGGAACAATTTATAATGGACAAATTAAGTAAGTCAAATATAAATTTTAAAAAATACCTAAATTTAATTTTTTTTTATTTGGAAATGATTGTGTTAATGACATTCACAAAGTTGTTGTTAATGGGCTAAGTGTATTAACTAAGTTTGATTTAAATGGGGTTCCAAATTAACACTTTTATACATTATAGCATCTTGTTCTTTGGGTGGTTTAATTCGCATAGGGCCTCGCATCTACTATGCGAAACCCTGAATAAAATATGGTATATAAATATTGGGGGTCCCGTTACTATGCTACAAGTAAGGGGTTTGAATATTGAATGGGATAAGACTAACTCGCTTCTAGTAGGTCGATAAAATGATGACCAAGCCAGATTTGTACTTAAATGAGGGTGTTTCACGTCAGTTTGACCAACTAACAAGACTATAGCTTCAATACGCCCCATAGACCGTCTCCTAAGCTGAAATGGGCACAGCAAGCCTTTGCGTTGTATAAGATTTCAAGCCTTGAGTTTAGATGAAAGCAGAGTTGCATTTTTAACTGTTGTTTCAATACCAAAGTATAATTATTTTAAAGAAAGATATGGCCTGAAATCTAAGTCTAAGTAAGTCATGGGAAACGCCCTTGTTATACTTAATCAAGCAAATTAAGATATAACTTGAAAGATAATACGTTTAAAGGTGTCAATACACGAATACAAAAATAAATAGAATTGATAAAGAGTAGAAACAGAAAACACATTCAAATCTCAAAAATAAGGTTAATAAAAATAAACCACGGTACTCACAAAGAAAGTGGGTCATGCTTGGCAACGTAGTACCTTCTTTCAAAACAAAATTGATATTTTTAAAAAATAAAAAATAAGAAGTAAATTTTCTTATCAGTTTTTTCGATTACTACATAAAATTCAATTATCATGATATGCTTTGAAATAAACTGAATGCTCAGTGGGCAGGTGCACCGCAAAAGAAAATATCCTAGATCGAACAATTTTCAAAAAATATCCTAGATCAAAACATTTGGCGAAATTTCTATCTATAATTGCTTAAATTGCACGTGACAGAGAAAGGCAGAAAACGTGTTTATTTTTTAACCATTTTTAATAGGGTTACCGTTCCTCTAATACAATAAGTTCTTCATGATAAAAACAACTACTTTATTATATACAACTCTATTATACCAAGAACCGAAGTGGGAATTTCCAAGAGAGGCGAAGATCTTGAAATCGACGGCCCTCGTTTGAATATCTTTTGAATGAGGTTCCAAGATATTATTTGATAAGTATAATTGAGAGGTTTGAAGTAATGGCTTTTATTAGAATTTGAGTTTGTAGGTAAACAGAGTGCTTGGAGTTTTCTATAATATTTTAACGCCAATGTGAAGTTTTTATAACGTTTTTATTTATGTTAATATGGTTCACATGTGTTCGAGATTTATTTTAACAAGGCGAGATTTCTTATCGTAGAATACACACCAAGAACATAATTATCAATTACAGCTTTTCGGTCAGAGGCATAAATTTTTTTAATTGTTTATTTTGTCCACAATTACATATATTAATGTGAAAAAAATTCAGCATTTGCAGTTTTTGCTAGGATGTTGAAAGTTAACTAAAAATAGTGGTGGTATTTTAAATGTAGTCCAATTTGGGGGGATTTTTCAGCAAATAAGTTAAATTATTTTAATGATATGAGAAGTGATTATTCATTTCAAATTACACCACGAAAATGCCACACGAAAATGAGATGAAATGATTATCTGATTAAGTTCACCTAAATGAACAAAATGTCGGAAAAAATCGAATGTATAGAAACAAAAAGTAAGACACCATAATAGCGTACAATTTATGTACAACAAATTAAATTACACGAAAAATCAATTTTAAAAACTTAAAGTTAACTTTATTATTTCGAAATAAGTGTATGGATGGTATTCACAAAGGCGTCGCAAAGTGGTTTAATTTTAAAGAAAAATATGTAACACTTCCAAAACTTCAAAATTGTAGGGAAGACGGGGGCTAGTTTTCCCGCTTTTGTACTTTTAATTATCTAATATGAAATATGTAATGTAAGTATTGCGATGGTGACGAAAATCCTAAATGGAGATTTTGCATTTTTCTACAAAGTTTCTTACTCTTTGAAGGGTGAAAATTCTGAAAAATTGGTTTTTGGTTATTGGTCCGTCAGCAAGTTGTTCCTGTCTGTCTGTTTGAAACCAGTCTAAAGCTCGAACTAAAAGAGCTGTCGACTTCAAATTTGGTACGCGAGTTCTTAGTACCGGGTGGCCCAGCGGGTAGTGTTTGAAACAAATGAAAAAATTAAAACAAATAAGAGATATGAGAAGAATTTAATGACGTTTATTGAATGGACATATTGGGCAATTAATGATAAAGAGGTTCGAAGTGCCCGCCATATTTAACAAGAACAGCAGTTAGGTGGTTCTCGAATTCCACCATACTCCATACTCCTTACCCATACCTTCCTCCTTCCTCCATACTTCTGCCATACTCCTTTTGTTTGGCCAATTCTTTTTGTGGAACTTCTCACAAAGGCTGAAAAAAGCTTCCCTCAAAAAGAATTGGTCAAACAAAAGGAGTATGGAGGAATTAGGAAGGTATTTGTAAGGAGTATGGAGTATGGTTGTATTCGAGAACCGCCTAACTGCTGTCCTTGTTAAAGATGGTGGGCACTTCAAACCGCTTTATCATAAATTGCCCAATATGTCCATTCAATAAACGTCATTAAATTCGTCTCATGTCTCTTATTTGTTTTTATTTTTTCATTTGTTTCAAACACTACCCACTGGGCCACCCGGTACTTGCCGGACGCCATAATAGGGTTCACGAGAATATCGCACAGTGCCAAAAGATAGCGGTAATATAACTTTTTTTGGGTTTTTTAGGTAGGCAGTGCTGAAAAACGGAAATAGTCACGCACTTCATACAGAAACGAGTTCCTTTTACATGTCAGTTGAGACCTTAATTTTTTTAAAAATAACTCGTGTTAAACAAATAAATAAAAAAGTTCTTTTTAAACAATGTACGGGCATCCAACTCACACCTGACGAATCACGATGCACGTCAATTACGGGCATCCAACCATACTCCATACAAATACCTTCCTCCTTCCTCCATACTCCTTTTGTTTGACCAATTCTTTTTGTGGGAAGCTTTTTTTAGCTTTTGTGAGAAGTTCCACAAAAAGAATTGGCCAAACAAAAGGAGTATGGCAGGAGTAAGGAGGAAGGTATGGGTAAGGAGTGTGGAGTGTGGTTGGATTCGAGAACCGCCTAACTGTTGTCCTTGTTAAATATGGCGGGCACTTCGAACCTCTTTATCATTAATTGCCCAATATGTCCATTCAATAAACGTCATTAAATACTTCTCATGTCTCTTATTTGTTTTTGTTTTTTATTTGTTTCAAACATTACCCGCTGGGCCACCCGGTACTTGTACAACTCTTTCTACGAATTTTAGCGTATCTAATATCAGTTACTGAGTGGTAATTGAAAAGTAGTGTGGTGTTTGATGCCCCTAGTTTGTTTTTGCTTGTATATTATAAGTTTTTAAGTATTTTGAAGAAAACAGGATATCATTAACTTCCTTTCATTTTTATCTACAAACTGGTAGTACTGTTTTTCCAAAAAATTAATCAATAATTTTCAATTGCAATTGGTTAGACTCAAACAAGCTGAGATGGGAAACATGCCCCATATATAGTGCATATTTTCCCAGCCTGCACGGGGCAAATTTTCCACCTATTATTTAAATTGTTTGGCATATATACTAAACTTTTTCTAAGCCTTTCTACGTATATTTAATTGTAAACTAAAATGTCCTATTTAGATTATACACAATATCCCAAACATAAATATGCCAAATTAGAGGATATATATACAATAAAGCTGTTCAGCTCATCTTTGATACTACATTAATACATTAATTATTGGTTTACGTTATGCCATGAAATGTTTTTTTCTGTATGTTGTTAAAATCTCAATTGATATCAATATCTTAAATCCCTTTTGCATAGGTTAAAGAACTGCACTGCACTCAAAACTGTTTTTGTAAACTGCATAAAAAATTTCATATGAACGGTAAATTAATTTGTATGTCAAAAGTTCAAGTCAATTACTGTTTAAGTTGTAATAGAAGTTGAAGACATGAATGATTGATAGCTGTATATCGTCGAAATTTTTTGCATATATAAAAGGCACTCCTCTGAAACCCTCAACCTAATTCCTTTTTAAAACATTTGCTTAAGAAATCCTCCTTAAAATGTGAAAGATAAGTGGGGAAATATGCTACATATCAAGCAATTACGCAACTAACCAAAGCGTTTTTAAATTTAAAAAGGATTTGGAAATGTGAAGGATGCGTAGTTGTGCAATTTTTACATAAACATGTAAAAAAATTTCGCTACAAACATTAAGCTGCATCAACTTAACTTTTAATAAGTTCAAAATGGTATTTTAAGCAGGTACTTTAATCTGTAACTTATAAAAATTGGTGGTACATTGTAAAGTAGATGTTAGAAAAGACAAATCATGCGTTAGCGCAGAAGGGGTCAAATAAGGAGTTGTCTGTTCAGTGGGCAATTACATTTTTGTTACTATTACCAAGGAATGAGTTAAGGGCAAATGAATTTTCGAAAATGGAACTCACCCAATGTTTACTGTATGGAGATATTGGATAGAGTTGTTCACTACTAGCATCCACAACTTTTAACCTACTTCCCACGTTTGTGTGTAACAAAACACTTGATAGTTTTTTAAATTATTTAAATCTACTGTAAATCATTAGTCAACTTGTCCAGCTTATAAATGCTTCCTTTTACACCATCTGAGGAAATTTAGAGTCATTTAATGCCCTCTATGACAATAGTGATCCGCCATGCGTTCACCAAATAATGGCCCTAGTGAATGTTAGTTACCATATCCATAATGTTGTCAGGACTCAGACTGCATTAGTCGAAGCAATACTAACTAGTCTGAATACCACCAAGTTAGAGAATGTATGAATACTAGCCTAAATCCTTGGGTCTAATAAACAGGCGAAATTCTCTCAAAAACCTTATTATAGCGTCCAAAATGTACGGGAAAATTGTGTACCAAATTTGAAGTCTGTATCTCTTTGAGTTTCAGCTGTAAAGTAGTTTCTAACAGTCTGAAAGACGGACCGATGTTCCAAAAACACTTTTTTAGAATCAGCACCATCCAAAACATGTAGAAAGCACAAAATCTCCATTTAGTATTGTTGACCTAATCGCAATATTTTTATTGAAAGTAAAAAAAAAACTTTACTTTTAATGACTTTAAGTCTTTCCATAACTTTTTAGTGGAAAAGCGTAGTTTTAGGTTTCTCCTTTGAAATACAACTTGGTGATGGTTTTTTTCTGAATATCATGAAGAATAAATAGCAAGTCTATTTTTACTTTTCCCTGAAACACTCCAAGAGGATTTTAAAAGATTCAACAGAGAAATATAATATTTATAAACGTTGAGTTAACTTCGGATAAAACTGCGCTCTAAGCCAAAAATTCTAAAGCTTTAGTGGCAACCACTTTAGTCTAGATAAGCACTTTCATGTAACACAATATCAATATTTTTTTTTACTTTGATGCCGTCAGCTGCTGATGCAGCGATAAAATCTTTAACAAATTATTTACACTTCACTAGCAATGTTTCATGATAAATAAACAGTTTACGGTTTTAATTTTAACGAAAATAGTTTAATAAAAAAACTGTCTCTTTCTTAGAATAAAAAATAATTCGTACGAAGGGCCTGGGGTTGTGTTTCATAGTGTCAAAAGAATAAAAACGCATTGAATTAAAAATATTCAATATTATTTTTGTATGAAACATTTAAAATAAGAAAATATATAAAAAAAAATTAATGACAAATTATTTATAATATGCCACAGAGTTTTCTTTATATTGAAACAAAGTATCTTAAAAACGGCATTTCGGGTCGATATATCTGTTATTTTATATCTCCTAAGTAACCTTAAAATTATATTTGATAAAGTTTTAAGTAATTCGAGCATTGTGACAAAAGCACAAATAATTATTGAATTCCATGATACAGGGTGGCGCAAATAAAAGTGGCCCCGGTCTAGAGATAGGAATACGTTGAAATGCTTGGCGAGAAAAACTCTTGAAGCCGCCTGAAAGTCTTTAAGTGGAAATAAAAGATTATTCAAGCGTGTAATGGTTTCACTTGGCAAACCTGTTTTTGCATTGGTTGGATTAGGATCACATTAAAGCTACTCATGGACTATTAGCCAGTTCAGATCATAGTGCGTCAGTGTGAGTGTAAGTTGATCAATGCACAGGTGAATATTATGCTCACAGTAGTCACAGTACAGCAGAAGGAGTTCATTGTAGAAAATTTTATTAAAACGAATTCGTGAAAAATTTAGCCAGTTGGTTTGTTAAAGAATTTAATGGTGTAAAAGTGCCAAAAAAGAGTGCTATGCAACGATTAGTTAAGAAATTGCGTCAGATAGGATCTGTTTTGAACAAGTCCGAAAACAGTCCGAAATGTGTATGAACACCACATTTTGTGTTTTGCAATCAATTTAGAATATTTTGTATTAACAAAAACAAAAAATGTCCGATTCTCTAGGATAAATAATGGCCGAAATAATCCCTTGTGAGAACTTATTTTGCACAGCTCTACAAATCTTTAGTTTACATTTCATTCCAACTAGCTTCTCAAACCATAGCAAGTTGCAGGCAAATAATTCCTCAAGTGTTTGTTCGGGCTTAAAATTAAAGCGATCAATAGCTTCAGATACCAAACCTGTTTTTGTATTTTTTTTTTTTTGACTTGGCAACAATTCTGTCGTATTCTTATCTCCATGATGGGGCCACTTTTATTTGCACCACCCTGTAGTTTTGAGTTAATATTATATGTTTTAACGTTATATAATGAAATATCTTGTTTTAATAGTACATGTTAAAAACTTATTTAAATTTACTAAATGCTGTGTATGTTAAAAAAATTTTAATCCAATTGCTGTACAACGCAAGGCAATGGCAGTAACTAAAACTGTGCTTTAGAAATACTAGAACAATTACGTATTTTATGTAATGCAAACACGAATATAACATTTAAATTGAAATAAAACATATTTAATTATAAACCATAGATACATATATACACCCTAAGCAACAAATGAAAAAAATTTCAAACAATTAAAAAAAAGTACAACTGTAGATTCAGTCAAGCAAGAACTGACTGTATATTGTTGAGTTATTATATAATAATACTTTTTAGTACATTTATTTGTCAAGTAACAAAATGTGAACAAAAAATACAGAAGTAATATAATAAGCCAAACCACCTCATTAAGAATTCCATAAAGGTTCAGAAATTATGTTTTTATTTTTTTCAAATTAATTACGGAACAGAAAACACGCAATCAAATACAATCATAACCACTGTTGCACAAAATTCCTACACAAAAAGAAACCTACAATAAAGAATATATCCAACCGCTGTTGCAAAAATCCCAATTTTTCCCCTTTGTATATTTAACAAGAAACCTGGTTTTTTCCTTCATAAAAATACTGGTCTGCATCAGAGAGATCATCTCATCTACTATGCAGTGTGGGCAAGCTTTATGAAATTTCCCCAGAGATGGATATTAAAGAGATACTTACTTGCTCGGTTTCTCCTGTTGGGTAACATAAAAAAGAAGTATTATGTTCGGTAACATAACAAGTTATGTACTTTGGTCCATGATATAAAAAAGACCGGTATTATCTTACGTAACATAAAAAATGTTTTGTCATAAAAATAAGTTTTATGTTGTGTTTCTATGCACAAAAAATTGTGAATAATATTTTGTAACATAAGAAAGTTCTTTATCAGGATTCGTAACAAAAAATATGTACGAATTTCAGGAACAAATTGTATGAAACTGAAAAGGCTATGAACCACTTTTTGAGAATAAGAAAGTTTTTTTGTGTTTCAGAAAGCTACTGTACTTGCAATAGTTTTGGGCAGCGTAATTTCAAACATAATAGATTTATTTTTGCAACAGGTAATTACTCTTCACTCTTTATAAATGAAAGATAAATAATTTTGCCAATGAATTTCCTATTACACAGGCTCAGACTGTCGATCATTGTTTAAAAGATTTTAAAATTTTAGTAATTTAATGATATTCTTGGAACCAGTTTTAATTTAAGACCTTGAGAATAGAAATGAATTTTCCGCAAAACTTCAATCTTTTAAATATTTTCATGCAAATGATACCAAGTAAAATTATCCTTACTAATTATGAGTAGTTTAGGTAATTAAGTAATTTTCCCATTTCAAAAATTATTTTAAAATGTCGATAAATATGTAACAACGAAAACATGCTTCCCAAATCTACAAGGTACAACCGAATATATAGTACTGTATATAGTACTAAGTAATTTTGTACAAATTGCTTTGGAAAGAAAATTCCTATTAGGCTATGTTTATATGGATATAAATGTTTTGTTATCAAATGTTAATAACGCCATTATTTTATAGAAATTATTATGTCCTTGTATTAACTTTGAAAAAGAAAAGCTGATCTCCAAAATGTTACTTTCGAGCTCTAAAACCTTCTTACTAGACTAACGTGTCGTAGCTTTAACTTTTAAGTTTTAAACATGGATAGAATTGTAGCAGTTGAGTTTATCCAAAGAAAATATGTAACAAGGAGAACTTAAAGTTGCTGAGGGCAAGTCTAGGTTAGCTATTTACTTTGTCTCATATTTTTTGCCAGCTTAAAATATCTTTCGTTTTGTATTTACTTTACTGCTTGATATTAGTTTTTTGGAAGTGTAAATTGTTATAACTTCTTTTGTTTTCAGAAGAAGACTAGAATAGAATTTTTTGTACCTTGGCTACAGTAAACTAGGTAAAAATCTTTGTCAAAAAAAATTTTGACAAAAAGGATGTGATTAGGTACATAATTTGGTAATGTCTATAACCTTTTGTTTCCAATGAAATTTTTTTTAGCAATTAAAAAATATGTTTTTGAAATCCATTATTTAACTTGTTTTACTCTAAAAAAAACATTTTTAGGGCCCGGATGGCCGAGTGGTTTGGATCGCAGACCATAACGCTAGCAGTCTGCGCGCTGTAACGGGTGCGGTTCGATTCCGCTCGCCTGGTGTACTTTCCTTTCTCTGTGACAGTAAAGTTCTTTCTGTGTCTGTCTTACTTGACGAGGGTTATAAGCGGGTCTCTGATCAAGCACACAAGCGGAATATATATGTACCTACCCTACCCTACCTACCTAAACATTTATAAAAGCTTGATTCCACGGCTTATGTTCCTTAAAATTTACAGAGAATCATCATAAAATAACTTAATCTCCCGAAAGAGACCAACGTTTGGTGATGTTTTTAAGATTTTTGATGATTGCTTTAAGTTTCATTGAAAAAGATCCGGAAGCAAAACTGCCCAGTTTTGAATTTCAGTAAATTCATTAATAAAATTCATGAATAGTATATTTGACAAAGGCAGAAAAACATTTATTTTAGATAGCTTGAGACATAAAAGTTATAAGTAGATGTATTTTTCATTTTAAATAAGATTAAAATACGACCCAATTTTTAGGTACATTGATCCATCCTATATAGCTTGAGACACTGTAAGTCAATCTAGACCTTTTTAAAGAACTAAACCGAGTCAGATTAACAATTACTGCCAGGTTACAAATCAGTGTAACTTTGAAAAATAATTGTTTCTTAAAATATAATTGTTTTATAATATTCTTTATTTTCGCGTATAAAACCAATAAAATAAACGCCATTAACTAAACTACTGCGGTAGTGTTATTAACTAATCCATTGCAGATTTTAGTAGCAACTTGTTGCTATAGCTAGAGCTATAGACAAAAACAATATTTGTAAAACGTTGCATGCTACGGAAATTAAAAAGAAAACTTCATCTTTCTTATAATTTCAACTAGCAAGTAACTACTGATAACAAATGTTCTACGAAAACATCTAAAGCCTTTTCCCCCGATTTCATAGGCAAATCGCCCAGGCGTATTCCAGGGAACGCTTACCATAGATCACTCGTGCGAGAATATCTCAATATCCAAGAAGTATACTACAAAAAAAAAGAATACCAACGGTACATCATTCTATTTATTCACTCTTCTTCACCATAAAAATAATATGGCATGAAAAATTGTTCGATATTTAAAAAAAATAATAATAAAATATTTATTTTTCATTTTATTCTCTTCTTGTTTATTTTCGTTTGTTTGGATGAAATAATAGGGAAGTTGTTTTTCGGTGGAATAATTGGAATAGATTGAAGTAGTTTTTCCAAATCGTTTGCGAAATTTAAAGCGGAATGAAAGAAAAAATAAGAAAAATAAACAAATAATAACTTGATTTATAATCTAAAAATATTTAAGAAGCTTTTCATAGATTATTAGGGTAATTGAGTGCGTTTGTTTATTCAAAGAAATTTTAACTAGGAATTACATCTTTAAGAGTTGTTTTTGTTTGCTTCGATTTAATAAAATGTTTCAAGGTACTGTAAAATGTTATCCACTTAAACTTTTATTCAAAACTCCAATAATAAATTTATTGATAGTATTAAAATTAACCTTTATTAAATGGATCAGTAAAACAATGGTAGTTTCCAAAATGAAGTAGGTTCATTTCTTTTATTCAATATTTAGAAGGTATAGGATGACAAAATATTAACCTTTTTCTGCCGATAATAAACTATTCAATGTTAGCTTAGAGACCTCACAAATTTACAATATAACAACAATTAAAATTTATCTAAATATTTTTCTTCTTTATCTTTCAATAAAATGTAGTGGCTAGTGCAGTATTTCGCTGATTCCCTGCAAATGCCCATTTGTTAAAATATGTGATGAATTATAGAAAACACTCGGTGAAAATCGGCTTTGTTTGCCATATTTGTTTTCAGCTCGCAAATATTTAACAGAAAATTCTTAGTGTCATGGACGTCAAAAGTATGAAATATAATTTTGAGATGGACGTCAAAAGTATAATATATACCTTTGACGCCGTGTTTTCATATTGCTTTATCACAAAAAGTATGCCTCTTACGAGTATATAGAAAGATGGCAGTGTCTCATTTTCTGAGTTCACTATATTTCGTAGAAAATTGGATTTTATGTTATTTCATAGCTCCATGCTACTTTAAATTCCCTATTTCTTCCCTTTTTTTCCCAAAAATTATCCCAACATCTTGTCATCCCTTCACCACAACACCTCAACTCACAACAAAAGGAGACTTCACATCTTTCTCAGAAGGAGAACTAAAATAAAAATAAATTTTTCGAAGAGCGTTTCTTTCAGAAGCATTTCAGAAAATAATGCCGTCTTAGCCAAACCTTTAAAGGAAAATACGTGGGTTTGAAGCAATTGTGACTACAGTTTTGTCGAAAGCGAGTTTTATGTTTTTTAACGTTCGTCAATTTTGTAGGACTTTACAATAGTTTATTGTAGTGACAAAACATAATGGTGTAGAATTGCAGCTATGTTCTGGACTTCAGTTTTATTGAACTAAATATTTAGTTTACAAAACTGAAGATATGTAAATTAACTATGCAAAACACTGAAAGTCTTTATTAGCTTTTTAACACGTAAAAATCGATTATTAATTTTAATCTCTATCAAAGTTTAGTGTTTCGTTTAAAAAAAACTTCATTGTTTTAATTAAAAAATAAATAATGACAAAATAACTAAATAATTTTTTTAATTGATTTCAGAAATATCCAACATATAACATATAAAGGTAATTTTTAACATATAAAGATATAAGTATAGCAAAAACTTCTAAAGACCTCAAGCAGACGTTCTTGGTTTGAAAAGAGAGGCCAAAAAAATGCACCTCTCAATTAATCAGAATAAGACAAAGTATATGAAATGTGTTAACTACACAGACATCTCCACAAACATCGAGATTGGAGAATACAAATTTGAAAAGGTGAACTCGTTTACCTATCTTGGCTCTGAAATCAACTCTGAAAACTCTTTGTCCATAGAGGTCAGAAAGAGAGTAACTGCAGCCAACAGGGGTGCTTCTATAGCATTAGAAAATTTCTTAAATCTGACAACATTAAAAGAAATACAAAGTTGCTGATATATAAAAGTTTAATCAGGTCAGTTCTCAACTACGCGTCTGAAACCTGGATCTTGTCCCAGGCTGATGAGAGGACCCTCGCTACTTTTGAGAGGAAGATTCTCCGATCAATTTTTGGTGGTGTTTGTGACAATGGAGTTTGGAGAAGAAGAACTAACTCTGAACTTTATAGACTATTCAGAGAGCTGGACATCCTGAAGTATCATAAGATCCAACGCATGAAATGGGCCGGACACATTATAAGAATGAATTATGACAGAATAACAACAAAAAAAATTGGCTAAACCAAATGGAACTAGAAAAAGAGGCAGATCCAGACTGAGGTGGGTGGACTGCCTCCAAAAGGACTTTGTTTCGATAAAGGTCAGAGACTGGAAAGCTGTTGCGCGCAGAAGGAGAGACTGGGCAAATCTCCTTGAGAAAGCCAGGGTCCACCACGGAGTGTCGAGCTATTGATGATGATTAAAGGTATAAGTAGCTATCTTAAACCTTCTAAAGAAATCATCCGCAGGAATTCCTATTTTACGTGTAACGTTGCAAAAAGAATCCATTCAAACCAACCATTAACTTTTAAAAGTTATTCACAAAAATTCAAAATCAACTGCTCAACGCCTTTCAATTTAAGTGTATAGGCCTTCTCCAAGAAAGATGGTGATTTAACTTAATCAAGTGTCACATACAGGTTCGTCAAAATAACTGGGTGTTAGCACCTTCGGCTTCAAATTTGAGGATTGAAGTTACCAAGGTTGGGTTCTATTCTATAAGAAGAATTTCTTAGTAAGGTGTGGGTGACTTAAAAAAAATAGAACAGGAAATGTGCGATTTGACTAAATATTTGATATCCGTGTTACAAAAAACAGTTAAAGTTATTATTGTTGTATATTTGTTGTAATAGCAGAATTAAGGGTCTTTTTCTAATTTTAGAAACCACTTTTTTATAATTGGAACATAACAATTTTTAATATATTTTTATTTTTTAAATTTGATTTTTATAGAAATTTTACATTTCAAAAGTTCAAAATTTAACTTAATTCGATAAATTAATGTTGACTTCGTAGTAAACTAGTTTATCTTACATGATTATTCTCTAAGATTCAAAGTTTATGAATTGCATACTCTAAATAAAGCATTGAATGTAATCTTAAATTATCAATTTTCTACTTTGTATTTAGGAAATATCCAATCTAAGTTTTCCAAAGATGTAATTTATGAATCAATAAACATTCAAAATATAATTTAAAAATCTAATAACTTCAGCATATTTTTAAGTTTCTTTGTTGTTTTATAAACTATTTAAGTAATCGAGGAAATGTTGTCCAGATTAAAAATTATTCTATCCAAAATGTGATTTTAAAAATAATGCATTTGCTTTTCTATGGCATTTGACGGTTAAAAATTATTGAATGATTTTCATAATGTATTTACAATAATACAACATCTAATAGTTGGAAATGCACCAACTGTTGGACGTTTCCATTATTCACAGTTAAGCCATTTCACTCCAAAAGTAAACTTATTTCAGTTTTGCCACTTATTCTTGAAAAGTACCGTAGTGGTATGCTTTTATGTCTACTGAAATGATATTTAGTATAAACTAATGGTAAACAGTAAGATACACAGGAAATATTGTATTTAAATGTACATTTTTCAGAAAATTTAGACTGAACATTCATCTATAAGAAATATTCAGGTTCTTATAAGAGAATCTATTTATAAGTATATTCTTGAAATGGTATTTCTGACTATAAAAAGAAAATGCTTGTTTCGTATGCATCTCTTTGAAAAAAGAATAACACACAATTTTTCAATAAAATATTAATTATATACCCTATACCCACTCCCCTCGCAACAAATTCTAAACGATATTTGAGAAACTCATTTAAAGATACTTACTCTTTTATAATCATAGATATCATAGTTAAAGTATTAGATTGGCAGATCACGTGACCTCCAATGCTAACGACGGGACGCGCATGGAGACCATAATAAGAGGGCAAATGGGCCAATGTTGCCACACCATTAAGGAGAAAAATACTACGAAAAGATACCATTTAATTCTTAAATTACAAAAAAATATCATAAAAATACTAGCTGCATTTTGGAATCTCTTAAGTGACTTTAAAATAAACGTGAAACGCTTTTTTTTGTATTTTTATGGTATTTTTTGTAATTTTAGAATTAAATGGTATTTTTTTGTAGTATTTTTCTCCTTAATGTGGTGGCAACACTGGCCTAGTTGCCCTCTTATTCTCGTCTCCATGCGCGTCCCGTCGTTAGCATTGGAGGTCACGTGATCTGCCAATCTAATACTTTAACTATGATATCTATGTTTATAAATTAGTCCTTTACTTTATGAGTATTATTTAAGTATTCTAAACCTTTTATAACTTTGAAAGGACGGAAAGGGTTAAGAGCATAACAGTTTCCATTTTAAGATAACATGATAAACTTTGATTGAAACTGCTTTGGGGCATTTAAAACCCTCATACACGAATAGGACCAGTTCAATGATGAAGATTATTAACAATCTACGTAATTTGCAGATGTAAGATCATTGTAAGATAGGATTCTATTCTTACAATACTAATAAACATTAATTAGCACAATAAATATAGATTAATCAGTTATCATGATTTTTACTTCTAAAACAATTTTGTTCAAACTTGTTGAATAATGGGCTTCTTAACACGTAACAATGTAAGAGAACTTGTAAAGATAGGTATTATATTTCTTACAATACTAAATAAACAATTTACATTAGCACAAAATAAATTAATATGATATTTAAATCAGGTTTATCAGTGTATTTTTTTTAACTTTTCTAAAATTACACATCTTGTTTCAATAGTTGGTTTGAAATATATTGGTATTTTCTTTTAAAACTACTGTGCAATGTAAGATGAACTGAAGTAGTATATATTCTACAATATAAATAAACACATTAGCACAAATAATTAAATATTTTAATCAGTTATCAGTGATTTTTTTATTTCTAAATTACACATCTTGTTTATCAATACTTGGTTTGAAATATATTGGTCATTTTCTTTTAAAACTACTCATGCTTTGTATAAAAACGAGTAAGCATTAGTTACAAAGGTTTTAATAAAGTTATCTAAAAAAAAATTTGCTATTAACCTAAATATATTTTCGTTATTTTGCAATATGATTAGTTATATGGCTAATCAATAAAATTGTGGGTTGGAATTGTTTCATGGGAATTAATTTCCTACAAATTAGGATTAACGTTTACACAGGTTATATGACTAATCAATAAAATTGTAGGTTGAAATTGCTTTCGTAGGAATCAAATTCCTACAAATTAGTATTAAATGTTTACTCAGTTTTCTTTTATTTCATCAACCAAAATTGCTATAATTATTCACAGATTTAAGTATTCTAAAAAGTAATGGAATATTAAAGATTTTTTTTATTAAGTTGTGTTTAGTTCACTTCAAGAGAGAGAATATTAATACAAGAATATTTCAAACAGAAAAAATTTCATAAAAAAAAAAAAAAAAAAACTATCCTTTATTTTAATGCTAATGAAAACTTATTAAAATTTTGTAGCTTAAATGTATTTATCAATGCAGAAATAGATATATTCATCATTTCCAGCAAAAGTAATGAAGTTTAAATTATCATTGATTATAAATGATCAAAATTATAAATCATAAAAAATGTGCTTAGTTTCAATGGATTCGAAGCAATATAAGTACATGAAGCGTTACAAGATTCCGGGAAATGTCAAGTTAATAAAACTTGTTTTAAAAAATATCATCATTACACAACAATAAACAAAACTTCCATCACC
This sequence comes from Oedothorax gibbosus, assembly GCA_019343175.1. Classification (NCBI taxonomy): domain Eukaryota; kingdom Metazoa; phylum Arthropoda; class Arachnida; order Araneae; family Linyphiidae; genus Oedothorax; species Oedothorax gibbosus. The sequence goes on from CM033271.1 coordinate 24,152,678, forward strand.
CACACATAATACGTGACTTTTGGTTCTTCGAGGAGCTTATTTTAGCTTAAATTGATACAAGTATATTTATTGTATCAGTTTTACTGGAAGAAAAATAAAAAACTTTTCCACCCCAACTCGACTCAAAACGGTTTTAAATTTTTACACAACAGCACTTGCTTGTTTTTAAAAAAAATTATATATTTGTTTTCGATATCTTTTGTTTTAAAGGCATTTTAATGCTTAAGGTTATGTTTTTGAAAAGAAAATATTTAATTTACTGGGGTTGTTACTAGGGTTCATGTTGTTAAGAACAGCATTGACCACTACTGCTTAGAATGTCCATAATCTCTAGTAATAAACACGTTTGTCTGGTAATATCTGTTAACTTAAGTTGTTAATATCGTTAAAATTTTCATTTTTATAAGCTGGATAAATTCGTTATTTAGAACGACTTTACTTACACCGATGCAGTGGCATAAAATCTCTGTATCACTTATTACAGTTACTTTATAGAACAAGTAATTAAATTATTACTAACTATTCCATAACAAAACAAACACATTTATACATTAAATATGTATAATTACGAATATCATAATCCCCTAATACGAGATGAATAGTGTAAAATGACCCTACTGATAACAGGTGTAATTATACGTAATCTTTTCTAATCCATTCCGAACTAATCTAATTGCACCACTTGATACTTAGTCCAGCTCGCTAATATTCTGTAACAGAATGCAGCTTTCCTATCAGTAATACGTCATCAAAGCACGCAACCATGGTCTATTACTTAAACGACGCATGGACATAAATCGTTGCCTGAAGATAGTGGGCATATATCTGTATTTTAGAAATAAACTGGTATAATTCCAAAATATATTTTATATATCTTTGCTACTCTTCTAGCTTAATAAAGGCAGTTTTCTTCATCTACATACTCCTTATTAAAAATTAACGACTAATACTACAGACAAGTATGAATTAAATTATTTATAATTGAAACTTTTATTTAACATTTTTTCCGACATTCAAAAGAATAGAATATGAAATAGTAAATGAAACTTACGAAATGTAATTCCAACTGATCATATCATTTTATGACTTAGTAAATAAATAGTTGAATTTTAATGATTGACTTACGCATCTTGATAAATAGTAAATTAAGAATTATTCTTTAGACATATATTCTTAAGAATAATTCCAGTTTAGGTTGTATGATTTACTACTAAAGAGTTGAATGTATAATAATTCAGCTTTAAGAAATTTGATAGTCTATCGAAAATTTTGTTAGCAGCTATTCTAAATGTCAATGGTTGTCACCCTAGTTCTTTTTTCCACATTTTTGTTCAAAATTTCAATTCCGAATAGATTAACAAAAGTATGTGCATAGTTGACAAGTGTTGTTTTGTAAAAATTGTTTAAATGCAAAAGGTACATTTTTGCAGACGAATAACAATTCTAAATTCAAAAAGGAGTTAGACTACTTTTTCTCTAATGAAAACGATATCTACGTTTGCGTATTTGTAGCAGGTAATGTAGATATATTTATAATAATTCTGGTAAGGTATTTATGTCTCCCTTAATTTCATTTATCAATAACAGTCAGATAGTATCCGTGGTGGCTAGATTTAGGTATATTTTCAAGCGCTATAGTCTGGTTTCTTGCTACACGCAATATACTCAGGTAGCACACTAACTTGGATGGCCCATTTGGGTAATAAGAGCACATCCCATCTAGACCCCAGATAGAAACGACACCCTTAAATTTTGCTCAGACCACATGGGCCCAAGTAAGCCCTTTTACAATAATGTCTTACAATGATCACAAAGGGAATTATTCAAAATAAGGAAACATTGTGATAATTGTGATAACACAAGATAATTTTGTGTAACAGAATGATATCAAATTAACAGCGAAACAGCGTTTTACCCTTAAATTATAATTCCATTTCCTAAATTACAACTAACACACTTGTACTAAATTACTCCTTTCGATAACATGAGCTTTATATGGGTAAGCCATAATTACCTTTATGGTTTTCCCACAATGTCCCATGTCTAATTGTTATTTTTAAAACATAGTGCTGTATTGTTACTTTTAAAACATAGTACTGTAAAAAATTTACCTGGTTCTATACGATAGCTATATGGAAGCCAGAGTGGGACTCGAACTCACGTAATTTTGTACCCAGGTACAGCCGCCTAACAACTTGGTCAGTGTCCGGCTCATATAAAAGATAAAACTGATACAAGACATGAGAACCGTGAAACTCCATTTTATACATTTTCATTTTATACACATTTACCATTACTTTTCGACACAATAATATTTAGATCCATTAAAGATTGGTCAATTAAGTGAACTTAGTGAACTTTGCGTGTATATTTAAAGCTCAGTAAATAGCTTCCTTCAGCAAATAATACTTTTTAGATAACTTTTTTATCGACAAACGGCAGAAAGCAGATAATATTTATTTTTCTTGTGAGATGTTACAGAAATACTTTCAGCTGTTGAAGAGTGTAGTGCAACACTGCATTAATTCGCACTCCAAAAAAAGTAATCTACACTACATCCCTTACTCTCATTTGTAATTTCTATTGCATGATTACTTTTAAAAAATAAGCAGTAAAACTCGTATGTAAACAATACTGTAGTATGTTAAAAGATCACAATTTCTATTAAAAAAAATTATACTATATATTTTTCTGGAAATGAACCTTTTCTGTTCATGATATTTCACCCAAAGTATAAATATAAAACCCTAAAGCACAAAAATATTATATAATCAACTGAAATCCTTGAGTTTTTCGATTCAATAAATCTTTTTTCAATGTTTTGCCCTCGTATTTACTTTTCAAAGCAAACATAAAATCCCCACAGGTCCTTTACTTACAGTAATTGATGAAAGTAAATTTCACACACACACACAGTGTTCAGTAGTTTTATTTCTTTCATTCTTTGGCAACTTTATTTTTTTATTTAAATATGTAAGAACCATAATTTAGAGTTTTTGCAAATGTATTTGCTTAGAATATTTCAATTCGAAACTAGAACATTTACAGTGATTTAGATTTTTTTTAAAAGTTACACAATTTACTTTTATAGATACACGTTATCTAAAACTCATTAGAAAAATGCCAATTTCGTATAAATTAGTTTTTTTTACTCAACGGTCTCGTCTTTTATAATGAAAATTAGTACTCAGATTGTTAATTACAATAGGAATGGGAGAGGTATCCTGGTTTACAAACCGAAGTATTCTCTATGTGTTAAACCAATGTAAGAAATATTTTTCTAATTCAATGTACTCCGGCTGTGTTTAAGATTTTTACAAAACGTTATTTTATGTGATAAATGTTTAGCTGGCTTACAAGGCTAAATAATTCTATCTTTTGTAATTAGTTGAATTTTTTTCATCTTTATATATTGAAACTTAGTAAATATTGAAACTAATTTTACAAAGAGGAATTATAGTGGCTTGAAAGTCAGCTACATTTATCATATAGAAAAACTATTTTCAAAAATATTCAACACAGCTTTAGTAATTTTGATTTACAATTTTTTCCCATTGGATTAACACAAAGCGATAATTTCGATTTAGAGACCCGACTGCTTGATTGGAAGGGGTAGAAATATAGCGAAAGTGCTGTATTTATTATGAAGTAAAAAAACAAGCAAATTAGTTCCATTTACAGAAATTATTTACTGTTAACGTGACAACTGAAACTTTGATAGAGCTAAGTAAGAAGGCTCTCCATTAAATTACCATAAACCGTTTGAATACTTATAATAAAGACCTGCGTGTACCTTTATTTATCGTTGCTAGAGTTAATAAAAAATACCGAGAACAAAAGAAAACTTTATGCATAGTTTAAAGGTATTATTAGAATCATTTAAGATTGAATTACTACTAAACATAAAACAATCGTTATTTGCCTGGAAAACAAAACTGAATACGACCGTGAAACTAATTTCTAACCATTTAATTACTTTTCACACAAAAAAAGCAAGCACAAAGTTAATCACAATCACATCCCAAATTCACAGAACTAATTATAGCATTACATAACTCCCAAAAACATTTCTTAAGAATTAGGTTTCCATAGAGAAGGCATAGCCGCACGTCGTGCAAACGACACACAATGGAACTAAGCAAAAAAAGCGCACAAACTAATTGCTAGCATCCATCCTTGAAATATCCTTTAATGTCACTTCTTTATTTGCCTAAACGTGTAAACATTGGGTCCATTCACGTGGAAGTAAGGCCACTGTCGCTGTTTTATTGCCATGGCAACACCAAAGTTGTCATTTCTAGGAGACGCAAACCTGCTAATGTCTTTTGTTTTGCTTTAGGGAGGTTGATGGACACGGAAATGCCGAATTTGTTTGATTCTTCGTGTTTTTAATCATAATCGAATTAGATTTATCGATGACATGCGACCGTACAGGTGTAGTTTTGAGAGTTTTTATTAGTCCGGTTAGACACGTCTAAATGTATTTTTGGCAGAATAGAGCACACGTGCTGGTAAACATAACGTTTAACGTGTAGTAATTTTTTAGCACATGTGCCATGATCCAATTTGAATTCTCCGATTTGTTGAAAAGAAGACTGATTTTAGACACGCATGTGTTTCTGAGCATGTGTAAGCTCAGAAATTACAGAAAAATTCTGTGTTTTATTTTCACAAGTTTCAATCACGTATAACAGAATGCGCTATTAAAATGTAGCAAATTGATGTATTTTTATAGAACTGTTTACAGTGTACTAGTACCACAAATATTAAATTTTGAGAAATATTTTCAGTAAATACAGGAGAAAATTAAATAACCTTTATTTGCGACTTATTTAATACTAACTAGTACGAAATAGTCCACAAACTAAACTAAGAGATTTGGCAATATTTTATATTGAGACATCAAAATCCTGCCTGAAATCTGTTTTATTTTACAGCTAATGTCACGAACCTGTTCTTTCATTATTAAAATCGATCTAAAACTATCAGTGTCTGCAATAAAATCGAAAACTAAGCGCTCGTAAACGGTGGCGTAGAAATTTTGCGTGACATACTTTAGTTGTTGAGCAAATGGCTCTTTTAAGTGACAATAGAGTAAGTGACAGTAGAGTATATTTGTGTAGTGTAGCCATTGAATAATGCCACTTTGAATAATGTAATAACATAAGCAAATAAATAGATTTCCATCATAATGCAAACTCGTTTATTTTAAGAGTGTTTAGACTGAGTATATCTGGGCTAGATTTGTATTCTAAAGAGAATTTCTGCTGTCGTTACAGCGACCAGTAGTACATTTAATCACAAACCAAAGGAATTTATCAGCAATCAATTCTTTTTCTCCCAGTCTGTTGTACATTTTTAGTTTAAAAATCATACTAATTTATCTATAAACGTTAGAATATTTGACTACTTGCCAAAAAAATATTTCTCATTTTTATTTGTATTAAAATCATAACAAAAACCTGCCATTTTTCGAAGACAAAAAAATTATTATGCCGTAAATTTAATTCCAATTAGGATTAATGCCTAGGGTTACAAGTTGTGCATACATAATTTACCCGAAAAGTTCTTTGGGAAAAGTTTACAAAGTGCTTTTGAATGAAATATATTATAATTTGCCAAAAACCAGGCTTAATTAATTCGAATTTTTAAAGGATCTCAATGGTGCTGTTAGAAAAATGAAAAAATTAAGAACCGCATATAATTATGTTTATAAAATTAGAACTAATAAAATAAGTTTACAGTAAAATATTTTTTCTATTGTCCTATCAATAAAAATTATCGAAAGTTAAGACTATTAAAGGTATAAAAGTTATATTTATGGATTTTGGTACTTGTTTAAAGAAAAAGAATTGATTGCTGATATGGATAAATTTGTTTTTTTACACTAAGAACTTAAAAATTACTAAATTGATAACTAATTAACATAAAAAAAACTCCAGCCCTTAATATTAGCCAATTTTGCCTCGACAAGGAAATTATATTCTTGAATATTCATAAAAATTATGATGGATTTTTTAAAACTAGAAAACCAAAATAATTTAAATTTAATAAAAAAATAATTTGAGTTTTAAAACTATTTTAGATTTAGATAATTTTGCAAAAAATGAAAAACAATATGTTTACCTTAATTTTAAACACCATCTAGGTTTTTAAATTTTAAGCAACGTTAAAAATACTAAAGTAAAAAAAAACGAAAATTCTGTTATGTATGGATATTATACATTTTTAGCGGACTAAAAGGATAAAACTAAAGTTCAAAGTTCTGTTATGCTATCAATTGAACCCACACAGAAACTTTTTTAATCATGTCCGCAAATAAAATATAAATTAAGGCTCTAAGAAACTTTTGAGTTTGTGAAAATAAATTAAATCTTTTATTATTTTATTCTATTCGTTTGCAAACATTCTCTGTTTCAATTAAAGAAACGTTTGGAAAAGAATTTTTTCGGGATTCTTACTAATGAAAAAGTCCTTTTGTATAGAAATTAATCATGCCTAGTTAAATATTTTTAAAACTTTTGTCAATAAGAATTCGCATAACCCTATTTTAATTAATATTTACATAATAAGTGCAATAATAGTTGCAATGTGATATGTAATATATTATATTGTCTTACCCCTTATTTAAGGCATTTTTTACTATTGAACGCAACTATCTTTAAATCTGAAAATACCTTGCCTATATATTTCTGCAGCTGTAAAGTTTTTAAAAAATAATTCAAATCATCGATAAAATAATTTTACTGTGATTTTTTACATGGATTTAGTTTTAATTACAAACAATTTCTTGCTAAAATATGTAGCAAGACTTTATAAAATGTGGGTTATGTATTTAGTTTCAAAAATATTTACAGGAGAAAAGTAAATTCATTGTTACTAAAACTTGTACCTTATATATAAGAATAGTTTCCCAACAGTTTTTGAAAACTTACTTCAAAACGTATGTAACTTATAAGTTTATAAATTTGCCTCTATAGAATCACATTAATGAACTATTGGTAAAAAGTATATGCTTTTTTTAGTATTATAATTACATTTAATTTACGATGCTTATTTAGTTGTATGCTTAATTATTTTAATTAGTTTAATTTAGAGTACCTTTAAGTTTCAAGTAGTCCTGTATAGTTTAAAATGCATGTAGTTGTAGAACCATACCTATTATCCCGAAAATATATTCCGGGCTCACAACAAAGTAAATCTCGGGCGAAATGTATGCAAGCGCTGTTTATTTTGGTAATTCACTCAAAATATTAACGCGAAACTCTACTTAAGGGGCCTAAATGTCAGACGTAATGAGAAATAATGCAAAAATCTGTCAACATTATGAGCAGGCTATCCACTTATTTTAATTTTGAGCACAACATGCAGCGTAGGTGAAATTCTCAAGGATATTATTATGCTATTATTAAACACGCTATATTCTATGTAGTAAGCATAATATTATGAGTGTAAATGGTTGCTATATTAATCTGTTTAGGGTCGCTTTTGTCGCTTTTTAATTGTCAAATAACTTAGTTTGTTGGTTAATTTTAATTTTTTCCTAAAATTGGAGTTTTTGAGGTTTATGTATTAAGGGAATTGTTAAGGTTTATTATTTTAAGAAGGAAATCGGTCAGCAAAACTTTTTTATACACGCTCCTTTCTTGCTTTTTTTTTCGCCAAAATTAAGAGTGATTAATCAAACTTTTTCGTCGTATTGCTCAGAACTATAAGATTTATTTCATTTTAAGAACTTCATAGAACATCATGATGTAATGAGTACCACACTTTAAAAGGCCGTTGATGTGACTTGAATTTGGAGTAATTAATGAACTTCCGAAAAATGCTTCAAATGACGGTGTAGTGCAAAGGTGAGTATAGGTAATCATCAAATACTCTACACTCTAAGCGTTTTTTGCCGTTCCTAAATTTCTTGATTGCCATCCAACAAACTATAATTACCGTATAACTAAACATGAGTTATTTCCGCCAAATATTTTGCAAAAAACAAGAACAAATCCTAAACTAAGACAATTGGAAATAGAATTTTCACCATTTAGATTAATTTAGGATTTTTTTTCCTATTCTATGGCTTTTTATTGCAAGGTATATCCTGATAATTTAATTTTGTGTAGTAATAGAACAATATAAATAAGAAAATTTATTCTTTTTTTTACATGACAACTAGACCCTCTTGTCACGTATGCAATATTTTTAGAAACAAAATATTGGAGACTGGGGAGCCTTGGCCATAGTTTCAGAATTTTATTTTTATAAATTTTATTTTTACACTAAAAATTTCATGTAATAGCACATATTAAAGGAAATTTTATTGGCAACAAGTAATAGTGATAATATAAATAATGCATTTTTTTTTAAATATATTGTTTTTCAAAACTTAGAAACTTGGACAAATCTCCCTTATTAAGGGAGACTTGGCCCGTGGTAAGGAAAACTTGGCCCATGCGAAAATGCCTAATTTTAAAGGGCAAAATAATAAATATTTCAAATTAATTTTGTAAGCATTAAATGTTAAAAAAAATTATATTATAATTCAACACTCTGGAACTCATTTAAAAATCATGTTTACCGTAATATTTAGAGTAATAAATTTTTCTAGTATTGTATGAATTAAAAATTCTAATATTGTCCATAACAAATAATTTTTTATATCTATGTTAAATATATTTTATTCAGTTTGTACATACATTAAAATGCACAAGATATAAGCCACAGTTTGATTTTTTTAACGGTACAAACTGTAAAAGTCAAAGCGCACTTTCAAAGCTACTCCGTTCGCCCCCCTCCCCCTATAAATAAGCAATCTGATAATATCTTAATATTAATATGGAGTATTATTATACTTGAATTAATAACTTTTATAATTTTTGCAGAAAAAGTTTGATATTTGGTCATAAATGATAAGTTTGATTTAGTTGAGGTTTTTGTTTTATTCTAAACAAGTACAAATACTAATAATCAATCTATTACCTTCATAAAGTTATAATCATACGTTATTATTAACCGTGGATTTGATAAACATTATGTATAGATTTTCATAACTAGTTCACTTAGGGAGCCTTGGTCCAGTGGCCAACCCTCCCTTACATAGAGTGGCCAACCCTCCCCACCTAGACATTTCGTAAAGAATGGCACATGGTGTTTTGAAGCCTACTTCATTGCACAAACTTTATAGCTAAAATAAAACCTTAATATAACAGTATTTTAAAAATACCATATACTTAAACTTAATTAAATTGGTTTTTCTGAAAAAATCTTACAAATTATGTCTAAAATGTTTACTTTTTGGGGTAAGAAACTTTCTTTTTTTATTTTATCCTCAATGAAAAAAAGTAGCTCAATAAAACTAACGTGGCTATCTGCTGACAACAGTAGCTTTGAGTACCATCTATTGAGAAAATTCTAAAATATTTTTAAATACTAAAACTTATAGGTAGGCCAAGTCTCCCTTATGGCCATGGCTCCCCAGTCTCCAATATAAATCTTCAATTTCAGTTAAAAATGGGTTAGTACAAGGAAATTGTTCGTACCCTAAATAACAATTATTTTTATTCTCAAGACTAAAGTTTTCACCTTTACAAATCTCGAATCCTGAGTACTTTTTTAAATGCACTTGAAGGTTCACAATTTTGTTTCAAAGTTATTTGGAAAATGCGAAGTTTTCTGTACTAAAAATTTCAGTTTTTAAATGTAGATTTTCGGTAAACCTATTTAGTAGTAGGTCACATATGTTTTATGAAAAACAATTTTCCTGTAGTTCAAAGTATCAAACACGACGTTAAAATATTAAATAATGAAATGACTTGGAAATTTTTTTAATAAACTAAATGCTGAACATTTTTATCTATATTATTATAACACATTTCTTCACTTTCTTCTTTTAACATTATCTTCACCCCTATTTTTTGGTAAAAATTAGCAATTTAATAAATTCTCACATATTACTATTTTGTTAAGTCATTTAATGTTTTGGAAAATATAATTTTTGCGTGTTATCCATCAGTATCAAGCAAAGGTGGTAAGAAAATATGTTTAATGCTGAGTTTAAGAAGCGCGTAGTAATTGTAGAATTAAAAAAAAACTCAGATTCTTAATTATTCCTAAATTCTTATATCACTTCCTCAAAAAGTCTCAAAATACTATTTTAAAACTACCAGATTCTTAGTAACTATATTTATACATTACGAAATCTTTTTTATATAGTGTTTTTTCCCAATTTATTGAAATACCATCTGATTAACCTTTTGATATTTCATGAACCCAAACAAGCTCTAGGCATACTTTCGTCTCTTGTATTACCTTATATCACTCAACACAAGAATCCATATGAAATATAATACAGATTAATGATCAGTAATGTATTTTTTTATCTCCAATAACGCGTCTTCTCTTCTTACATTAAAGACAAACTATGTTTTTATTTGTTGCTAAGAGCAGATCAATTTACTATAAATTGCACTTCTTCATATCATTACGAACTTCAATACTCCATCGGTAACTAAAACGTACTATTGAAATATAATAAATTGGAAATTCTTTTTAAAAATGCCTTAAAGTTATATTTTTAAGCTATTTTTGTCGAATCAAACTATAAGCTGATTAAATTCAAAATGAAGTAATGTAAAAGTTTGAAGTGTTTTTTTTTTATTTAAATCAATGCTTGCTTCACTTTAAAACAATTTCATTTGCTTGCTTCGTAACTTTAAAACAATTCATTTTTTTACTATTGCCATAATTCTTATATTTGTTTAAAAGAAGTTTGGCGAATTTATTTTATTCAGTTTAGTGTTGTAGTATTTTTCAATGAGTGCATCGACTATCGAAATATATTGAAATTGTTTGATAAGGTACATTCGCCACATTCGCCAAGTCTGTGTTAGTTTTTTTCCTAATCTAGCACAGCAAATCCCCGAAACTGTGGTCCATTTTTTTTTGGTATCATCTACCAATTTACCAACTATCAACCCTCACCAATCAACCAACCAGTTGGGCCAGGTTTTTCTCTGTTTAGAAAACTGGCAAGTTTAAAAGGGGCCAATGGGAATATACCCTCAAACTACTGGAAGGGCCTGGATACAATCAGACATCCACTTATTTTTAACGTACTATTGAAATATAATAATTTAGACATTCTTTTTAAAAATGCCTTAAATTTATATTTTTAAATCTGTTTTTATCGAAGCAACCTCTATAAGCTGATTAAATTCAAAATGAAGTAATGTAAAAATGTTATAAAGCTATAAATGTTTTTTTTTATTTAAATCAATACTTGTTTGGTAACTGTAAACCAATTTCAATTACTTCTTTTTTACCATTGACATAACACCTATATTTAATTTAAATAAGTTTAACTTCTAATTTATTTTTACATTGTTGTAGTATTTTTCAATGAGTGCATCGACTACCGAAATATATATTGAAATTGTTTGACAAGGTACATTCGTAAAGACTGCCATTAATTTTTTTTTTCCTAATGCAGCTGCTTTGATCTCATAGACCTTTTTTTAGACGCAGCAAATCCCCAAAACTGTTTTCCATTTTGTGTGGTATCATCTACCAATTTATCAACCTTCAAAAATCTACCAACCATTTGGGCCATGCTTTTCTCTGTTTAGAAAACTGGCAAGTTTAAAAGGGGTCAATGGGAATAAACCCTCAAATCACTGGAAGGGCCTGGATACAATCAGACATCCACTTATTTTTAACTATTTAATCCTGATATCAGAATGTGAGCAGATTACAATATCCTGATGGGGTGCAGACCAGTTTAGAGGGGATTAATTGGCATAAAATAAAAGTTTACATAAATAACAAATCAACGTTATTAAGAAGGGTACACTCTTGCACGCCGGGTTTATGATGCTAGTTGATTATAAATGGCCAACGTTATAAATCGTACAAATATTTATTAAGTACGAATGGATTCGAAGTATTACAAGATTTCTGGAAATGTTACGTTAATAAAAATTGTTTAAAAAATGCATTGTCATACAACAATAAACAAAAACTTCATCACCGACATATAATACGTGAACTTTTTCTAAGAGCTTATTTTAGCTTATATTTTTAAAAGTATATTTTTTGTATCAATTTTGCTCGAACAAAACTAAAAATCTTTATAACTCTTACAATTTTTATGTTCCAGATTTTTTTTAAAAAATCCTCAAACTAGAACGGCGAATTAAAAAAAAATGGTTTTAAATTATCACATAATATCAATTATCATTATTATTTAACGTCAAGTATTTTAAACGTATTGAAATGTTTAGGGTTCTGTTTCTGAAAAGAAAATATTTAATTCACGGTACTTAACATTTCTAAAACTAAAATGACGTATAATCACTACTAGGGTTCACGTCGTAAAGACAATATTTACCTTTAAAGCTTAGAATGTCCATAATCTCCGGTAATAACCACGTTTTTCTGGTACTATCGTTAACTTAAGATTTTAAAAACATTGAAATATTCTTTATTTATAACTCGGATAAACTTGTTATTTATCTGAGTTTTATAGGACATTACTTATGCAGTGTCAAAAACTGTCTTTATCACCTTTTACAGTTACTTTACAACAAGTATATAAATTCTTACAAACTATTCCATAACAAAGCAAACATACTTATACATAAGTATAATTACGAATATCGCAACCCACTATTCCGAGATAAGTAGCGTAATATGACCCTACTGATAACAGGTATAATTATAGGTAATCTTTTCCAATCCATTCCGAACTAATCTAATTACACCACTTGATACTTAGTCCAGCCCGCTAATATTTTGTAACAGAATGCTGCTTTCCTGGTCAGTAATACGTCATCAAATCACGCAACCGTGGTCTATTACTTAAATGACGCATGGACGTCGATTTGTTGCCTGAAGATACTCTCCATATATCTGTATTTTAGTAATAAACTGGTGTAATTTCAATATGGATTTTATATATTTAGCTACTATTCTACGTTTATAGTTTAATAAGTAGGATATTCTGCACAAGCCGTCTTCTTTAGTCTTTATATTCCTTGTACAAACTGAACTACTAATACTACATACAAGTATGATGCGTGAAATGAATCATTTATTCGAATATTCTAGCATTCATAAGAAAAGAATATGAAATGTTAAATGAAACCTACGGAATTTAATTCCTACTGACAATATAATTAAAAAACATATTTTTATTTACTTTTAAATTGTTCGTTGAATTTTAATGAATTGAACGCAAACATCTTAAAAAATATTAAATTAGGCGTTATACTTATAAGACATATATGCTTGATGATAGTTCAAGTATATCACAATGTTTAATGATTGACAACCAATGAGTTGAATGTAAAACGACTCAGCTCAAAGAAATGATATAGTCAAACAAATATTCTATTCAAAGGTGTTTTAAATATCAATGGTTGTTACACCGATTTTTCTCCCCATAATTTAAATTCCGAATAGAATAAAAAAAAGCGTGTACACGGTAGAAAAATTTTTGTTTTGTAAAATTTATCTACATTTTAGAAAGAAACATTTGCAGACGAATTAAAAATTTTACTTTATTAAGGAGTTATACCTCTTTTGCTTAGATGTAAAAGATATATACGTTTGCGTATTTGTAGCAGGTAATGTAGAATCATTAGTAATAGTTTTGGTTAAGTATTTATGTCTCTCTTAAGTGCCCTAACAGCCAGGTTTGTCACAGTTACGTCGCTGCAACATAATTTTTTGTCACTCTAGGTCACATTCGTAATGTGACAAGTATGTGACATCACAGTGATATCGCGTAAGTCTCCGTCATAATGTGACTGGTATGCGATATCACAGGGATGTGACTATGCGATCTTGCAGTGACATCATATTGTGACTTGTTTGTGATATCGCAGTGATGTCATCTAAATCCCAGTCACAATGGGGATATCCCACAGATGTCGCAATTTGCTCTTGTAGTGACATTACATTGTGACATGTATGTGATGAGACAGCGATGTCGCTTTAATCCCCGTCACAATGTGACTTGTATGTGATATTCCAGTGATATCACAATGTGATATTGCAGTGGCATTGTGTTGTGACTTGTATGTGATATCCCATTTTTGCCCCATACCAATATGGCTGCAACAATGCTATACAAGTCGCAATGCGACATTGCTGCAATATTATGTTCGTCACTAAATCACATACTGGTCTCAGAAGTCAGTTATGTCACATACAAGTCGCAATGCGACATTGCTATAATATTATGTTCATCACTAAATCACATACTGGTCGCAGTAGTCAGTTATGTCACATACAAGTCGCAATGCGACAATGCTGCGATATAGTCGATATCCATGTTACGTAGAAGATACGTAACAAAAGCGGACATTTAACTTCTATGTGACAAAAAAAGTGACTGAATGTGACATCACAGTGATCTTCAGTGACTTGTATGTGATATCGCTTTTCGTCACATACTCGTCACATGGCTGTTAGGGTGTATTTATCAATAATAGTTGATATAGTAACCGTCTAGGCTAGATTTAGGTATATTTTCAAGAGCTATAGTCTGGTTTCTTGCTACACTCGAGATACTCAGGCAACACACTAACATGGGATGGCCCATTTGGGTAATGAGAGCGCAACCCATCTTCACCGCAGGTAGAAACGACACCCTTAATTTTTGCTCAAACCACATGGAACCAAGTAAGAGTATTTACAATAATGTCTTACATTCGTCTCAAAGTAAATAAAAAAATTAAAAAAAAAACAATTTAATTTTTTGTAGCATAATAATATCAAATTAACAACGAACATAATTTTAACCTTAAATTATAATTTCATACATAAATAATAACTAACACTTTATTTTTTTAAATTTATTATTGCACACAGTCTAACAGGTTTTCACCCAATTACAAGATAAAACTTTGTTCACTAGAGTTAAAACACTTGTTCTAGATGACTCCTTTCGATAACATGGACTTTATATGGGTGTAATCCATAATAATCTTGATAGTTTGCCAACAACTTTACTATGCTTTATTATTAATTTAAAAACATAGTACTGTAAAAATTTGACTGTTTCTTATTTCGATTAATTTTCCTAGAGATATTTCTTTAGGAGTTAAAATTGTACCTAGGCCAAGAGGAGTAGTCCACGTATGCTACGTAATTTAATCAAAACTAAATCATGTCGTTTCTTTCCGGGGCCCATATAAATAGTGCCCATATTATCCAAATAGCCTTAAATATGTAGTGCACAGATTAGTTCACTAACTCAGAAAGCATACTAGAACCCTCTTCAAAGACGAAAACGGTATCCAAACCAGAGTGCGATCGAACTCATGGAATAGTGTACCAAGGCCCAGCTCTCTAACAACTTAGTGTCCGGCTCATAGAAAAGATAAAACTGATACAAGACATGAAGATCATATGATACACTTTTACCATTACTTTTCTACGCAGTAAAATTTAGATCCATTAAAAATGGGTGAGTTAAGTGCACTTAGAGAACTTTGTGTAGATTTAAAGATCTGTAAATAGCGTTCTTCAGCCAAAAATCTTTTAAAGATAATTTCTTTATCGACAAAAGGAATAACGTACAGGGTATTTTTTCTTATGAGATATTAAAAGGAAATACTTTTTGCTGTAAAGAGTTGAGTGCAAGAGTGAATGAATGTGTCATCCCCCCCCCTAAAGGAAAATCTACACTATATCCCTTACTCTCATTGGGAATTTCTATTGCTTGATTATTTCTTTTAAAAAAATAAGCAGTAACAACTGATATGTAAACAATACCGTTGTATGTTAAAAGATCACAAGTTTAATTAACAAAAAAATGAAACTATATTTTTTCACAAATGAACCTTTTTTGTTCATGATATTTCTCCCAATGTATAAATATTGAACCCTAACGCACAAAAAAAAAATTATATAATAAACTGAAATCCTTGAGTTCTTCTATTCAATAAATCTTTTTTAAATGATTTGTCCTCGTATTTACTTTTCAAAGCAAACATAAAATCACCGCAGGTCCTTTATTAACAGTAATTGGTGAAAGTAAAATCCATTGTTTAGTAGTAGTATTTCTTTTATTCTTTGGAATTTTTATTTTTTCAGGATAAATATGTAAGAACCCTAATCTAAAGTATTTGTTGTTAAAGTATAAGTTGTTTAGAATTTCGAAGAGATACTCAAAAATGTACAGTGATATCACTTTTTTAATATTAAAATTAAAACTACACAATAAACGTTCATGGATATACTCGTTATTTAAAAACTCATTAAGAAAGGCAACTGAAATTAAAAAAATAACTTTCTTTGAAATATGTTCTTTTACTCAACTGTCTTTTTTGTGAAAAAAAATATTCAGAATTTTAATTAGAAGGGGGAATGGCTTTATAAATATTTTACAATTTTTTTTTCTAAAATAATAAATGTAGCTGGCTTACAAGACTATATAATTCCATATTTTAAAATTGGTTGAGTTTTATTCCAAATTCAAATATTGAAATTCAAAATATTATTCACACTAATTTCACAAAGAGGAATTATAGAGTCATGTAAGCCAGCTACTTTTATCTTATAAAAAACTGTATGTAAAAATATTCAATACAGTCGGAGTATTTGGCTAAGGAAATTATTTTTCCTTTGGATTAACACAGAGAGATGACTTCGGTTTAGACCCCAACTACCGTTCCCATTCTCCCTTGTCTAATTTTTTCATTGTTTTTTCAAGCGTCGTTCTAATATAAATAGCATTAAATTTATAACATGATATATACACTACTTGTTTAGATATTGATTGCCATTTGAAACTTTTTCGAATTGTAAAAACAGAAATCTATTTACTAGAATTACACAATTTTATGCACCTGCATCCTTTACCCACAGGCAAGTTTTGAACAAAAAACTTTCTTCTAAACACTTTTCTTTTCATTTAGTCATCGGCTGCAATTTTTGTAGTTTATCGTTACTTTTTAATTTTTCAATTTTCGTAGCATTTTTTAGCATTCACTTCAAAATTTAAACCAATTATGTCTTAGTTATTTCATTTAGATTTATTTTTTGATTGAAAAACATACGAAACTTTTAGGTCAGTGATATGTGATTAAAACAAATTATTTATAATTTTTTGCTACGCATATTTACCCAAAGAGTTCTATAGTAGGGTAGAGACTGAACCTGGCAACAGCACCATGGACCAACACGGAGACAATTTAGGGTGGCATGTGGGGCCCGATGGCCGAGTGGTTTGGATCGCAGGCCATAACGCTAGCAGTCCGCGCGCTGTAACAGGTGCGGGTTCGATTCCCGCCTTTGCCCTGGGTGTACTTCCTTTCTGAGTATCAAAATTATAAATTAACTAGCACTTTTGCCACTCTATTCGGGCTCCGTAGGGAGCCATGGCCGCCGATGGCAGCTCAGTACGAGTCGTTCCTCTACCCTACTATATAACTCTTTGTATTTACCTGCTTGATCAGAGAAAACATAAATAATAAGACTAATTAATTACAGTACACAAAAACAAGCAATTTAGCTTAGTTTAGTTTGCTTTAGCCGCCAATAATACAGCCAAATTGGGAAAAAAGTTTACTGTTAATTTTTGCTGTTAACATGCCAAATGAAATGTTGGTAATGCTTAGTACAAAAATTTGCATGGTTAACCATAAACCGTTTTATTACTTATAAATAATACCTGCGTGTACCTTTGCAATTTATCGTTGCTAAGTTATTAAAAGGAAGTCTATAAAAGCAACATAAAATGTTATGCACACTTTTCCACTATTAATAGAATCATTTGAGATTTAATTGCTACTAAACATAAAATAATCGTTAATTGTCTAGAAAAGAAAATCTGAATACAACCGTGAAACTAATTTCAAACCATTTAATTACTTTTCACAAAAACACAAATGCAAGCATTCTGAAAGTTAATCATAATCACATCCCAAATTCACAGAACTAATTATAGCATTACATAACTCCCAAAAACGTTTCTTAAGAATAAGGTTTCCATAGAGAAGGCACAGCCGCACGTCACACACGCAAACGACACACAATGGAACTAAGCAACAACAAAAAGCGCACAAACTAATTTCTAACATCCATCCTTGAAATATCCTTTAATGTCACTGCTTTATTTGCCTAAACGTGTAAGCATTGGGTCCATTCACGTGGAAGTAAGGCCACTGTCTCTGTTTTATTACCATGGCAACACCAAAGTTGTCATTTCTAGGAGACACAAAACTGCTGATGTCTTTTGTTTTGCTTTAGGGAGGTTGATGAACACGGAAATGCCGAATTTGTTTGTCGTGTTTTAAATCATAATCGAATTAGATTTATCGATGTTTGTGATTAACCACATGCGACCGTACAGGTGTAGAGTTTTGAGAGTTTTTATTAGTCCGGTTAGACACGTCTAAATGTATTTTTGGCAGAATAGAGCACACGTGCTGGTAAACATAATGTTTAACGTGTGGTAATTTTTTAGCACATGTGCCACGATCCAATTTGAATTCTCCGATTAGTAGAAAAGAAGACTGATTTTGGACACGGATGTGTTTCTGAGCATGTGTAAGCTAAGAAATTGCAGAAAAGTTGTGTTTTATTGGCACAAGTTTCAATCACGTACAGCAGAATGTGCTATTAAAATGTAGCAAATTGTTCTATTTTTATAGAACACACTGTTTACAGTGTACTAGTACCACAGATATTAAATTTCGAGACATATTTTCAGTAAATACAGGAGAAAATTAAACAACCTTTATTTTTTTATCAAGTTTTTTTTAGGATAAATATGTAAAAAACATTATTTAAAGTATTTGGTTAGAATTTTAAAGAGAAACTCGAAATTATAAGGCAGTTTCTTTTTTTAAAATGAAAACAATACAAATAACATTGACAGAGATAGTCGTTATTACTCGGGTTTTTTTTATTTTCAATGCAAATTTATGCATTGAAAAGCAAAAAAATATTTAAACTTGTTGTAATATCATATTCAAGTTGCGTCAGCCTCTGTATGATGTAATATCTCATTTCATATTGCATCATCTTTATAATGTAATCGCACCCAGTTATTTCATCAGCCATTCCATGTTTAATCTCATTGGTTGTTTAGTTTGATGATGTAACCAAGCTTATAAATAGATGCGTGTTGTGTTTCTTTTGCTCTTCTAATAAACTCTTTCTTAGCTGACTGACGGCCGCTATTTTATTTAACATGGTAGCAGAGCGTGGTTTTTGATTTATTGCCTCGGCGGGCGTTTAGCGGTAGTAATTCGGAAAAAGACTTTTGCGCGTGGGTGGAGAACTTTTGAGTTGCTCGTATTTGTTTCGATAAATAATAATGGCCTTGATCGCGCAAACAGACTCTTGTGGAATTGTTGCTTTTGATGGCAGTAACTACCCTATGTGGACCCGGAGGGTTGCGGCTGTTTTCGCGGCTAAGGAATTCGATGAATTTCTGGAAGAGGAGCCACCGGCAACTGATGCTGATTTGCAGAAAAAGGCAAAAAGAGCTTATGCTCTTTTGATGTCATTCCTGGACGATCGGATATTAGCATCTATGAGTGAAGAAAACACTGCAAAACTTCTCTGGGATAAACTGAAAACTTTATATGAATCGAGAGGTCCCGTAAGTCAAATATTGACTAGGAAGAGACTTTCCATTTTGAAAAAGAGTCGTGATGTGCCTATGATGAGTCATCTTAGTGAAATTACTAAGTTAGTAACTGACCTTAAAGTTACCGGTGTAACAGTGAGTGATGCAGATATTATAGTTTATATGTTGATGTCGTTGCCGCCTGAATACGAGAGCATAAAGTGTGCTTTAGAAAATCAACCTGACACTAATTTAACTGTGAACTTTGTTACACAACGTTTACTGGAAGCAGAAATGATGCTGCGGGAAAACAAACATTCCTCTGTGCCTTCGAATGTTAATCAAAGTGCTGCCTTTTCTGCCAAAAAGGAGATCACATGTTTCAAATGCAAACGAAAAGGGCACCACGCAAAGAACTGTGGATTAAATAATAAGACTTGTTACAATTGTGGTAAGCGAGGTCACGTTCGTAAATTCTGTAAAGCGGCCGATTCGGGTAACGGACAGTCTGACAGTGTGAAACATGCGTCCACAGCAATTACGTTTGTGGCCGGTGAAGTGAAAAGTAAGAGTTTTATTGTTGATTCCAGTGCCACGTCTCACATGTGCTCAGTTAAAAGCTGGTTTACATGCTTCAACAAATCATCTGGTACTGTACAATGTGCTTCGAAAGGTGAACTGTTGGTGATAAAGGGCAGAGGGACAATCAGCGGACATTTAAGTGATGGTACTCGGATTGTTCTTGAAGACGTGTTATACATTCCAAACTTGAATGGCGAACTAATTTCAGTTAAACTCATTGAAGCTGCTGGAAATGGTGTATCTTTTAAAGATGGTAAAGTTTTCCTTGATATAGGAAACAAAGATCTAATTTTTGGCGTTCGAAATGAGTGTGGGCAATATGAAAGTGAGTTCATTCCGGACTCTTCTTCGGATATTGCTCTGAATGCTGACGAAAACCTGTGGCATCGCCGTTTAAGACATTCATGTGATAGTGTGCTAAAAGAAATGGGTCTTCCACTATCACAAAGTTTTTGTGAAATATGCATTACCGCCAAACAGAGTGCAACACCTATGGGGAAAGGCCCAAGGCGTAGAGAGACATAGCCCATGGTCATGATACACACTGATGTATGTGGACCTATATCGCCAACTACAGATACTGGTGAAAGTTATTTTATGACGATCGTGGATGACCATTCAAGGTTTATGGAAGTTCGATTGCTAAAGAAAAAGAGTGATGTGGTGCATGAGCTAAAAATGTTTTTCAAAATGAATCCAAGTGTAAGGAAAATGCGATGCGATAATGCCAAGGAGTACGTTTCCGGTGAACTACTAAAAGTGGTGAAAGAAGCTTGTGTGGAAATTGACCCATCTCCTCCTTATACAGCTCCTTTGAATGGCTCAGCTGAGCGTGCGAACAGAAGCCTTTTGGAAAAAGGGCGGGCACTCATCTACGAAGCAAATTTAAGCAAGAAGTTCTGGGGATATGCCATTCCAACAGCTGCTTATTTACACAACAGAATTCCTAGAAAATCGATCAATAACCTTACGCCATACAGATTGAAATTTTCGAAGGACCCAGATCTAAAGAATACTCGAGTGTTTGGTTGTGACGCCTACATGTTGGTCCCGAACTCTCAAAGAAAGAAATTAGACCCCAAATCAAAGAAGATGCTGTTCGTTGGATATTCTACTATGGGATATCGCCTAATGGATCCAGTGACTGGACGTGTTGTAGTATCGCGAAATGTAAAGTTCAATGAAGAAAGAAAAGATAACAACTGGAGATCCGTTTCACAAGATTTGGACCCAATAAACACTCTGAATGATTCCAACGATGACTTAAATGAAGGCAGTGATGTAGGAAGTGACGTGGATACTGCGGATAATCATCAAATAGAAGATGGGGATGAAGACGTCGAACCGGAGCTAAGAAGATCCAGTCGACCAAGAAGAGAACCTGCTCGATATCCACTGCCGAAGCCTATGAAGCAATGACAACAATTCAAGAAAACTCCTCATTTGAAGACATTGCAACCTTGTCAAGCGCCAACCAGCTGCATTGGAGAGAAGCCATGGACGAGGAAATGGATGCAATGAAGAAGAATGATGTGTGGGAGCTGAAAGATTTACCGGAGGGAAAACGCGCCTTATCCTGAAAGTGGGTTTTCCGGCAGAAACGGGATGGAAAGTTCAAAGCTCGTCTCGTCATACTTGGTTTTATGCAGCATAAGGACGTCGAGTACTTTGAAACCTATGCTCCTGTTATTAGTATGCCAGCTTTACGTTTAGTGCTTGTGATTATTGTACAAGAAAATCTTAGTGTGCTTGTAATGGATGTGAAAACAGCTTTCTAGAATGGTGATTTACACGAAGTGATTTTTATGGACCAGCCGCAGGCAGGGCCGTAACTTATAGGGGGGGAGGGGGGGGAGCCTCCCCCCCAATAATTTTACAAAGGGCGCCACTTTGGGCGCCGTTAGGCGCCAAAAAAGGCGCCCTCTTTAACTTTTTTAACAATTCACTTTTTAAACAATTATTTAACAATAATACGTAATTGTATCATCATTTTATTTTCTTATTTCCCCTCAATAATTTTTTAGAGTGCTATTTTAGCTTAAAATGGCACCATATGAATGGCGCCCTCCCTAAGATTTTATAATAAACAACAGAAGCTTAAACTGGTATGAAGAACATACTGGTATTTTTTAAAAATAACGGAAATCTGTCACTCGAATTATTCTTTCCCCCCCCCCCCCCCCCACTATGAGATCCAAACACTTATACTAGTTAAAAACGATTTTCGAAAGACAATATTGAATTAAAATATATATATATATGTTGGTATTTTCCTAAGTATGAAACTACCTAACAGTTTTGCCCTCTTTGCTCTGTTGACAGGCTTGCAAGCTTCGATTTAGGCTGTAAAAATTGGTAGTTTAATTATCAGTTTGCACTATCTTTTTCTGCCCCCGAATGTAACTGGATGTTGGACCAGCTGGACTAAGACACAAAGACAGTCTAGACATAGCTACGTATTTAGGATTTTTTGTTCTGTGTAGGGCCGTGGGGGACAATCCGTTATCTTGAAGTCGATAACCCTAAACAAGACAGTATCAAAGGGACGAAAATGATTTTCAACGAAAGCATGCTGTTGGTGGAAATGGCAATAAAAAGTGGTCGGCGATCACACGATTTCCACGGGGGACAGAAAAGGGGGCTGTAAGTTGGGAGCCTTATTGTTGTGTACAACTGTCTGCTCTTCTTTCAGTCAGTAGCCAAAGACCACCTACGGAGGTCGGTCGCGTGATCTCAAGTAAATCTTTTTTATTTAATTGTGCTTATAAACGTATTTACGTGTTGTTTAAGAGAGAAAGCTAATCTTATCCACTTTTTTTCATGCTTTTCTAATGCTTAAATTTTCGAAACCTTCTGCACTTAATAATAAGTTCACAATAAAAGTTAAATAAGTTTAAATTAATTAACCTTTTAAAATAAGTTTTATTTTTCGTTGGAAATAAAAATAGGGTAAGAAATTACTATTTATTCATTTTATTATGTGATTATATAAGTTACTTATTAAATGTATCATATTAGGGAGTTAAATTTCATCTATTTTTTTTTAATATGTACTTGTACATAAAAACAAGTAAATTAATAAAAAAAACTAATTTTATAATTATAAATAGAAAATGACAAAATGTAACTTTTACAATTAAATTGCGTGCCAAAGCTACTTTTCGATAATTTCGTGAAGCAATAATGTTTATTTTGCACGATTGTATAGATATTCGTATTGTTATAATTGAAAATTGTATAAAGGATCAATTAATTTTGAAAATCTCACTCGTTTCTATCGAATACTCTATTAACACTATCCGGGGGGGGGGGGGGGTAATATATTATTATAATTA
This sequence comes from Oedothorax gibbosus, assembly GCA_019343175.1. Taxonomy (NCBI): domain Eukaryota; kingdom Metazoa; phylum Arthropoda; class Arachnida; order Araneae; family Linyphiidae; genus Oedothorax; species Oedothorax gibbosus. The sequence continues at coordinate 24,176,171 of CM033271.1, forward strand.
GTAGGGGGTGTAATAATTATTTAATTATTAATAAAAAAGGTTTAATTAGTAATTAATTAAAAAAAATTATTTTGATTAGAAAGTTAAATTAATTCATAGGTACTAATTAATGTAATTAGCCATTAATAATGATTTATAACTCACGAGGCACCAAAAAATTTAAGAGGGCGCCAAAACGGGGTCCTCCCCCCCAATAAAATGTCCAAGTTACGGCCCTGGCCGCAGGGATACGACGACAACAGTGGCCGAAAATGCAGGCTTAAGAAAAGCTTGTATGGCTTAAAACAGGCCCCTCGGCAGTAGTTCTTAAAATTTCTTCAATTTGTGTCAAAGATGGGTTTTAAATCGTTGATTTCTGAACCTTGCATTTTTATTAGGGAAACAAGAGGTAGGAAAGTGATAATTGCATTGTACGTGGATGATGTTTTATTAGCAGGATCTGATATTTGTGAATTAAATATTATTGTAGAATTATTATCTAGTGAGTTTCAAATGTCTAAAACAGAAAATGCATCTGAGTTTTTAGGTATCAGAATGGAATTCACGTCAAACACACTGTGTCTAAATCAAGTAAATTTTATCGAAAAATTACTTAAGCAGCATAAAATGTCGGAATGCAAGCCTAGCGCTGCTCCTATGAAGGCAAAAGCAACGGTAGCTGATTTTCAGAATGGAAAGTTATTTAGTGGCCCCTATTGCGAGTTAATAGGTTCACTTTTATATCTGGCACATGCAACAAGACCAGACGTTATTTTCGCAGTGAACTGTCCCAGTCAACTCCAAGAAACTCCGACTGAAAGTGCCTGGTTAGGATTAAAAAGAATCTTAAGATATTTAAAGGGAACTTTAAACTTTAAAATTGTATATAACAAGTGCGATTCCAAGTGCTTTAACTTATCAATGTATGTAGATGCCGATTTTGGAGGAAATCCAGATAGGAAAAGTTTGACAGGCTTTGTAATAATGTTAAATGGTTGATCAATAATGTGGTCCTGTAGGAGACAAAATTGTATTTCCCTATCGTCTACTGAAGCTGAGGTAATAGCTCTGGGAAAAGCTATGCAGGACCTTTTATGGTTAAAAACCATTGTTAGTGAAATTGTTAATGTTTCAAACATAATAGTGTATGAAGGCAACCAGTCTTGCATAAAAACCGAATTGGTAGGTTATATGGATATTAAGTTGAAGTTCATACGAAGTACCTTAATTGAAAATAATATTAAAATTGAGTATGTTAGTTCAAATATGCAAATTGCTGATATGTTTACTAAATCTTTGCCTAGATCAAAATTGAATGAACTTTTGCCTTTATGTTGTTTGAAAAGTTAATATGTTTATAATTTGTCGCGTGCGATTAAGGGCGGGTGTTGTAATATCATATTCAAGTTGCGTCAGCCTCTGTATGATGTAATATCTCATTTCATATTGCATCATCTTTATAATGTAATCGCACCCAGTTATTTCATCAGCCATTCCATGTTTAATCTCATTGGTTGTTTAGTTTGATGATGTAACCAAGCTTATAAATAGATGCGTGTTGTGTTTCTTTTGCTCTTCTAATAAACTCTTTCTTAGCTGACTGACGGCCGCTATTTTATTTAACAAAACTAATTCAACAAAGAGGAATTTTAGAGTCCTGTAATCCAGATACATTTATCATATAAAAAATATTTGTAAAAATATTCAATACAGCAAGAGTAATTTAGTTTGAAACTTATTTTTTCCATTGTAGCAACACAGAGAGACGATTTCGTTTTGGAAACCCGACAGTTGGATCGGAAGGAGCAGAAATAATACGAAAGTGCCCAATTAATTGTAGAGTACAAAAACAAGCAAATTAGTTTTGTTTATTGCTATTTTTTGGTGTTAACACGGCAGTTAAAACTTTGGTAACGCTAAAAAAATGATTTCCTTTGATAACCATAAACCGTTTAAATACTTATAAATAAGACCTGCGTGTACCATTGCTTATCGTTTATAAGGTAAATAAAAAAAATACTGAAAGGAAAAGAAAATTTTATGCATAGTTGGTCACTATTATTAGAAACAGTTTCGATTTAATTATTACTAAACATAAAATAATCGTTAATTTTCCAGAAAAGAAAAACTGAATACGACTGTGAAACTAATTTCTAGCCATTTAATTAATTTTCACAAAGAAATGCAAACACTTTGAAAGTTAATCGCAATCACATCCCAAATTCACAGAACTAATCACAGCATTTCATAACTCACAAAAACATTTCTTAAGAATAAGGTTTCCATAGAGAATGCACAGCCGCACGTTATGCAAACGACACACAATAGAACTAAGCAACAAAAAAAGCACAAACTAATTGCTAACATCCATCCTTGAAATATCCTTTAATGTCACTGCTTTATTTGCCTAAACGTAAGCATTTAGGTCCATTCACGTGGAAGTAAGGCCACTGTCGCTGTTTTATTGCCATGGCAACACCAAAGTTGTCATTTCTAGGAGACGCAAAACTGCTGATGCCTTTTTTTTTGCTTTAGTGAGGTTGATGGACACGGAAATGCCGAATTTGTTCACTTCTTTGTGTTTTTAATCAGAATCTAATTAGATTTATCGATGTTTGTGATTAGCCACATGTGACTGTACAGGTGTAGAGTTTTGAGAGTATTTATTAGTCCGGTTAGACACGTCTAAATGTATTTTAGGGACTTGAATCTGATTAAGATTGATGTGTATAAGACTTCAGTAAATTCTTAATCTTTTTAAATATTACAAAAATAATCACCTTAACATATTCTACAAGTCGCTCGTAATTAAATTTAAGGTTTTAAATGGCTCTCTAAAATGAGAACTTGGAGTCAGTATTTTCTGATGAAATTCCACAACTACATAATGAAACTACTCCAAACTGCATTTAAAAAATGAATGTAAATTAAAACTAAGCAGAATAGTATGCAAAAAATATGCCTTGCCTCTTTCTTGGTAAACAATTAATGAACAATCAAAGAATCACATTGTGCTACATTTTATGGTGTTATTCCAAACTGATTCATAAAAAAATTATTTTGCTTCAAATATTTTTTAATAAATAAAGTTTCTCATGCATTTGTTGATTTGGCAACAGTGATTTAAATGACTAAAAATTAAATTCCAATGCTAATTCAATGGGAAATAAATTCGCCGACAGATAGTAAATTTATGACCGTCCGGACGTACAGGACGTACAGACAGGCGGACAAAAAGTATGAAAGTTGGGTTTCTGAGGTCATAGCTTTCTAAAAAAAAAGAATTTTTAAGATCAGATGTATAGAACCGATTTTGGAAGGGGGGTACGGACAGACAGACGGAGAGACCGACAGACAGACGGACATCGACCGCATGTCAAAACCTACTTTTTCATTTTTTTAATTCTTTCGAATTAAAAAAAAAAGAAAAGTAGGCTAAAAATGCAGTCAGAATAGGGCGCACGTGCTAGTAAACATACTGTTTAAAGTTCGCTGTAATTGCTAAGCACTCATGTGCTACGATCCAAATTGAATTCCCCGATAAGTAGAAAAGAAGACTGATTTTGGTCAAGGAGTCTGAACATGTGTAAGCTACGAAACTGCATCAAAGTTCTGTATAATTTTGTTTACTTCACCAGTTTCAATTAAATACAGCAGAATGAGCTATGAATATACAGCAAAGGGCTGCATTAATTAAGTAGTCCACAAAATAAACAAAAAGACTTTGCAAGATTTTATAGTGAGACATCAAAATCCTGCCTGAAAGCTGTTATATGCGAAAGCAAATGTCACGAATCTGTTTTTTCATTATTACAATCGATCTAAAACTATCGATGTCTATAAAAAAAATCGAAAACTAAACATGCGAAAACGGAGGCTCAGAAATTTTGCGTGACATACTTTAGTTGTTGACAAAATTGCTCTTTTAAGTGACAATAGAGTAAAATATGTCTTAATTAAAAATATTAATATAATAATAAAAGAATAATTTGAATTTTAAAATTAATTTAGGTTTAGCTAATTTCGCAAAAAAATGAAAAACAATATGTTTATGTTAATTTTAAACACCATCTAGGTTTTTATAATTTTAGCAACGTTAAAAATACTAAAGTAAAAAAAGAAAATTTCGTTATGTATGGATATTGTACATTTTAGCGGACTATAAGATAAAACTAAAGTTTCAACTTTACAAAAAGACAAAGTTTTGTTATTTTATCTTCTGAACCCACACATAATTTTTTTTAATCATGTCCACAAATAAAACATAAATTGAGACTCTAAGAAACTTTTGAGTTTGTGAAAATAAATTAAATCTTATATTATTTTATTCTATTCGTTTGCAAACATTCACTGTTTCAATAAAAGAAACGCCTGGAAAAGAATTTTTTCGGGATTCTTACAAATGAAAAAGTTCTTTTGTATAGACATTAATCATGCCTAGTTAAATAATTTTATAACTTTTGTGAATAGGAATTCATATAACCATATTTTAATTAATATCCCCACAATAAGTGCATATTATGTGATATGAAACATATTATATTGTCTTACCCCTTATTAAATGTATTTTTTACTATCGAACGCAATATCTTTGAATCTGAAAATACCTTGCCTGATTTTGCATCTGTAAATATTTAAAAAAAATAATTCAAACCATTTATAAAATAGTTTTACAGTGATTTTTACATGGATTTAGTTTTAATTACAAACAATTTGTTGCTAAAATATGTAGCAAGACTTTATAAAATGTGGGTTATGTATTTAGTTTAAAAAATATTTACAGGAGAAAAGTAAATTCATTGTTACTAAAACTTGTACCTTATATATAAGAATACTTTCCCTTTATTTTTTGAAAACTTACTTCAAAACGTATGTAACTTATAAATTTATAAATTTGTTCCTCGAGTCTCATTATTGAGCTATTGGTAAAAAATATATGCTTATTTTAGTATTGTAAATACAATTAATTTACGATGCTTATTTAGTTGTAAGCTTAATTATTTTAAATAGTTTTATTTAGAGTGTCTTTGAGTTTCAAGTATGTCCTCTGTAGTTTAAAATGCATGTAGAACCATACCTTTTATACCGAAAATATATTCCGAACTCACAACAAAGTAAATCTCGGGCGAAATATATACAAGCGCAGTTTATTCTGGTAATTCACTCAAAGTATTAACGAGAAACTCTACTTAAGGGGCCTAAATGTCAGGCGTAATGAGAAATAATGCACAAATATGTCAACGTTACGAGCAGGTTATCCACTTATTTTAATTTAAAGCAAAACATGCATCTTGAGTGAAATTTTCAACGATATTATCATGTTATTAAGCGTGTTGTTCGTTGTAATAATCACAATATTATGAGTGTAAATGGTTGCTATTTATCTATTCAGGGTCGTTTTTCAATTCTTATCAAATAACTTAGTTTGTTGGTTAATTTTAATTGTATTTTAAAACTGGAGTTTTTGAGGTTTAAGTATTTTAAGTATGAATTGCTAATGTGAGAAGGGAATCAGTCAACAGAAATTTTTCATACACGCTTCTTTTCTGGTTCTTTTTTAACTAAAATGCTGAGTTATTATTCATGATTTTGTGTCTTATTACTAAGAACTTTTTCTTTTTAAAAGCTTCATAGAACACCTTGATTGAATGAGTACAGCACTGTAAAAGTTTATAGATGTGACTTGAATTAAGAGTATTCATTGAACTTCCGAAAACTGCTTCAACTTAATGTATAATGTACATATGAGTCTATGGTAATCATCAAAAACTTAGAACTCTAAACGTTATTTCGCGTTTATAACTTTCTTGGTTCCTACCCAGCAAACTATTAATACCGTAGACCCATATAGAAGTAAGTGAAGTAGAGGTACGCTAACTCTTTTTCCGCAGGGTTCGAAAATAGACATGTTTTCTTTTTGTCCGCCACGTGAATTTAAAGCATTTGGCGATATAATTTTCGCCAAATGACTTAATTTAGGATTTTCTTGTTTTTTCTATACTAAGACATTTTATTTCAATGTATATCATGGTAAATTAATTTTATGTAGTCATTGAAAAAAAAACTAATAAGAAAATTAACTCTTTTTAAAAAAATGATAATAGGCCTACTCGTCAAGTTTGTAATATTTTGGAATTAAAATATAAATTCTCCATATCCGTCAAAAAGGAGTTAGTAGCAAGAAATTGTTCGTAACATTAATAACAATTAGTTTTATTCTCGTCGAATGTTACTCAAGACGAATGTTATAACATCTCCAAATCTGTCTGACTCTTAAGTTTAATTTTGTTTGAAAGTTAATTGAAGATGTGAAGTTTTTCTGTCCTAATAAATTCAGTTTTTAAACGTAGATTTTCGTTTGAAACTACTTACTACTAGTAGTAAATTAGTATTTTTTTGTAGTTTAATGTATCAATCACAGGTTAAAATATTAATTAAAGAAAAGGCTAGGAATTTTTTAAAGAACTTAAATGGTTAAAGGGAGTCGGATGGGTTTTTGGGCCAAAAATGTCGATTTTCTGTTTTTTTTTATTCTACATATCTTTAGCTTTAATTTAAGACCAAGATTATCGATTTCTGTTTAGTGGTTTTCTTTTTATAAGCATTTTTGAGAAACTCTGAATATCGGTTATTACTGAAACCTTAACTACTAACTAAACTACTTAACCTAAACTTAACTACCCTTTTGCGTTTCCTGAAATATAAGGTTTTTCAACAGTTAGGAACATTTTTCTCAGAAACTATAAAAGATATCAACATGTTTTATTATTTCTTCCCCATTAATATCTCTTTGATTTAATTTGGGGAACTTTAAACATCTCTCTTCAAAAAAATATATATAACTTTAAATCTGATTTTTTTGTTTTTCAATACATTTTTTACAGTGATTTTTAAAAAAATCACTGTAAAGGTATTTTTTTATACTTTGAAATATCCTCAGTTTAATCAAAGAACTATATGTAAGGAACAAAATATAAAAAAGTTCATAATGATTTCTCATATAGTTCCTGAGAAAATTGTTCCTAAAGTTAGGAAAATTAACATGGGCGAGATAGAACCATCCGACTCCCCTTAAAAAAATTATATTCATTATTGTTATAAAAAATTATATTATAATAAAACATTACCTTATCCTCTATTTTTTGGCAAAATTGGTAATTTTAAGTTAATACATACATTACTATTTTGTTAAATCGTTTAATTCATTTTTAACTATAATTAATTTATGCGTGTTATCTAGCAGTATCAAGCAAAGGTTGCTAGAAAATATGTTTAATGTTGATTTTAAGAAAATCATGTGAATTGAGAATTTAAAAGCTCACGTTCCTAATTGTTCCTATATCCTAAACTCAATTTCCTAAAAACTCAAAATATTTTTTCAAGACTATCAGTTTCATTGTAACTCTTCAATTACATTACGTCATCATTTCTATATAACGATTTTTCCAAAATTTAGTCAAATATCATCTAATTAACTTTTCGATATTTCTTGAACCCAAACAAGCTTTAAGCGTACTTTCGAAAATTGTATTACCGTATACCACTCAACAGAAGAGTCCATATGAAATATAATACGGATTGATGATCGATAATGTTTTCTTTATCTCCAACAACGCATCTTCTGTTCTTACATAAAGCCAAAATATGTTCTTATTTGTTGCTAAGCAGAGCAATTTACGATAAATTGCTCTTCTTCGTATCATTAGTAGTTTCAATTTCTATATTACTTCATCGGTAACTAAAGCGTACTATTGAAATATAATACCTTAGAAATTCATTTTAAAAATGCGTTAGATTTAGATTATTAGTGTTATTTTTATCTAAGCATACATTAGGCTGGTTGAATTCAAAATGGAGTATTGTAAAAATGTTAAGTTAACAAGCGATTTTTTTTTATTTAAACAAATCATTATGCAATTTGGAAAATATTTCAATTACGTTAATATTTTTCATTTAATTTTTACTATTTGACATACTAATTAAATTTTTTTAAAAAGTTAAGCTTCTAATTTTCAAAATTTAAAAATTAGAAGATTAATAATTAATTTAAATATTAACGCATCAATATTTGAATTAATTATTAATCTACAGTGTTTTGCAGGGAATGCATCAACTATCCACCTATAGTGAAATTTTTGGACAAGGTACATTCGCCAAGACTGTCATTAGTTGTTTTTCCCTAATGGGGCTTCTTTGATCAAACAGGCCTCCTGCAGACTTAGCAAATTCTTGAAACTGAGTGCCATATTTGTGGCACCATCTAGGTGGCACCATCTCAGATTAATATTAATTCAACTCTCTTTGATTGTTAAAGAATGCCGAGATTTCATTTTGCCATAGAAAACCTAAGTCGAGTACCTATGTGGCGGCACGCGCGATGGCGTCAGTGTTGTTAATTGTCAATCAGGTAATGAGAAAGTCCGAATCACATTAAAATGTGTAATTTCACTTTACTAAATTTCGATTTTATGTGAGTTTTTGAGCTGAACACGGTGGAGTGACCAGTCCGAGTTCTTGGTCGCTTCAATACAACATTACACCCGTTTTGCAGAAGATAGCAAACGGTGCTATGAGAGTTTAGTATCTGTTCCGTGGAGTGTATATTAACTGAAGTTAAGCGCTCTTGTGCAACCAGGTGAATTCCTCTACGGGAACAAAATTAACTAACCGATAGTATAGGAAGAGGTTACTGCTCTAAGTTTATATAATAAGATTTTAAAAAAAGCATTTTTTTAAAAATTGGACTATTAGCTGTGAACCACAAAACTGAAACTTACCCAAAGATCCATCGTAGTTCATGTACTCCGACGACATAAACTGCGTTACCAGCGAGGTCTTCCCAACGCCGACAGTTCCCATCATGACCACTTTCTTCGGGGGCACATTGCTGGGGTTTCCTGAAGAGAGAGACGTAGCAGACGAAACACCCCCGCCCGTGCCCACAGTCGCGTTAGACCCCGTAGAAGCCACGCTGTTGTTGCTCCTGGACCTCTCTCTGTAGAGGTCACCTTTATTGACCACGTCTCCCTTGGACGTGATGCAGAACTGTCTGAGCATGTAGTACTTGTCATCGTCCATCTCCAAGGGCAGACTAGGCCTCGGGCTGACACTTCTATCCCGGCGAGCTGCATATTGGTGCGAGGCCCTTCGACTTCTGGACGTAGGTATCGGATCGACGCACGGCACACTCCTGCCCCTTGGCCTGAACTCGTCCCACTGGTTGGTCTTCTTCAGTGCTCGGAAAGAGAGGGATCGGCTATGGTGAGGACTCAATGACTTCCTTCTTCTACGCTTGTAAGAGGCTTCATTGGAGACGGTCAGTGTCTCGGAGAACCTCCTGGAAAGTACCTCTGCCTGGGGTCTGTGAACGGTGTAAGCCAGGGAATGGGAATACTCCCTTGGGTCATCGTTCCAGGGGCTGATGGAACCAGGGCTGCTTGCCTCGTCCACCGTAAGTTCCGGAGCACTTCTCGGCAACCGTCCTCTGGAATCCGCCTCCACTTTAAGAAGGTTTGTGCTGTCATGGTTCTCTCCAAGAGGGTAGAGACCACCTGGAGCATTGAGAAATCGGTTTCGTACCCCTTTGAGTGCTTCTGGAGTCACCGGGATCGAGGCCGAGCGATGGCGAGCTAGGGGTGGCGAGCCATAGTTTGGGGAACTTTGGCCTGGTGAGCGACCGGGTGATATGTTTGGTGATTTGTTCGGAGATCTGTTCGGCGACAAAGCCGGTGATCTTGCTGGTGAAAGAGCTGGAGATCGGGCTGGGGATCTCATGGGAGATTTGATCCCTTCCATTGTTTTAAATCCTTGATACATTGAAACGAATATCTAGAAACTGAAAATTATCAACTTCTGTCTCATGAATGTTCAATGAACATTAGTGTTTTCTAACAAATTCTTGTGTTCTTCAACAGTTAATGAATAATAGCGCTTGTGGTTACTTTTAATATATTCTTTCATGATATGTTTAATTATCACTTTTCTTTTATAATTCCAATAGTTTAATTATCAAAGAAATTAAATTAAATAATTTATAGTTTAGTCTAAAATTTAATTGTGGAAGTTAATTTCATCCGAGTTTTTGTTCAAAAATAAAGTTGTATTGTTCCCGATATATTAATATATATATTTTTTAAATTTTGAAGTATTTTGTGCGAATACCAAATGATTTTGAAATAATTATTTCAAAGCTTGTGTACTATTACAATGAATTATAATTACATTTAGGGAGTAAACATTCGAATAAACAGCGCTTAAAATAACTGCAACAGTATATGCAAATTAGAAATTCAAAAAAAAAGTTAACAATGCATATTTAATATATTTCTAGAAGCAAAATATCATTGAAATCCTAAGTTTAAACAGATTTTTTTGCAAACAAATTAATCTTTTTTAAATATAATGCATTATATGAACAAAAGTCAAAGTTATAACAATTTTAGCAGAAAATTTTTAAATTCTTTTATTTATGTATAATCTTCAATAATTTCTTAAAATATTTTTTGTAAATATAATTTATATAATATCCGGTTTTAAAACAAAAAACAAACTACCTCAAGACATCCAACAACTATCCACATTTAAATAACACAATTTTAAAACAATATTTTCTATCTTTAAATTTCCGTTATAATAACGAAACGAAATTTATTCCACAACGAGCAATCCTAAACAAATCTTCTATATCCCAATCACCAAAAAAAGATATACTTCATTATATTTCTTCAAACAATATTCAGCGTGACTCTATCTACGAAAACAACACGCACGGAGAATTTTCGGCGAGCAACCTTCTTGCAACAGCCCCAACGTTGTTCTGATCATGTGGTATTTGGATTGAGTGCCTCTTTCCCCCTAGTGCCTACCAGGGCGCAGCTGCCCACTAGGAAATGGCACCTGCGGTACCTGTAGATCGGCGGACGTGAATGGAAATTGAAACATTATGGTAGAGGAGTTTTGCTGTGTATAATATTTATAGACTTATAAATATATGAAAAGTTGCTTGGACAGATTTTTTATTAGGCTACTTTTCGTTTTTTTAATTCGTAAGAATTATATAAATAAAAAAGTAGGTATTGACATGCTGACAATGTCCGTCTGTCCGTCCATACCCCCCCCCCCTTCATAAATCAGTTATATCTATAGGATCTTAAAAATTCTTTTTTTATAGAAAGATATGACCTCAGAGACCCAACTTTCATACTTTTTTATCCGCCTGTCTGTACGTCCGGACGGATATCTGTCTACTGTCTATCGGCGAATTCCCCATTGAGTTAGGATTGAAACTTATATTTCAAGTCATTTAAATCGCATTCTGCCAAATCAACAATATGGCTTGAGAAACTTTTTTTTAGAAATAGAATTTGAAGCAAAATTTAGCTGTCATAAATCAGTTTGGAATTATGTCATACAATGTAGCACCATGTGATTCTTTGATTGTTCATTATTTGTTTACTAAGAAAGCGACAAGGTATTAATTTTTTTGCAGAAAATTCTGACCTTTCTGAGTTTTTACCTTTCTTATTTTTAAGTGCAGTTCGGAGTAGTTTCATGTTTTTTACTAATAAATATTTAATTATTCTTTGAACTACAAATAAATTAAGCAGACTGTAAATAATATTATTTTAATTTGCGAAAGAAAATTAATAAAAATAGTTGATTTTGGATGGTTCATTACTGGATTTTGTGTTTGGCTATTTTTTTCTAATGTGTATGAATCTTGAATAGAATTGGTTGTAGATGACATTAAGTGTTACAAATCTACTCTTTTTTTTTCGAGAAAAATTTCAGTAAATATTTAAATAACAGGAAAGTAGGTTTTTAGTTCTTTTTGAACTTCTTGTTTTTTAATTGAAATGTAGTAACTTATTTTTTCTTTAACTCGCTTTTTTATCTATATACATTTATTTTTTTTAGTATTTTGTTTGTTTTGAGTAATATTTTTTTAATTAGTTTCCCTTATTAATATTTTAGCTGGTGGATTTTAAGTTAAGGGGTAGGTTTAAGCGAGCCTCCGAATACGTGCTTACCAAAACGACAGCATATAGAAAACGGAGGGAAAAGATACATTTTTTCTTTGGATTGTTTTAAAGTAGTTTTTCGGTTTTTAAAGTCTATTTTTGTCTCTTCGTCATCTTACCCAATAGTAGGGAAAAGTAAGGCAAATTGCACTTTTTTTTGTTTCAATATATTTCAGAATTCGAGTGGAATTGCGGAATTGTGTAGGAACGAAAAACATTTTTGGGGCGCATTTTATTTAACCGAGGAAAATAATCTAAAGCTCATGTTCGCCGTCCTACCCTATCATAATCTGTGAATGAAAAAGTACAAATAGTTTGCGTATCTTTTTTTTTTTTTTTTGCTTTGAAGCCGAATTTTTAACTTGTATCTTTAGCATTCCATGGAAAAATGTTTTATTTGTATATATTTTTTATTTTTAATTTATTTGAGTTTCTGACATACTTAAGTATGAGGTACAGCTGGGGGGGGGGGGCAATGCTCCACCCTTCGTTTTTCGTCTGCTATTGGTCAAGGAATTTTGTGAAAGGTGTCCATTTTCAGGAAAAAACGTAAGAAATTGATTACTGGCAACAAAAATTGTATAAGGGGTCGTCTATATATTAAAACCAACCAACCAAGTACCAACTTTGAAAATTCCAGTAGCAACACTCATTTTTTTCTATATTAAAATGTTTATCACTTTTAAAATATCCTAAATACAAAACAAAAGTAATTAATTTGCATTATTTGTTAAGATATGAGCATGCAAAGTTGAACGTCCATAATGTTAAAAAAGTTTCACAAACTTTTATTCATACCGCCACAAATAAAATGAATTAAACAAAGAATTTTTTTCATTATATACTTCTTAATCTTCCAAAAACAATTAACACAATTTTTTTCATTAATTTTTCGTTTTTTAAAATTTTTTTATTTAAATTTAAATAAAAAAATTTAAAACAAAAATAGCAAACCCAATTTTTTTTACATAAATCGTTAAAGTAGATCAATTAGAACCAAAATCCCGAATTTTTTAATTCAACAACAATTATTTGCCGAGTTATTGTAAAAAAAATGAAAAAAAAACGAGTTTTAGGGACCGTGTAAAAAATTACTTGGCAAATTTGATCCTAACTTGCATCATCGTTTGGAGTTTAAAAAGCGTTTATTGGTAAATGGTTATTCAAATTATTGATGTCTGTCAAATACCTAAAAATCTTTTCTTGTTTCAAGTGCAAACAATGTATTTTGTTTGTATAATTAACATTAAATTATATCGATTACTATGTTTTTGGATGTATGTTGTCGCCATTACAATTTCAAAAAGTGTGTTTAATATATAAAATTAAATACCCTTAAAAATTATTGTCATTTGTTTTTTAGTATGTTTCTTTGTTACCACATTGATTATTTTAAATGATTAGTGCCCACTGCCTTGGTTATAAATCATTGCCAAATCATTCTGCGTAATTTTATTTTGCTTTCCTTAAATCTCGTGTTAAGGTCGTAACCCTCGTTTTGTAATATGTGGTTTATATTACCGATAAAGTGCGCCAAATTTTAAACAAACATTTTGAAGCAATATGAATGAAACAAAAATTTGCATAAAATGTAAAACATAAATGTAATAACCATGTTTGTCATTCTGATTGTAACTAATCGCATTTGAAGATCTGTTCTTTATAAATTATCGTGTATGTGACTTATTTAAAATTAAATCTTTCCTCTTCTAGCCTTTATTTTATTTCTGAATTTTCAAATTCAAAATTAAGAAAAAACATTTTTAAAAAATCACAATATTAGTGAAGAAGGTTTAATTCTAGCATCCGTTGGAGTGATTATGTTAACCCTTTTGTTAGCTTGTCGTTTTGAAAAGACACGACCGAAGTATTACCTTTTTCGATTTGGAATTTTCCCCCTAAACGCGTTCAAAATTAATGCTTTAATATCACAGCAAATAATACAAAATAAATAATTCTTTTTTTACACCTGAAGTATATTGAAGGTGCTGAACATTTCTATGTAAAAAAAATTGGGTGTTGCCATTGGAATGTTCAAAGTTGGTACTCATTTTAATATGTAGACGACCCCTTACGCAAATTTTGTTGCCAGTTATCAATTACTACGCTATTTCCTAAACAATGACACCTTTCACAAAATCCCTTAATCAATAGCAGCCGATTAACGAGGGGTGGAGCCTTTTTTCCCCAGGTGAACAGTAAAATTATATTTTTAAATCATGAAAACTTTTTTATTAGTTTCATTACATTTGGATACTAGTATAGCTTTAATTGATAATTTTTTATATTATATTTGCAGAAAATTTTTAATAGTAATGTTTGGGTGTTCTTTTATTTCTTGAAAAATGTATTGTGTTATAAAATGATATTTTAAATTCAAAAATAAATCGTTTGCATTTTTAAATAGCACATAATTGTGACCACTTGCTAAATTATGAAACTAAAAATAAGCAAACGGCAGTAAATTGGCAATTTTACTTCTTATTCGATTTTTGAAAAAGTGCGGGTAATATAAAATCTCTCTAAAATAACAATAAATAAATGTGTAAACACATTATGTAGTTGGAATATTGAATTCTAAATATTGTATGTTTTTTTTCCTGTATTCTTTACCGTTTTATATCTACCGTTTTTTTTTTATCTGATACACCTTGTCGATATTATAGTTTTAATAATACGGCATCCCATTATTTCAAAAGAGCCGATAGCTTCTAACTCATCTGTCTCCGTTGAATCTTGAGCAGAAACACGTAGAAGTTAGTATGACATGTACACATATCTACCATGGATGAATGAATAAGGGCAATGTAGCAGAAACATGCATAGCTACCTTCCACTAAACCTATTTGCCGCACGGCTGACCTATACCTCAGGCCCCTCTTTCAAAGCAGCCGACAACCCGAACCGGACAGATAAGTGTGACGTAAGAGAGCTTCTCTGGCCATATTAGTTAAGTCGGCATTAACTAAAGACTATACGATTCACGGTAATCTAACTCTTCCCTGGTGATCATCGCAGTTGCAAAAGCTAACCTCACTGCACTGAAGCCGAACCCTCTCTAGACCGTATTTTTGACTGACCTGCCAGATTATCCAAGCCTTTTTACATTAACCTAGCTTCTCCACATCAACTCATCTTCTCTCCAAAAGTATTTGATGTCACAAAGGCTGTTTTAGAAAACTCTGACCTATCTGACTCCTTAGCGCTAATTTTTGGACAACAAAACAACAACTAAATCTTTAAAAAATGCCAAACAAAATATAACGGCCAACAACAAAATAATACACTATTATATATGAGAAGATTAATGAAGAAAACGACGTTAATTAATAACGCAAATACCTTATTATATAGGAATTTCAAGTTATTTGGGGATACTAGAGACCCACTTTCTTCAGAATGATACTCAACCCAGACTGAAAATGGAAAAACACAGTTGACGATGCGGAGTGGTGAAACCTGATATCCGGAAATATGTAAATTTCTACTGAGTAAATTATTTGCTTCAATAATTAACGTTCGTTTTCTTCATGAATCTTCTCCTGTATCATCCGCAAAGTTGTAGATATTCTTCTTGAATCCACTGCTATATAGTATTCCACTATTTTGTAACGCGACAGAGCTTTATATTTTATGCGCATTTCAAACTAATTTGATGTATAATTTTAATAAACTTTGCATTACACCTTGTATAGCATAAATATTTAACAATTGTTCTGACTTAGAAATTTACGAATAAAACTTTCCATTAATTTTATGTTAATTGAAAAGCCTGCATGTTGCTGTTGGCTATACATTCTATTCTACGAAATCAAATTTTCGCCTCAGTGAACTAATTGAGCTTATATAATTACGTTTACTAAAACTTTATCAAAAGTAGCTTATGGTAACATTACAATTTAAAAATAGCTTTGTATCTCACACTCATCTCGTTTACTTAAATTAAATATTTTTTTATATTTTTCAGTAATGAATCTAAAATTGTTAATTTTAATCTGTAAAATTAATGATTTAGTTATTTTTAAAACTTATTTTTAAAACTCTTTTATGTGTGTTTGGCTTTTTTTGCATTGAGATTTTTTTGTATTATCGGTTAAAGATTCGATATTGAGACTTTCCTTGGAATATTAGAACTAATTTGTTTATTCTTTTTTTACATAGATATGGGAAAAAGAAATATGATTCTTCGATTAAACAAACTTATGCTAAGATTTAGAAGCCATGTCAATCCAATAGCATTTATTTCTTTTGCTTACACTTTTTTTGTAATTTAGAAGTTATTTGGAAGATCTTGTTAACAAAATAAAGCTATTATATATAACCAACTTTAAAGAAGACCATTTATTGATTAAGAATATAACAAAACATATTTTTTAATATAATATACAGAAAAACCCGTAATAAATCTTATTTAGTCATAAACAATTTGATATTTTACCAGTACCTTGAATACCACCTAATCCAGCACAAGAGAACACCATTGTCACGAGTTCCGTCAAATATTTACACTTTACGCTGAAATCCAAGAGGGTCTAAGAACTTCATACCAAGCATGCAAGAAATGGGTTCTTTATGCATAATATTTGTTCTACATTCAGGGGACATTCTATAGAACACTTTTTAACGTACATTTATTTTGCCTGAACTGTTAGTGTGCCCGTCTCTCGCTGAGAAGGCACGGATTCAAATCCAGCAATCTTATAAATTATATTTATGCTGGTTATAAAAAATAATCTTGTTCGATAAACAGTTTAACACCGGAGCATATATGGTCGTTAAAACTCTTGAGTCCAAAGTATTGACAAAGTAATTCAACGAATTCACTTGAAGTTCTGTATAAGTATCGACCTCATCTATTGACCAGAGTAAAAAAAATAACGGGGTGTTTCCTAGCTGAATTTAAGTTAATCTCGCTGACTATAAATAGACTACCTTACACGTTCATATTAAGTGTATTTTGTATCGTTTACAAATGTTTTTTTTTAAATGTGCAATAAACTTGTAATTTTTCAGTAGATTGAGCAATAAATTAATTAACAAGGTTTAACAGATATCAAAAATATAAGTAAAATCTAAAATCTAAATATTTACAACTATCAAGAGAAAGTAAATTAAACATCAATAAATAAGAAGGAAAATGATTGGAATACAAAATAAAATTATCAAACAATTTGGTAAGCGTAGAAACCATGAACCATTTTGGGGGAAGTATTTTGAAAGAAATCCATTTTAGAAAATATTTTTTAAAAAAGAAATCAACTTGATTTAATGTTACAATAAATGAATATTGATGCAATCAGAACTGTCGTACAATGAGCATACACGCAATAGTATTTGTTTTATCACTCATCATTTTTTTTAATTATATTTTCTGAAGGGGAATATTGTAGTGGAAAATATGCCAATGTTTTATATTTCACATTCACTTTTATTAGGTTAAAGAATTCAAAACCAAAGTTTTCACACTTACTGGAATAAAACAATTTGTAAGATTAGCAAGCATTAAATCTAATAGTCAGCCTAATATATTATTGACTATTGCCCACAAAATTCTCGTAATCCTTCAAAATCCTCCTAACCAAGGGAAATAATCCATATCTTAAAACTGTTTTATCTTTGTAGTTTCAATTTAGACTAATGCTGACATGGATTTTTTTTTTACTCTGAGCTACGATTTCTTAAATATTGTATTTATAAACAAATGAACAGTAAAAATGAACACTACAAAGCATGTGTTATTGAATTTAACGTTTACTAATCATCCTAAATGCTCATTAATATAATAAAAATAATAAACGTATAAATGGTATCAATTAATATCCACTATGTTACTTTAGTTTAGCCGAATCTATAATAATAAAAATGAAGTTTTGGGTGTTTGTGTGTGTATGTCTCTTATAGACTCATAAACTAGACATTTGTTTGACTCGTAACTCGGCACAAGTGTGTAGTTCATACTTAAGTTACAGATTTTGAACTTTCAGAGCTCAAAATGTTCTATTTTTAGAGAAAATTCGAATATTCTGAAAAAAATACACCACTTTCGCTCGAATCCGATCATTTTTTTTCCTTTCGTGATGCCATTTGGCAGAAGAAATTAAATAAAACTTTTAGGAAAATAATTACAATTAAAAATGTTTATTTTATTCTGCTGCATATTAGGGTTTAACGTTTTCATTATTTCGCCAAATACGTTGCCGAACACGCCAAATTCTTACCTAAACGCGCCAAATGAGCCTTTTTTTTATTTATAATGTTGGTTGATTGTTCGAAGGTCTTCAGAGCTGTATAATAAGTGTGTTTGTAGCTATATCTCTTTTGTCGCCAGATTCTTACCAAAAAGGCGCCAAATATGAGCTAAAAGGTTTTATATGTTTATGAGGGAAATTACGATAACTATTATGCATACATTTTATAGCGTATGTTTTTATTTTGGATTTTTAAGGTAATATAAGTAACGGTATTTTATACTTTGTAACGAGAGGGAATAATAACATAAGTTTATTATCCTATAATGAATTATATAAATTGTACATATACTTGGATCAATTAAAACTTTTTACGGGTGTAAGTACGGGTATTTATTTACCAGTCAATAAATAAATCTTTGCCGACGAAAAGTATAACTATTCAATATTACACAAATATAAGTAGATTATACTTATATATTCCGACCAATTTCATACATATACATAAATATTTAAAGTACAATATCGGTAACAGAGCGAACATTTCTTGTGAAAAACATAAAAAACGTTTGAATAAAGTCATGAAGTTCTTACTTTCTCATCTCCTTTGCAAACTAAATTACAAGGTACCGAAATGCGTGAACTAATCCTTTGGGATCAATCCATTTTGAAGACACCCATTGTCCCACGAAAGCTGCCTGTTCCCCTTCAAAGGATCCAGTGATGGATGGTGCTGTCTGTAAGCTGGACAGCTTCGGTGTTTTTGCAAGTAAATCCCATTTTTTGTGTTGATTGTGTTCCTTGCAATTTGTTTTGTAGATTAAATTCGGGAAAAGTTATATAAGAAAATTTTTATATAGTGAATTTATTATAATGAAGCATATATATTAGGTATTAGTTTGTTTAAAATATAGTAGTATAGAGGTTATAAAATAAGAAGTTTTTTTTAATAAATGTATTTAAAAAATCATATTATTTAACAATATCAAGATGAAACACAAAACAAGGAATTATTTTGTCACATAAAAAAAGATAAAAGTACCAAACTTTTTAAATTTTTATAGGCTTTGTACTTGATAAAGGCTAACAAAAAAGAATGCACTTTTTTTTATCCTTAGTGTATCTATACAAATCAATGGATACAAAAAAAAGCAATTAAGCTAAAAAAAACAATTAAACAACTAAAAAGGCAAAATCGTTAATGAAATAAAGAACTAGTAACGGGTTAGCAGAAAAAAGTTTCCTCCTAGATGCACCCATACGTGACGCTCCACCCCCCCGTTACTGGGCTGCTATTAAACAGAGTATTTTGTTAAATGTGTCATTTTTCAAGAAAAAAGCGTACGGAATTAATTACAGTCAACAAAAATTGTATAAGGGGTCGTAAAAAAAGAATTGTTTGTTCTGCATTATTTGCTGAGATATTAATGCATTAATTTTTAACGCGTTTAGGGGGAAATCTCCAAATTAAAAAAGGTTATATTTAGGTTGAGTCTTTCAGAACGACAAGCTAACAAAAGGGTTAACATATTCTCGCCAACGGATGCTAGAATTAAACCTTCATCACTAATATTGTGATTTTTGTAGGTGTATGTTTAACCGTTTTTGGATTTTAAAATTCAGAAATTAAAAAAAAAGGCTAGAAGAGAAGAGGAAACGTTTAATTTTAAATTTAATCACATAAACGATTATTTATAAAGAACAGATTTTCAAATGCGATTAGTTACAATCAGATTGACAAACATGATCATTTACAAAGCACAGATTTACGATTATGATTATTTATAGATAGCTTCGTTAGTTAGCTTTTATACGAGAATATAAAATTGTGAAAGTTGTAATTTTGTGAAAGGTGTAATTTTTTAGGAAATAGCGTAAGTAATTGATAACTGGCAACAAAATTTGCGTAAGGGGTCGTCTACATATTAAAATGAGTACCAACTTTGAACATTCCAATGGCAACACCCATTTTTTTTTTTACATAGAAATGTTCAGCACCTTCAATATACCTCAGGTATAAAAAAGAATTATTTATTTTGAATTATTTGCTGAGATATTAAAGCATTAATTTTGAACGCGTTTTGGGGGAAATCTCCAAATCGAAAAAGGTAATATTTAGGTCGTGTCTTTTCAAAACTTCAAAACGACAAGCTAACAAAAGGGTTAACATAATCACGCCAACGGATGCCAGAATTAAACCTTCTTTACTAATATTGTGATTTTTTTTTAATGTTTTTTCTTAATTTTGGATTTGAAAATTCAGAAATAAAATAAAGGCTAGAAGAGGAAAGATTTAATTTTAAATAAGTCACATACACGATAATTTATAAAGAACAGATCTTCAAATGCGATTAGTTACAATCAGAATGACAAACATGGTTATTACATTTATGTTTTACATTTTATGCAAATTTTTGTTCCATTCATATTGCTACAAAGGTTTGTTTAAAATTCGGCGCACTAGATCGGTAATATAAACCACGTATTACAAAACATGGGCTCCGACCATAACACGATAATTAAGGAAAGCAAAACAAATTTCGCAGAATAATTTGGCAATGATTTTTAACAAAAAGGCAGTGGGCACTTATCATTTTAAATAATCAATGTAGCAACAATGAAATATACTAAAAATCGAATTCCAATAATATTTAAGTGCATCTAATAATAAACACACTTAATATTAAACACACTTTTTGAAATTGTATTGGAAACAACATCATACATTCAAAAACATAGTAATCTATATAATTTTTATGTTTATTACGCATACAAAATACATTGTATGCACTTGAAACAAAAAAAAAGATTTTTAGAAATTTGACAGACATAAATATTTGAATAAACATTTACCATTAAACGCTTTTCAACCATCAAATGATATTGCAAGTTATGATCAAATGCGCCAAGTTATTTTTTAAACGGTCCCTAAAACTCGGTATTTTTTTTCAGATTTTTTTATAATAACTCGGCAAATAATTGTTGTTAAATTTAAAGAAATTGGGATTTTGGTTTTATTTGATATACTTCATCAATTTATGTAAAAAAAAAACTTGGGGTTGCTATTCATGTTTTAATTTTTCTAATTTAAATTTAAATAAAAAATATTCTTAAAAAATGAAAAATTAATGAAAAAATTGTGTGAATTGTGTTTAGAAGATTAAGAAGCGATGAATGAAAAACATTCTTTGTTTAAATCGTTTTATTTGTGGAAGTATGAATAAAAGTTTTGAAACTCTTTAACATTATTATAGGCGTTCAACTTTGAATGGTTATATATCAACAAATAATGCAAATTAGTTTTTTTTTTAGATCTGGGGTATTTTGAAGGCGATAAACATTTTTATATCAAAAATTGTGTGTTGCCATTGAATTTTTTAAAGTTGGTACGCATTTTAATATGTAGACGACACCGTAGATAATTTTTGTTGCCGGTAATCGATTTCTTATGCTTTTTCATGAAACATGAATTTTTTCAACAAATCTCCTGATTATTAGAATCCGAGTAACAAGGGGTGGAGCGTTTTTTTCTCCAGCTGTACTAGTACCACTATCTAGTATAAAAAAATCATTGTATAATTTCGCTACTGTTTAGTTTTGCTTAAGAGCGCTACAGTAGTCTGTGTTTTACGACACATACACGAAGTATTTGACATATTGAGGAGAAAAAAAATTACAAAAAATTCAAAATACAGAAAAATCCCTATTTCCCCTAATTAAAATTATAGATAAACAAATTCGAGTCGGAAGATT
Organism: Oedothorax gibbosus; assembly: GCA_019343175.1. Lineage (NCBI taxonomy): Eukaryota > Metazoa > Arthropoda > Arachnida > Araneae > Linyphiidae > Oedothorax > Oedothorax gibbosus. The sequence continues at coordinate 24,198,111 of CM033271.1, forward strand.
ACTTTTTATTTTAAAAACGTACTCAATTACTAAAAAATGTGACGTGTGTGTAGCGTGATCTGCTATCACGATCAATATTTCTTCGTAATTTTCAACTATGATTGCATTTTTTAAACTAACGATTGTTAAAACTAACGAAATACGAGGGTTATGTTGTCAGGTTTCGGCATTTAAAAACAAACACCTTTTTTCGATTTTTATTAAAACACGTTTCACGGTTTATGCATTTATCTTTTGTTTTTAAGCGCAAAGCCGACGATATAGCATATTGATGCACGCAAACTTAGCGTTTTTAACTGAAAAGCCAACGATATAGCCTATTGATGCACGCACACCCAACAAAATTATTGGAATTAAATTTTCCACTAATTTGGTAATCGATTTTTCTTTAAAAAGTATTGATTATTGAGGATTCGGTTATTCCGTAAAATACTGATTAAATTATCTCATGAATAAAAATTTAAATGCACTGTTCCATACTTTAAAAGATCAACGTAATTCGATGACTGCTTACTAATGAATTGACGGTTACTATGACTACGTAAAAATTATTTTTAATTTACTCCAAATATTGTAGAGGAAAAATTGTTAATCGGAAAAGTTTCAAGAAATGTTATATTTTCTTACGGAAAATGTATGTCTTTCATTTCTTAATGTATTAGTGATAAGTGAGTAAAGTTTGCTAACTATCCAGAATTATAGTTAGTATTCTTTTCTAGAAAGTTGTATAACTATGCAAAATTCACGTTAATTAGCGTTATTTAATTGAAGCTCACATATTATTTTATTCGTGTTTGGGAAAACAATAACTTGAAAATGTTTCATTTTAAACTTTAACTTTCAACAAGAATTCATCGGTAAATTTGATTACTCTAAAGATCTCAGATCTCAGTAGAACGAGTAATTCGCATTTTCCTTATATTATTATAGTCCGCCTGTCACTTCTTAGCATCTCTAATATTTTGATTATGGAACAGTCCCCTTTGAATAATTGTAAGGAAGATTTTGGTTTAGGCAAGTGTTACTATGTTTGGCGATTCATTGCTTTTGCAGGCGCATATTTCTTTAAGGTGTAGAAACAATTTCTCAAGTGAAGTGCAGTTCGAACTTGCATAGGGGTTAACTATTGTTGCATAGCTATATTTTGACTTAAAGCGTTCCCCGAGGTGATATTGAATGTGTTAAATAATACATACTACATAAGATGCAAATCCATTGACGATCAAGTCAAGATAGAAAAGAAATGCATGTGCAATTTATGAAGACCATCAGCAATTAACTAGAATCCTCCTTTCACAAATAACCCATGTGTAGTTTTAGTGGGACACATTATTTCCAACCAACCTAACCCAATAATCCCCTGTCTTCGCCAAAAGCCATGGGATAGGCAACCTTGCCTCGTTTAGGTTCTCTCCCTATATTCAAAGTGAAATCTTCCACAATCAAAATATTTGGAATGCTAAGAAGTGACATCCGGACTATACCTTAAAATGTATTTATTTATTGAGTGATAATGTAAAATGTATTTATTTATTGAGTGTATGCCTTGTGGTGTCACACACCACTATTTTTGTTATCAAGTTCAAAATGAAAAATTCTAGAAGGTTAAAAAATATGTTCAGTTAAATTTCAAATATAAAGAAGTGTTAATCAAGTTATTTTAAATGAAAAAGAACTATACATTTTTTTATGAAAAGATTATTAAATTACTCACAATCAAATAAAGTAGAGCTAAAATAAACTTATTCAAAAGTTTTAGAAGTTGAAGGAATAAAATATGCCGACTTGACAATATTAATATGGAAATTCAATTTATTAATTTATTTTTGTATTATTTCTTATATGATGATCTTATTTGAAGAGAATGCACAGATTTTTTTAGTAAATTAAATCAGATTTTTAAGTCTAAAAACTTATTAGGTTCAAAACTTAGAATTTAATTATTTTCTGGGTGCTACAACTTTTTTATCTTTGGCGGAATCGATTGGGAATGTTGAAGCTTTGACTTGCAAAACATAATTCATGAGCAAACTAAAGTATACATTGGTAAAAAAAACTAAGCTATTACAATAAAATATTAAATGCTGTTTAGCCTTGTTTTATCGATTTTTTAAGTTTCTTTGTTATTATTTAAAATTATTTTTTATGATTTTTATGCTATAAATAAATTCCAAAAATTCTAACAAGTTCCGTTTTGCTGTATTTGTGTAAAGATCATTTTTAAAGGTAACTAACATAGCAATAAAAGCATTCCCCAAAAAAAGTAATAAAAGGGTACAATACTTCAAAAAGTATTTTGTAAATTTTTAGCAATATAATTCTAATAAAAGTGCCTAAGGGTTAGATTTACTAAAACAAAGCACGCTTAAAGAAATCAATAGTTAAAAACGAAGTCGAAATTTTATATAAAAAAATTAATTACTAGACCTTATTCCATTTACATTTTTTTGAAATAGATATGCATCAATGCAGGAAAAAATATCACCAGCTGTAGCTTTTTTTTCAAAATTATTTTTATTGACTTAAGTATCATACAAACTTTAAAAAAACTAAATTGAGGTAATTGTAGGTAAAATTGTCAATCTTCTATTGTAACCGCTAGAAGATAAAAAGCTTAATAACTTTTTATACTTGAGAAACAACTTTGCATTAACTTTCATAAAAAGTTATCTTACAAAATAAACTAAAAAAGAGAAAAAAATATGTTTTGAGGATGGATTTTTGGATGTCGTATTTAATATGTTTAGGTTATTAAAATATATAATTTGTTTGAGAAACTCTTTTTCCCCCCTATTTCAGTCATCATACTCGTACACTGTTTAAAATAAGTTTATTTTAACTTTACTTACGTTTATAATATATTAATGGACCATGCAAAAATCTTTACCAATTCAAATAACGATGTTTTATGTGTAAAACAATCTAGTAAGTGTTTTTATATATTCTTCTTGAAATAAAACAATTCCATTCTAAAAAACTACTTTAACCTTTGGAATTTCTCGTAAAAGAAATACAAACTTTCTCAGATCACAATGTATAAACAAGGAAAAGGACAAAATCGAAAAATAAAAACAAACAGAAAGCCGACGGGTTTTCTGCTGACAGATGTACTTTTGGTCTTCTGACTTTTCATCTGATGTTTTTTTCAGTGATTTTCAAAATTTAAATAAGTTTCTTTCTTGTTTTTCCATTCAGGAATTGAACTTTTTTACTTTCAATCCCTTTTTTACCTTTACTATGAAGCAAGTAGTTGCTCATATATCTATGCAATTATGTATTCGAGTGGATAAGAGCATTTGAAAAGTGAATATTAAGCGATTTTGCAGTTTTTTAAAGCATTTATTTGTGGAATGGGCGTTTATTGATTGAAACAAGATTACTTAAACATTATTTTGTTACAAAAATAATGTACACATAAAAGCACATTTAAATTAAATGGATGAACTGTTTCTTAAAAAAAATATCAATAAATTAAAAGTTGCGTTGTAGTCTATCTTAAGGGTGAAAAGATATGAAGGAAACTTTTACAGTCGTGCAGAGTTAGCCTGAGAAGAACGATGAAGGCAATAGATCCCAGTTCGCTTTCGAATTGCTTGTCGGTAATATTTTCCGATTAAAAATCCGTTCTGTACACAACAATAAATATCTTTTGCCAGATATTTTTTATCTTCAGATCGGTAACAATAATAATAACTTATTGGCAAACAGTGTTTGAATACTAATAGCGCCTTGTTTGACAGCTGAAACATTATTAAAAAAGAATAGGGTACTTGACTAAAAAAATTTATTGGCTTAAAATATTCTTATGCCAAAAATATTAGACCCGTATTTTTTCTTTTTTTTCAAATACCCCATAAAAAGGGAAAAAATGAATTTTAAAATTAGGACGAAAAATCACTCCCGAAAACGCTTTGTGGCTGTCACGTGGTATCTATGATGTCACTAGTAACTATAAACAAACTTTGAAACACCATTTTGGAATCTACTTTAAGCAAATTTGAACTATCCGCTTCTGTAAAACCTCCACCCATTATCTATATAATTCTTATTTTAATAGTAAGTTAGATTAAAACCAGTTTAATTACAAACAAAAAAACATCACACCGGTTTGTTTATACATACTAGTGACGTCAGCCAAGTCGACGTGTTTGTGACACGTGACGTACCGATAAAAAAGCCATTTAAAAGTGATTTTTATTAATTATTTAAAGATTTATTTTGCAAAAAAATATATACGTTTGTTATATTTGGGTTCAAACTATAATTTAATTAATATTGGAAGGTATTTTAGCGATACTGTCAAGTACCCTATTGATCAAACAGGCGAACAATTATAAAGATTTTAATCAATTGGTCTTGCTCCTGTTATTTTACTCTGCATAAACACAATTATGATCATAAAAGGCAATAATTTTTAGCAAATTTTTTAAGAAATTAACAGCAATTTTTTTTCATGCATTTTTAACATATTTAACCTTTTAATTTCTGAAGTGAATATTTTTAAAGAACTTACGTTTTTCACCAAAATTATTATTTTTAAATAAGTATCTCCATATTTGCTTCTTGACCTTTAAAATCGTCCCATTTATACAAAATTCTTTCTTTTTTATTTTATAATTGCCCAAAATTAAAAATATTACCCTGCATTCCTTCAATTTTAGAAAATATCAAAATATTATATACCAATTAACTATAAAGACTACATTAAAATACTCAAAATATATCCCTGGTCAGAAGATAATTCAGCTCATAAAGAGCTTCTTTTACCTTAACCTAAGAAATTTAGTGCTCCAGGTACTTACTTATAAGAGCTTCGAAAAAAAACCATAAATCACTGGAAGGAAAAACATACTATGATTCATTTTTCCCATCCCACAGAGTTATTTTACTAAAAATATTCGCCACTTCAAAAGCCCTGCCTTGAGGTATAGGTGATTTTTCTTTTGATTGATATCATCATGCATTTTAAGGTCGGCTAGCACTGAACAACTATTCAAAAAATTAAGTAACCCTAGTACTATTTTGTATAATTAAGTGGCTATGGAATATATGACATGCTTCATTTTAACCCTTACAAACTTTTTCTTTTTTATTCTAAAAATCTAAAATTTGTGGAATAGACTCATTATGCATCCAGAATCCAGAATGAAGTGGTGAAAAGCAGAGCAAAAAATCTTTAAAAAAGGAAAACAACTTTTGTGATCATAACTTTTGAATAAATTATGACAATAATTTTTCGAAACTTTATTTGTTAAAAATAGTTAAAATTACATTTTAAAACATTTAACAATGCAAGCATGAAGAATTTAGGGCCAATTTGCTTAATACTATTGTTTTAGAGTGAATTTTATTTTTACCATGTTTTTCATATTCTTCTCATTTTACTACAGCATACATTATATAATTCTTCAGGAGCCCGGATGGCCAAGTAGTTTGGACCATTACGCTGGCAGTCTGCGCTCTGTAACGGGTGCGGAATCGATTCCCGCCCTCGCCCTGGGTGTATATTTCTTTCTCTGTGACAATAAAAAATTCTTTCTGTGCCTGTCTTACTTGACGAAGGCTTCATAAGCGGTTCTCTGATCAATCACACAAGCCGGAATATATATGTACCTACACCCCCCCCCCTCCCCATAATTCTTCAAAAGATATGATACTTCCATCTAACAATACAAAAAGAAAATAAAAAATGCGCAAGTTTGATGATTCCAAATGGAATCACTGGGAGTAAAAGGGTTAAATTATATTGTATATTTTTATTAGAATTATACCAAGTAGCATACTAATGTGGGATCAATATGGCCCCTCTAGGTCAATGTGGGCACTAACCTGATGGAACGAAGAAATAAACGACCTACTTTATTTTCGGTCAAACCACATAAGCCATCTGGGATATCCCACATAAGTCCATTTTCAATTATGTCCTACTTAGATCTAGCTCTCTTTAGATAAATTATTCAAACTAAGGAAACATTTAAACTTTTTTATCGGAATGATATCAAATTTATACGCATACTTTTGCGGCCCATAATAATCTTTATGGTTTGCCCACACTGCGTCATGTTGATTTATGTGATTTTATTAGTTTCACAAATATCGTAAATAATATTTACAATAGTTGGTGATTAGTAAACTATAAGATTTATGATCTACTCCCATGAGGCCAGTGATATCGGAAGTAGTTATCTAGGTCGTAATGTTAATTATTATTTAGATGTAGCAATTCAAAAGTAAAATTATGCTTAATTGTGAATTTTAAAAAAAATTACTGAAAAAAATTAACTGTTTCTAATTTAGAAGAGTTTCCTCAGATAAAACAGTAAGTGGAACAAAATTGCAAATGTGCCTAACCATGTGTTTTGACTAAAAATGACGAGGGTCGTTTTTTTCTTGGCTCCAAATTGGTAGCGCCCAATTGGAGTGTTACCAAAAAGGGCCCATACGGATCTTACATTTCTGTGCTACCTGAGTTCGTACCTCAGGTAAATATTTGTTCATGATTACAAGGAAAACTTTTCCTTTGATTAACTAAATAAAATGTGTCTGTTAATATTTTATATTGTGTTTATCATCTTCGTTCTAAGAAATATTAAGAAATAAATATATTTGATATATTAAATGATATAAAGCAAAAAAAGGACTAAACACACATTAGTATCATACAAAACAGCCAAAAAATCTTCATGGTCTTGCAGTTTCAAAGCTGTTTTAAGTATTGACTGCAGTTTAACAAAAGCAATCATTGAAGAGCATAGAAAAATCCTTATATCCCCAAGTTTCATCAGTATTCTCCAAATTAAACTTTTATAAGTCATCAAAAAAGTCATAAAAGAACAATAAGAAGAGTCAAGAAACAAACGATTCATCGATTATTTTCAAGGTGCAATTTACTTCAACACCAGAAAAAATTGTCATTAAGAATGTTAAGAATTATTTCAAAAAGTTTTTTAAAAAATAGTAAAATAAATAGAGGTTAGTATTAGGATAGTAATAAAAATATTTAACTTGGACGATAAACTTATTACGATGTATACTTAGCATGACGATAAAAAAAAATTGCGTTACTTTGTGTAAGGTATTTAATATTTTTAAAAAAATATTGTTTTGCTACTCAATATAAATATTTTAACTAAGGCAATAATTATTTTTGAGAAATAAAAAAAAGAGTAAATATATCATCATTATTACTAAATCGAATGATTATTTATAATGATAAATTATTTTTTAATATTTTTTTTACATAATGTTTAGTAAAAATTATTTTTAAATAAATAAAAGGTTTTTATCAACATTTTCTTGTAAATCTTGATTGGTGCATTTTGTATTGTTTCATTTGACTTCCTCAATAAAAAAAAGAGTTTCTTTCCTTATTTTGGATTCCAATACAATACAAAATTTCACACAGTTGATCGTAAAAACTGTGCCCAAGTCAGATTCACTTGGTAGTTTAAGGGGGGGGGTAACTAAAACCACGTTGACGTGATTAACATTTTCGCTGCTGCCGTTTTATTTTGTAGTTATCTTTGATTAGAATTTAGGTAAGTAGAAGAAATACGTTTTTGATTTTTTATGTACTTTTCAAAGAAATAATAAGAATTTTTAAGCAAAGATAGTTTTTTAATTGACTACATTGTGGCCAATTAATAAGATTCAGAACATTTTTTAAATAAAAACAGGTTTTATCTTTCAAAAATAATTTGTATTTTGATTCGATTAAAATTAACCGCAGCTACTTCAAAGGTGACTATTTTGGGGAAGGAAAAAACCTGAACAAATTTTATATTTCACCTTTTTATGGGGGCAGTAAATGGAAACGACCCAACCTCTTTTTGTTTGTTTGTTCAGAAATTTACTATAAAAAAAACTTATGTGAAAGTTTATTTATTTACTAAAACTTTAGAAAATGGTCTTCAAAACTTCGACATGAAGTTGTTTAACTAGTTACATAGCCTTTAGTCATGTTGCAGGGCCAATAAAGCTTTAATTTCCTATATATCGTAATTTTAGTGTTGAACACGATTAACACGGTATTAAAATCGCTATACATACATTTCTGTAACGGAATATGAGTGTGATTATCTACAACATCAGCTACTTAAAAAAAGTTTAGTTTTATAATGATTTCGATAGTCACACAACTCTGAGTTTCCCGGTGTATAAAAGTTATGATTAAATATATAGTTTACTATTATGTCAGAACGTATTTCTTTTCTTTGTTGCAATATTGTTTTTTATAGTAGAAAAATCTCAGACTAGTTTCACAAGATTTTCAGACGCTTATAATACTGAGACATCGACTCCTTTTTAAGACTTTCATCTGTTGGGAAATGTTTACGTTTTCCATTCATTCTGAAATGTCCATTAATGTGGTAAATGATAAACTGCATAATGCATTAAGTATAAAAAGAAACAATTAAGGATTTATAAGTTAAATACAAAACGAATATAACTTCATAATACATTATTTTTTATATAAGTTGTATTGTTTCGCTTCCATTCCTTTTAAATTATAAATGAAATTAAAATAAAATACTTATTTAACTGTTTATAGGTATTTTTAACTATTTGGTTTAGATAATAAAATCTTTATGGAGATAATGACAGGTTTGACAAATAATAATATCATAAATTTAAAAAAAACAATTAAATTCGGAAAATTCTTAAAAATCTAAAAAAAAATTATTATTTCTTTTTATAAATCTTTAAATTAAAATAAATGTTTATTCTAATATTGCTCGATATAAAGCAGAATAAAATGTTTTTTTTTTCTCACAAATGTGTAATGATTATAAATAGCAAAAAAATTCGCTTATGATGCAATAATGTAGTAGCTTATTTATTCAAAAAAAAATTCCATGCTCATACATCACATTTCCAGATGTCATATACAACACGATTCCTATTTCTAGATTTACATATATTTGGAAAATTCCGTGTTCTTGGATGCATTCTATCCTGTGTATCAATATACGAAATGTAAATTCAAAAAAAAGTTTACACTGACCTTTTTTCCATACGGGAAAGGATATATTTGTATTTTAAATTGAAAAGGAAACAATGTAAAATGCACAAAGAAACAAAACGTTGTTTAAGGTATCTCCTTTGTTACTCGAAAAAATTCATTTAAATGAAAAAACAGATATTCCTATATATCATTTTATAAAAAAGATTACAAGTAAATCATTTTATCTTAGAATTCTGAATTTGTTAATGTATATTTGCTCAAACCTTTATACTGAATACAGTTCTAATAAAATGAAAACTTTTTCCCGAAAATATGAACTCATTTTTTAAACTTAAGCCGCGCTTTTAGTATTGCTTCCGGCTGAGTATATCCAATCTTTTTTCATTAATATAATCTTTTTTCTGAACTAAAACCTTAACAGTTTACGCTGCACAATTTTTTAGCTATATTAAAGGTATGGACTTAGAATATCAACAAATTTAGCGGATATCAGTTACCCTATAATTATCCCGTTTATAAAGGTTATTTTACAACTTCTATGGTACGGTTTAGTGCTGTCCCTAAAGGAGTTGGGCCGAGGAGGTTACCTTTTCATATTCTGTTCTCATCTTATAAATCTTATTAACAAATCGTATTAGACTAAATAGAAAAGAGTCTCCCCCTATATATTAAATATCACTGCGTATATTGTTCTTGTGCACATTAAATATGTAATGGTCCAAAGTCCTGATGCCGCTTATGATGTTGCTATAAAGTTATTTCTTCAGGTAATAGCTCATGTGTCGTACTCGTCACTTGACAGTGGCAAACAATATTAAAATGCTTAAAATAGTTCTCTTGTAGCTCTAGTGCAATAAACGAAGTAAAACACGCTGTTAAAAAGTTTAGTGCAATATTGCACCGGAATCCTAGAAATTTCTAGTTGCCACCACTATTTTACTTATTTTCACTCTTTGAAGTGAAAAATGTTAACTTGTCAAAGTCGCTTTTTAATAACAACTTTTGATTATGTATGTACTGTGGGATGATAATTTTATGTGTTATAAAATGCATTAATAATGCACGTATGCCATTTAGTGTTTCAAAATACTATTAAACATTATATATGGATTATAGGATTTATGTACAGCTGGGGGGAAAAAACGATCCACCCTTCATATTTCGGCTGCTATTGGTCAAGGAATTTTGTGCAAGGTGTCATTTTTCAGGAAATAGCGTAAGGAATTAAGAACTGGCAACCAAAATTGTATAAGGGGTCGTCTACATATTAAAATGAGTACCAACTTTGAAATTCCAATGGCAACACCCAATTTTTTTTACATAAAAATATTCAGAACTTCAAAATACCCCAGGTATAAAAAGAATTATTCATTTTGCATTATTTGCTGAGATATTAAAGCATTAATTTTCAATTCGTTTGGGGGGAAATCTCCAAATTGATAAAGGTAATATTTAGGGTGTTTTTCGAAACGACAATCTAGCAAAAGGGTTACCATAATCTCGCCAAAGATGCTAGAATTAAACCTTCTTCCTAATATTGTGATTTTTTTTTATGTTTTTTACCTTTTTTTTTTTAAATTTTGGATTTTAAAATTCAGAAATAAAATAAAGGATAGACGAGAAAAAGTTTTAATTTTAAATTAAGTAACATATACGATTATTTATAACGAACAGATTTTCAAATGCGATTAGTTACAATCAGATAGACAAACATAATTATTACATTTATGTTTTACATTTTATGCAAATTTTTGTTTCATTCATATTGCTACAAAAGGTTGGTTTAAAATTCGGCACACTGGGTCTGGGACATATCCCGACAGCCGAAATCCCGACAAACCAAAATTCCGACAAGCCGAAATCCCGAATGAGTCAAATCCCGAATTGGTATAAATCCCGAAAACAGATTTTTGTCCATTTCTCGATTTTTTTTAAATATTAGAGATTATTTATTTATTTAGTTATTTAGTCAGTTATTTAATCAGTTCAGTTAGTCAGTAGTTAGTCAGTCAGTTAGTTAGTCAGTTAGTTAGTCGTCAGTTAGTTAGTTGCCAGTCAGTTAGTTAGTCAGTCAGTAGTAGTTAGTCAGTCAGTCAGTTAGTTAGTCAGTCAGTTATCAGTTTAAATCAGTCATTGTTAATCAGTCAGTTAATTAGTCAGTTAGTTAATCAGTCAGTTAGTTAGTCAGTCAGTCAGTCCGTTAGTTAGTCCGTTAGTCAGTCAGTTAGTTAGTCAGTTAGTCAGTCCGTTAGTTAGTTAGTCAGTCAGTCAGTTAGTTAGTCAGTCAGTCAATTAATCACTCCGTTAGTTAGTCACTCCTTTAGTTAGTCCAGACTGACTAACTTAGTCTAACTGACTTCAATTAGTTAGTCAGTGAACTGACTGACTCACTGACTAACTAATTGACTGACTGGCTAACTAACGGACTAGACTAACTACGACTAACTGCTGACTGACTGACTAACTCTGACTGACTAACTGACTGACTGACTAACTTATACTGACTAACTTGCTGACTGACTAACTTACTGACTGACTAACTTACGGACTGACTAACTTACGGACTGACTAACTAACGGACTGACTAATTAACTGACCGACTAACTAACCGACTGACTAACTAACTAACCGACTGACTGACTAACTAACGGACTGACTAACTGACTAAATAACTAACTGACTAAATAACTAAATAAATAAGTAATCTCTAAAATTAAAAAAAAATCGAGGAAATAACATATTATTGGAATTTTTAATAAAATAATTATAAATAATATTGGAAATAACATACATTCAAAAACATAGTAATCGATATAATTTAATGTTAATTATACAAACAAAATACATTGTATGCACTTGAAACAAAAAAGATTTTTAGACATGACAGACATCAATAATTTAATAAACATTTACCAAAAACGCTTTTAAACCCCACCAAACGATATGCAAATTAGGATCCAATTGCTAAGTATTTTTTACACGGTCCTAAATTCGTTTTTTCAGTATTTTTACAATAACTCGGCAAATAATTGTTGTTGAATTAAAAAATTCGGGATTTTGGTTCTACTTGATCTACTTTATCGATTTATGTAACAAAAATTTGGGGTTGCTATTCATAATTTATTTTTTCTTATTTAAATTTAAATAAAAAAATAATAAAAATTAAAAATTGATGAAAAAACTTGTGTGATTTGTTTTTGGAAGATTATGAAGTATATAATGAAAAAAAAATTGTTGGTTTAATTCATTTTATTTGTGGAGGTATAAATAAAAGTTTGTGAAACTTTTTTAACATTATGGGCCTTCAACTTCGAATGCTTATATCTCAACAAATAATGCAAATTAATAAATTTTTTTTTTGGATCTGGGGTATTTTGAAGATGATAAACATTTTTTATATAAAAAAATTGGGTGTTGCCATTGGAATTTTCAAAGTTGGTACTCATTTTAATATGTAGACGACCCCTTATACAATTTTGGTTGCCAGTTCTTAATTCCTTACGCTATTTCCTGAAAAATGACACCTTGCACAAAATTCCCTGATCAATAGCAGCCGAAAAACGAAGGGTGGATCGTTTTTTTCCCCAGCTGTACCATAGAATACATCATTCAAAAAATCATTACGTCATTAAAAACAAGCAATTACAAAATCAAATATTTTTAGTACACACAACGAATTTTCTGCTTAAAACAAGATTACCTCTCCCACCCCCCAAGCCAAAAGTTTGTCCACCCTCCTAATAAGCTTTATGTATGCAGTGGAATGGGGCTATTTCCTTCCTATAAGAAAAACTTTGAATAAAATGTAATGATATTTTAATTAACGGTCAAAAGATACTCTTTTGTTTTCTTAAGTCACTTTAAGTAAAGTTCGTGTCGGAAGTGAGGGTTGAGTTGTTTTCTTGAAGTTAATTAACTAAGAAATTGAAGTTTTTTAGAACTTATAAAGTTAATTAAAAAATTCTTAAAATTAAGTCTTCCTTTTGCAAAAGTTGTTGTAAGAAACTTTTTAAATGTAAGGATAGTTTAGTGCTAAAAAGTGAATTAATTTTTTTATACTTTTTAAATGTATCTAAACTTTTTTGTTTCGCTTTCTAAAATTTTTCAACACATATATTTTTATTGTGTTTTTTTATGTTCTAATAACGTGATCTTGAAACAACAACGACGGCGACGGTTTATTTTTAAAATAAATTTCTTCATAAATTCAAATGCTTTCAATATACAAATCACATTAAAAACTAAAGCTATTCCTTTTCAAATCGAGAAATTTATGTAAGTGAATATTAAAATTCTTTCCAACATACATATTCAAATGAGACCCCCCCCCCCCCCCCCACCTTCCAACAAATACAGCATTTCCAAATTTAGTACTTTTCCCTTTCTCATCTCAATTCAATTGCAAGCGTCTCCAGTGATCTAGCAAAGTAAAAGAGAGGTATAGTTGATTCGGCTGGACGTGAAAAAAGCTTTTTGTCACCTTCCGCGCCTTTGCACGAGGGTTGGCGAAGAATCCTCAATGAGTGAGATAGACTGAGTAGCTAATGATAAATCGTGTTGTTTGGGTGGATCAAATATAATTATCTAGGTTGGCTGGCGAGGAGGGCTCCTATTTTTGACAACTAATCGATACGTTTGGCCAACTAATGATGTTTTGTTAAGTGGACTTCTTTTTTTAATTATCATCAGTATTAAGCATTAATTTGTTTTATTAGCAAAGTTACAGAAACAAACGATACTTATTTACATAAAAAAGAAGCTGCAGGATTATTTTCAGTGCATAACCTTGGCGTAAAAAAACGCCAACTTTTTATCAAATACTCAGGTGACTTGGGTTAATCTGTAGTCTTGTTAGCCTTTTTTAGGTTTGCCAATGCAAGTCTACTCTTATTTTGTCTTTGAGAATACCCATTCCCATCCACGCACGATTCGTGAGACTAACTTATGAATAAGTTTATTTTAAAGAAATTTTGTTTTCTGTTGTTGTTATTTTATGGCAAATAATTATAAGTGTCTTAGAGTAAAATTGTACTCGTTTTCTTCTGTCTGTTTCTAGCCTATTGTTTGATAGAAGAACTTTGCACAATTTCGAACGCATCATAATTTAGAACCATAGTCAAGGGAGGAAGTAGATAAACGAACTTTCTAGGACTTTAGACTTCACAAATTTAACGAGCACATCTTTCCCAGTGTACGCGGGGACACTCGTAAAAAAATTGTGGATTTTTATTTTATTTCCCAGTAAAAATCCGATTTCATTGATGTAAAAAAATAATCAATTAATATAATTAATGATGCATATTTATACAACTTTTGATTGAAATCCAAACTTTTTATTGATTTTTTCAAACTTTCAACAACTTAAAGTAAAGGTTATGCCACATAATTGATCCCTTATTACAATGATTTTTGTCATTTAAATAAAAGTCAACTCAGGGTTTTAAAAAAATGCAATAATATGTGCAGTAATTTTATAGAAAATTTTGAATAAGACTACAAACAAGTTAGTTTTGCAATTATTGCATTATTATTTTTAAAAAATAATTTGAATCAGTTAAGAGGGACTGTCAGTCCCATAGAGCTAATGCATTAATTTTGAAATCACAACTTTTGCAAAAGAATTGCTTTGTCATGTTATACCATTTTCACCAGGTATGAGAATCATCATAATATCAATTTAAACAAAATTGAAAAGAAAATAACATTCGGTTATTTAATTATTAATCAATAAAGTTTTAAAATAGTGTCACCATCTGCAGAATTTTTTGGGCATTTTAAAACTTCAAAAATATATAATTAAATAACTAGATAACATTATCGTGTCAAATTTGTTTCATTTCGATGTCATGTTGATTCCCATACCTGGGAAAAAAGGCCTAACATGGCAAAGCAATACTTCTGCGGAAGTTGTGATTATAAAACTAATGCATTAGCTCTATAGAACTGACAATCTCTCTTAAAGGACACATTAAGCAATTCTTTATTAAAGTTTAAATATTATATTTTAATAACAACTGTGTCAAATTAATTTACTATGTTACATTGTTCCCAGTAAAGCAGTTTAACTATACAAAAGAAAAAAATTTACAAATTAAAGAATATTTTTCTTTCGTTTTTGTGTCGAAAATTAGGTCTTCAAGAACATATTGTATTTTCCCTTTCACCGGAACAAGCCCAGAAGGTGACATCTAATTTTAAATTCTAATCAGAAGTTGAAGCAGCTTA
Organism: Oedothorax gibbosus; assembly: GCA_019343175.1. Taxonomy (NCBI): domain Eukaryota; kingdom Metazoa; phylum Arthropoda; class Arachnida; order Araneae; family Linyphiidae; genus Oedothorax; species Oedothorax gibbosus. Next base: position 24,213,301 of record CM033271.1, read on the forward strand.
CGCACGGCCTATGCTTTTCAATCTGCAATGTAAAACAAAATGAGGATCAAGTCATACTTTTTATTATTTCTTTTTTAACCGTATGCTATTTATTTCGTTTCTTGTAAATATCAAGTAAAGCTTGCAAGAAGTCTAGATAGAATGTACTTCAATTGCCGTGGTAAAGGAAAGTAGCACAACAATTAAATATGAAAGCAAAAATTCATAACTGAATAGCTTAGTATAAGAACGTGCTATGTAACATTTTTGCAAACAATTAGATTTTGGTGTCAATGAACATGTTAATCCCTCCTTAAAAAGTGCCAAAACTCTCCATTTTTTCATAAACTTTAAGTTAAGTTTATTTTATCTTTTGTAAGTGCCATTTTTTAACGTTTCTAAGTGCAAACGAAAAACTTTAAACTTTGTTTCACCTTTTTATCAATTAGCACGTTCTTCAACTAAGCAATTCAATTGTTCGATGATATTTCGTATTTTTTTTTATTTAAATAAGTAAGTAAAAATAATCAATAAAAAGTTTGGATTTAAATCAAAAGTTGTATAATTATGCATCATTAATTATAATAATTGATTATTTTTTACATCTATGAAATCAGATTTTTACTGGGAAATAAAATAAAAATCCACAATTCTTTACGAGGGTCCCCGCGTACACTGGGAAAGATGTGCTCGTTAAATTTGTGGAGTCTAAAGTCCTAGAAAGCTCGTTTATCTACTTCATCACTTGACTATGGATCTAAATTATGATGCTTTCGAAATTGTGTAAAGTTCTGCTATCAAACAATAAGCTAGAAACAGACAGAAGAAAACGAGTACAATTTTACTCTAAGACACTTATAATTATTTTTTATTGGTTTGTAAACAAGTTTTTCTTTGTGTGCATTAAATTTTCGTATTAAAAAATCCAACAAAAACGAATATCTAAATTATTCGCAATTATTTTGTCATTATCTCTATTTTTTTGTAATTCATCACTTTTTAACATCAGAGTCAAAAATGTAAAGTTATTATAACTATATTCGAAAATGATGATTATAGATTCTTTAAATAATGAATGTAGAATAAAATTTTCCACGAAAAGTAGCCCAATAATTTGATATGAAGCCGAAAATTTAAAATACTTCGAGGGTATTATCGGGGTTTTAAATAAATGAGTGTATTGTAAACTTTTCAGATGTCAATAAAAATTTGCAATTAAATTATTAAAGAAAAACATTCTTCACAAAAATTAAACATTAAAAAATAACATTAATAATATTCAATATGCACTTTATGGAATACTTATAAATGAATCGTGTTGGGTTTTATTAAAAGTTAAATACATTTATTTTGTAATCAAGAATATAATGTAAATATTCTTTTATTCATAAAGGAAATGCTGCATTATTATAAATTCGTTTTGTACTCAATGAATGAGAAACAAACAAGAAGTTCATAAAGAACTAAAATAGCCTACTTTCCTGTTACTTAAATACTTACTGAAGTTCTAATCGGGAAAAAACTAGGTTCCTAACAGTAAATATCATCAACAACCGTTTGTACACTAGATTTATACACATAAAAAAAATCGAAACACATCATCCAACTATAATTTAAACTTCTAAAACCCAAAATCAACTATTTTCCTTAATATTCTTTCGCAAACTAACTTAATATTATTTATCTTCTGCTCGATTTATTTGTATTTCGAAGATCAATTAAATATTTATTAATAACAAAAGTAATGAAACTACGCCAAACTGCAATAAAAAAAATAAGAAATGTAAGTTAAAACTAAGCATAATTGTATGCAAAAATATGCCTTGCCGCTTTCTTGGTAAACAATTAATGAATAATCAAAGAATCATATTGTGCTACATTTTATGACGTCATTCCAAACTGATTCATGAAAATATTATTTTGCTTCAAATATGTTGAAATAAATAAAGTTTCTCATGCCATTGTTGATTTGGCAACAGTGATTTAAATGACTCAAATTGAATTTCAATAGGAAATTCGCCGACAGATAGTAGATTTATGTCCGTCCAGACGTACAGATAGACGGACAAAAAGTATGAAAGTTGGGTATCTGAGGTTATAGTTTTCAAACAAAAAAAAGAATTTTTAAGATCCGATAGATAGAACCGATTTTGAAAGGGGGGTACGGACAGACAGACATACGGACAGACAGACGGACGGACAGACGGACATCGACCGCATTTCAATACCTACAGTGATTTAAATGACTCAAAAATCAAAATTGAATTTCAATGCTAATTCAATGGGAAATTCGCCGACAGATAGTAGATTTATGTCCGTCCGTCCGGACGGACGTACAGACAGACGGACAAAAAGTATGAAAGTTGGGTATCTGAAAAAAAGAATTTTTAAGATCCGATGGATAGAACCGATTTTGGAAGGGGGGTACGGACAGACAGACGGACAGACAGACAGACGGACATCCACCGCATGTCAATACCTACTTTTTCATTTTTTTAATTCTTTCGAATTAAAAAAAGAAAAGTAGGCTAAAAATGCATCAATTTGAATATATAATCTTACTTAACACATACTTCATTCTTTCACCGTTCCATTTATAAAAATATTAAGTTTAAGTAATTACTTTTTATAATTGCATTTTATTACAAACGTTAAAAAAGCTTCAAACATATCTGCATATTCCATTCTCATAATATAGTATCAATAATGAATTAAAGATAACCATTATAAAAACCGTCCTCTCTGCTCATGGTTATTAAATAAGCTTATTAAAAGATAACTGAAAAGCTTTGAAGTCACCAAGGGACAAATTTTATGTATTTAAAATAGTTGGGTGAAATAGGCTTTATTTTATCATGAAAAAGGCTAAAGTAATTCGTTCGGGTTTTTTTAATCAGAAACACGCTGTTGTTGTGTTTATAAGACGGTCTATATTATATTATTCGGATTTAAAGCATAAAAATTTTATTAAGTAAGAAAATAAGTTTAATAAGCTATTTAAAAAAACAATATGAAAAAATCGGTCGGGACACAAATCTTATTAATTTATTTTGTTCCTAGAATGTTTTCTCATAAATATTCCACAATTTTTATATGTTAAAGATTAATGAAACGAAACATATCCTTGAAAATAAGCTTTCACGCATGATGAAAGTAACCCGAACGTCGAGTATTTCTGTTATGTTAGGTTGAACGTTTCGAGCTGTCTATTGCTAGCCTCAAATAAGCTTTAACACAACCAAATTACGCCTTGTAATTTAGAACCACGGTCAAGTGACAAGGTCGACGACTGAGCGGAACCCAACTGGACTTCCAGTAACAGTAAGAAGCCATAAGAATTCCAGAATAAATAAGCTTATGAAAAATTGAAAATAAAGCATTGTGCCATTAAAACAGCCGTAATTAATATTAAATTTAAAGCCCTTCAATTATCCCCTAAGTTTAAAGTGGGAAATCTATTTTCCCCTATTATCTAATTATTAACATTGTTTTAGTGATAGTGCACATTCCCCTGACACCGGGCTGCAGTGTTTATAATGTAAATCCTGTACTGTTTATAATGTAGATTAACGTGCTAAATCAGTGCGTAATACTTAAGCGTACGTGTTTGAGATTTCATTTCAATTGTTTGCATTGATAAATAGTATTGATGAATGTATCTTTGGTTGAATCGGTGCTTTCTATTCATAGACTTTAAAACTTTTGAAAATACTCATGTTGTTGATGGCTACAGTGCTGCACAAAAGTTTAGGCAAAACACAAAGAGTTAGTTTTATACAAAAGTATTGAGACACAAAGTAAAAATATTTATGTGATTTATTCATCAAATCATATTATAATCATAATTGACATTAAATACTAAGAAAAACAAATATGTGGAAAGTTTTGCACCAAAATGACAAGAATGACAAAAATCTCCTGCACATAAGTTTAGACACACTTAATAAAAATAATAACTTGATAATTAAATAAATCATTTTAGTACTTCGTGTAGCTTTCCCGTTGTTTTATTAGTTCGAAAACCCTTGTTTTCATAGAAAGTACCAGATTTTGTAAGGTATTAGGCTCGATTTCATACCACGCGTTTTCAATAGCTTCCTTTAGCTCAGGAACGGTGGAATATTGTTTGCAATTGGTATAAACTACTCTAGTAAGGATTTGCCAAACATTTTCGGTGGGATTAAGGTCCAGAGTGTAAGCACACCAATCAAGAACTGTGATATTACTGTTTCTAAACCACTCTTTAGTTGACATTGATGTATGTATGGAGGCATTATCTTGTTGGAATTTCCAATTTGGCTGCCTAAAATCTCCCCATAAGGCATTAAGTTGTTGTCTAGAGTTGCCTGGTAGTCCCCCGAGTTTTGCTTTCCTTTGGTAAAGGCTAAGGAAGTCTAGACGTTGAATCGAAAACCTCCCCAAACCATTACCCGACTCCCCTAAAACCACCACCTTGACGCCGGCTAAATTAGATCCTGTGGTCTTTACGCAAATCATGCCAGTAGTAGCCATACATATTAGGACTATCTAGGTCCCATTATTTTTCGTCGCTGAAGATCACTTGTAGCCATTTGTCGCTGTAAGACATGTGTTGTTGAGCCCATTGCAGTCTTGCATTTTATGATGAGATAGCAAGCTAGGGTTGCGCTTCAGCTTGGATTTTATCAAGTATCCAGATTCCTTGATTCACCTCCTGATAGTTTCACGTGAAAATTTAGCCACAATCAGGCTTTTAATTTGATTTGAAGAGCAATGTTTGTCTGAAGCCAATTTTCTTATTTGTCTATCCTCTTGTTTGCTGGAGATTCGAAGTCTTCCAGACTGTGATTTTGGTTGATATTGATCGCCGCGTGCTAACACTCTATAAACACCTCGTTTCGAACGCTTTAATTCAGTAGAAATATCAGAAACAGATTTACTTCTGAATTTTAATGTCCATATCCTTATAATCTCTTCATACGAAAATTCAGTTGACTTCCGAATAGTTCTAAGCATTGAAAAATGCCTTCAACCTTTTAAAGCATCTTAAAAACCCTCCTCATTGATAACACAATCACTTTCTCTAGAGAATTTGCATAAAACTGAAACGTGTGCCTATACTTTTGTGGCAAGGAAAGTTTTGAAATTTTTAATTTGTTGATGGAAGTCGAATTTATTTATATTTTTTGGAACAATTTTTTACCCTATTATTTTTCATGCTGCCTAAAGAATATATATTTTAAAAAAACTACTGAAAAATAGTAAACATTGACGATTTTTTCATGAATTGCGTCTGTGCCTAAACTTTTGGGCAGCACTGTATAAAGTTTTACAGATTACAAAGGACAAGTTGCATGAAACGCGCAATTCAGAATATATATGTTTTTCTGGTAGATTACAAGCTGTAGATTCAGAATATAAGCTTAAATATTCACAAATATGTTTAGTTTCAGCAAAAAATATATTTGAAATTTGACGAAAATGTACGTCACAGAAAACAGCACTGACGTCAAATGATATGTTTTTGGCGGTGTTTCGATCTATGTCCGTAATATTTTAATACACTTTATAAAATAGTAAACTTTACAATTTCTTCGAAACCTCATTGAAAGAAGAACAAAATATTATTTTTAACCAGTTCGTATCAAGAAATTTAAACAACTTGTTCCAATTTTGGTTGTTTAGTTAAATACACACACTAAATACACGCGCGTATGAGCTATTTCAGACTATTGACTGTTGGATCTGATTGGAATAGTCAGGTGAAATCGTTGAACATTTTAATAAATAAACCGGAATAAACATGACATGTTTCTGTAAAATAGCATAACTTTCTTAAGAGTTTGATGAAGATGAAAGCACGTTAAACAGTTTCAAAAGCGATACAGTGAAACGTTATATGAAATAACACGCCAAGAACAAAAAAGCCAAACATGACGTCATTTGTTATGCTGAGAGAGGTTTAACGGAGTGACGTATCACTAAATTTAAATATGAATTTAAAAATAAATACATATTACAAACCAGAAATACTTGTGTTTTAGAGGTAACTTAATGTGCTTAATCGAATAAAAATGTTTGTGGAAAATGCTGTAATTGTCCATTCTATTTCGTACAAAATGTTGCCCATTAATATATTTGTTTTATCTCTCAATCAATTAGACAGAGGGCGAGTTATATAATTTGCAAATGTAACTAGAGACAGATTTTAAAGGCTAATAGAAGGATATTTTGTAGAAAATTGCGAGTTTCTGTATTTTTATAATTTGTAATTATTACAAAAACATAAATATTACATTTCTACAACACATTTAAAGTTAGACATAGCAAGTAGCAGAAACCATTTTATAAGATAATTACATCAGTAAGTGTCGCAATGTGGTTTGGTCTCAGTATTCAAAAATAATTATTAATTAAAGAAAATATGTGAAACATGTCATGCAATCTGAATCCATAAATCAAGTAGTGGTTAGTACATTAATGAGTTGCGTTGTGTAACAAATATACATATAATAACTAGGGTAGCGACTTCCCTATTCAGATTCATTAATTTCCCAAATACCTTATTATCTATAAAGAACTAAAATATCCAATCTCAACTATGTGTTAAATGAAGAATGCCAAATTTGTAAAGAAAATGTTACTTTTATTATTACTCAAATTCATATTTTTTATAGTCATGAGAATCATCAAATATCATAACAAAAATACAGATCTATTTCTTTTTGAGAATCGGAGAATGGACTGTGAATCAATAAAGGTATTAAATCTCCCAAATAAAATTAATTGTGGTACATGTATATTGCGCCCCTTCAAAATGATAACTGATTATCTAAAATAACACTCACATATTGTCGAGCTGATTGCGCTCCTAGACTGTGACGGATACTCCCACAGGGGTAGCTGATCCCGGACATATTAGGATTCACTGGAGCTTATACTTCGTAACGAGAAAGGCCCGGCTGCGTTAGGAGGGAGACTAGGTGAGGGAGTAGATTGCTAGACGCTGCCGAGATTCATGGGACATCCTCCGGTAGAGAAGTGAGCCGATGATGAACTGCTGGTGTAGCGCGGGTCCGGCAAGATCAGTGGTTGGGGCGGCCACCAACTCCGGTCGGTAACCAGGAAATGTGTCAGGCTCCTCAAAGGAGATGGTCATCAGGGTTGGGAAAGCTATAGCGAGCTTTCAGGCAAGGACTTTCCGGTACGGATCCACATAATCCCTGCACGACTTTTTGAAGTCAAGGTCTGGGGCGGCAAAGCGCAGCGAACAGTTCCAAAGTGAAAGGATGTTCTTTTATTTTTAAAAGACACTTGAGTTATGTAGTTTTTTTAGTTCCTCAGCTGCATATATCAGTCGGGTTCTCTTGACTGTTGAACCCGCCTCCTGCTATTGGACCGCCTCCTGGCTTGTTATTGGTTTCAATGTTTCTTCTAGGTCGCCCTTATTTAAGTGTCATTGGTTTCCAGTTGTTTCACTGTGTTGCCGAAATCCAATGAGATCTCTGAGAAAGTTCGCTTCTGCAGACTTCCTTCTTGGAAAAAGTAAGGGGCCCCCTGGGAATTCAGTCGCCACGAATTCTGCAACTGTCAATCCGCTCGACAAGAAAATGAATTTATTGGAATCCTGGTCACGGCACCATTGTCGCAATGTGGTTTGGTCTCAGTATTCAAAAATAATTATTAATTAAAGAAAATATGTGAAACATGTGATGCAATCTGAATCCATAAATCCAGTAGTGGTTAGTACATTAATGAGTTGCGTTGTGTAACAAATATACATATAATAACTAGGGTAGCGACTTCCCTATTCAGATTCATTAATTTCCCAAATACCTTATTATCTATAAAGAACTAAAATATCCAATCTCAACTATGTGTTAAATGAAGAATGCCAAATTTGTAAAGAAAATGTTACTTTTATTATTACTCAAATTCATATTTTTTATAGTCATGAGAATCATCAAATATCATAACAAAAATACAGATCTATTTCTTTTTGAGAATCGGAGAATGGACTGTGAATCAATAAAGGTATTAAATCTCCCAAATAAAATTAATTGTGGTACATGTATATTGCGCCCCTTCAAAATGATAACTGATTATCTAAAATAACACTCACATATTGTCGAGCTGATTGCGCTCCTAGACTGTGACGGATACTCCCACAGGGGTAGCTGATCCCGGACATTTTAGGATTCACTGGAGCTTATACTTCGTAACGAGAAAGGCCCGGCTGCGTTAGGAGGGAGACTAGGTGAGGGAGTAGATTGCTAGACGCTGCCGAGATTCATGGGACATCCTCCGGTAGAGAAGTGAGCTGATGATGAGCTGCTGGTGAAGCGCGGTGTCCGGCAAGATCAGGGGTTGGGGCGGCCACCAACTCCGGTCGGTAACCAGGAAATGTGTCAGGCTCCTCAAAGGAGATGGTCATCAGGGTTGGGAAAGCTATAGCGAGCTTTCAGGCAGGGACTTTCCGGTACGGATCCACATAATCCCTGCACGACTTTTTGAAGTCAAGGTCCGGGGCGGCAAAGCGCAGCGAACAGTTCCAAAGTGAAAGGATGTTCTTTTATTTTTAAAAGACACTTGAGTTGTGTAGTTTTTTTAGTTCCTCAGCTGCATATATCAGTCGGGTTCTCTTGGACTGTTGAACCCGCCTCCTGCTATTGGACCGCCTCCTGGCTTGTTATTGGTTTCAATGTTTCTTCTGGGTCGCCCTTATTTAAGTGTCATTTGTTTCCAGTTGTTTCACTGTGTTGCCGAAATCCAATGAGATCTCTGAGAAAGTTCGCTTCTGCAGACTTCTTTCTTGGAAAAAGTAAGGGGCCCCCTGGGAATTCAGTCGCCACGAATTCTGCAACTGTCAATCCGCTCGACAAGAAAATGAATTTATTGGCCTATTTTATGGCCCTACTCTCCGAAAATCCCGTCTTCGCGTCTCCTAACCACTTAGAATTGCATTTCTATCGTGAGAACGGTCTGATAAAAAAAGAAGTGATGCCTAATTGTAAACATCAATTACTGGCCATCACGACAGTAAGTATTCTTTTGCATGTTGTCTTTAAAAGTATTTAGAAGAAGAAAAGTAACTAAAAAACGTTATCTGTGGGGTTTCTCGGGAAAAAAAATCTAAGAAACAAACAAAAGAATATTTTTGAGATTCTGTCGTTTAAATTAGCTGTTACGAAGAAGTTGAATTTGAGCCTAAGGAGATGAAAGGAAATATTTTCGTAATTTTTTTCACCACAACAGTTTATTCCTTCAAACACTTTTCGACTTTGATTTTCGAAGTTCCTGAAAGCCTCTAAGACAAAAAAAGTTTTTGCAGTGCAAGTAAAGATTGGTTCTTTTTCATCTTTTGAAAATTGTCGTTATTAAAAAAAAAGCCGATGACATACGTGTCAGAGGCCAAATTCAATAATTATCATGTGTTACGGTGTTAACTAGTATGATGCCATTTTTATTAAATAGGTAAGTAACTGTTGCCTTTTTGGTGGAAATTTCATTTACTTGTTGCAGAAATAACCACTCATGTACTGCTATATAAATATTATTTCTAATGTAAATATTGAATTGGTTCAAACCTCTTAATAATTTGACGTTCAAGTAAAATTCCTTGATTTTTATTTATTCCTGATTCAAGTTGAGAACACGAATTTTTTTTTCTTATATTTTTACCTTGAATTTGAGCTTGGAAATGTAAAATATTAGATTCGTTTGAAAAATATTTATAGCAGTAAATTTATTATAAGTGTAAAAAGTTTCTCTATATCTACATATCTAATACGCTTCCCACAACCAACAGTTTTTAAACTCTGCGCCTTGCTATTCTTAAATTGCCAAACTTCTAAAATTCAGGCAATCCCGTGTTCTCTTAAATATAACTTTGAAACTCTTAAAATTTAATACCTTTGCATGAAAGATTTCCTGCACACAATACTGAAATTCTCGCAGTTTTGAGTTTGAATTGTAACCCAGTCACAAAGGCTTCATCCGTTGAAACAGTTTCTTATCATAGGAAGGAAAGTATCGATACAATTTATATCCTGTAAAAGTGTTTAAAACGCGTATCTCTACTTCAGGGACAAATGAGAATGGTTACTCTTTTAGCAAATGACAGACCGTGTTCGAAACTAACCACGAAGCCCCTAAGCATTAAAGCCGACTTTTTAGTGTATTCTTTACGATGATCTATCTATATAAAAGGCAAAGTCCTAATTGACAAACTCATTCCTTCATTCATTCACGTATCAACGTCCAGCCCAAACTACTGGAGGTAGAGCTACCAAATTGTAGGCAAATATTCTTTTTATATCGTAGGCGTCATTAAAGAAGCGATTTTTCGAAATTCGAACCCAAACGGTTGTAATAGAGCAAAACGTGAGTTGATTTTCCCATAGGAATAGCATTGTTAATCGTTATAAACTTTTAATTTGTACTTTTCGTTTTCTAATTTGAAAGAAATTTCAGCGCTTTCAGCGTAAGCGAAAATAATTAAGTATAATTACGTAAGCACGTGAGTTTATTTTGTAGGATTGTTTTTTGAATATCATATTTATTTTAATAATTTAAAATCTTTATTTTTTTATTGAATCAGATTTGAATGAATATTTCAGTGTAAACAAGAAGTTCATAAAGAACTAAAATAGCCTACTTTCCTGTTCTTAAATACTTACTGAAGTTCTAATCGGGAAAAAAACTAGGTTCCTAAAGTAAATATCATCAACAGCCGTTTCTACACTAGATTTATACACATTAGAAAAAAAAATCGAAACACAGCACCCAGCTATAATTTAAACTTCTAAAAGCCAAAATCAACTAATTTCCTTAATATTCGTTCGCAAATTAATTAAATATTATTTATCATCTGCTCGTGATTTATTTGTAGTTCGAAGAATAAATATTTATTAATAACAAAAGTAATGAAACTACTCCGAACTGCATTAAAAAACAAGAAATGTAAATTAAAACTAAGCATAATTGCATGCAAAAGTATGCCTTGCCGCTTTCTTGGTAGATAATTAATGAATAATCAAAGAATCAAATTGTTCTACATTTTATGACGTCATTCCAAACTGATTCATGAAATTATTATTTTGCTTCAAATATGTTTAAATAAAGTTTCTCATGCCATTGTTGATTTGGCAACAGTGATTTAAATGACTCAAAATTGAATTTCAATGCTAATTCAATGGGAAATTCGCCGACAGATAGTAGATTTATGTCCGTCCGGACGTACAGACAGACGGACAAAAAGTATGAAAGTTGGGTATCTGAGGTCATAGCTTTCTAACAAAAAAAAGAATTTTTAAGATCCGATGATTAGAACCGATTTTGGAAGGGGGGTACAGACAGACAGACAAACGGACAGACAGGCGGACAGACAGGCGGACAGACAGACGGACAGACATACGAACAGACAGACATACGAACAGACAGACATACGAACAGACAGACAGATGGACAGACAGACAGTTGGACATCAACCGCATTTCAATACCTACAGTGATTTAAATGACTCAAAATTGAATTTCAATGCTAATTCAATGGGAAATTCGCCGACAGATAGTAGATTTATGTCCGTCCGGACGTACAGACAGACGGACAAAAAGTATGAAAGTTGGGTATCTGAGGTTATAGCTTTCTAACAAAAAAGAATTTTTAAGATCCGATGATTAGAACCGATTTTGGAAGGGGGTACGGACGGACAGACAGACAGACGGACAGACGGACATCGACCGCATGTCAATACCTACTTTTTCATTTTTTTAATTCTTTCGAATTAAAAAAAGAAAAGTAGGCTAAAAAGAGTTTGTACTCCACCCATACAAGATGATACATGTCTGTTTTGTTTTTACAGGGGCTTAAGGGAAGCCCTCAAACTCCTGGAAGGAGCTGGATATAATCGGACATCCACTTTTTTATTGAATGGGAAGATATTATAATATCGTAATGGGGTGCTGACCAATGGATAGGGGATTAATTGTCATAAATAAAAGTTACGGCATAAATAAAAGTACGGTCTGCTCATTGGCGACTTTTGGCGAGCTTCAAAATTTAATGCAAGACTGTTATATCTATAGTGTTGTATGGTGGAACAGCTATGATAGAATAGCGGTAGCGATTTGGTGATTTGTGTTACGTTGCCAAGTGATTGTCAACATTCCAATTCATATTTCATGCAACTCGATAGATACAATTAAATTAAATTACACGCTAAACATTGCAAACATTACAGTTACATTAAATTCGATTAAATACTGATTAATTAAATTGCAAAACTTTAAAGATCGCCAAAAGTCACCAATGGACACTTCGGCATTACTACATAGCTGTACAAATCACCGTTATTAAGGGTACACCCGTGCAACGCTGGGTTTATAAAGCTAGTAAGGTATAAAACTAGAAAATATGAAGAAAAGAAAGCGTTAAATATATCAGTTTAGTATAAAAGCTTTTGATTTTACTTTAAGGTATAAGGTAGGTAAGGTAAGGTAGGGCTGGTGAGTCGGGCTGTGACTGGTAAGTGGGGTTGATGTGTGTGTTTGTGTGGGTGGCCGCCTTGTGGTGGTTTACCCTCTTTAATGCGCAGGCCCTCTTTAGTCAAAACTAACACGAACCATGATGCATTCTGTTGTTCATCCCGTTGATGTTGTTCATCTCGTTGATGTTGTTCATCCCGTTGATGCCTTCTATGTTGTAGGGATCTCGGGAGTGAGGGTGTCGACTTCGCTGGCGGTCCCCGATGGCTTCGGCTGTGAGAGGGGCGTCCAGGGGGTGTCTCCGGCGGCATCGGCTTTGGGCGTCGACGGTCCCTTCTGGAAGGTCCATGCGACTCCGCCTGGGACTATTAGTCCTCTGTCCGGCTGCTGTGATAATCCGCCCTGTAGCGTACCTTTCTACTGCAGTCAAAAAATAAGAGGCCTATTTCAGTCTGTAAAAAAATTTAGCGAAAACAAAATCTAATTCATTAACACGCTTTTCTTTCAAAGTATTTGAAAAATTGCAAATTATAAAATATTTATGGATCTACACTTTTTAATTTTTTTATTACCACAGGAACGTCACTAATCATTGGGCCAATTCCACATTTTATAATTTTAAAAATTAGAAATATCGTAAGCCAACTCGTGGCAAAAAAATTGTAACGAATACCTATATATTCATATCCAAAAAATCTACAAACTGTTAATTTAGGTTTTAGAAAATATTTTTTTTAATATTTAGTAGCCAATTAACTATATGAAACTCGCAAAGGAAACTTTTGCAGCTGAAAATGAGATGAAAAAAGATTTTAAGATAAAAAAAAGTTTTGTTATTTTATGAAAAGATATTTTATAAAGTTTAATGTGTACTTAAAACTCTTAGATACTTTTAGAAGTTTTAACAAGAATAACACTCCAAATAATTTTTTATAGCTTTACGATTTAAGTTGGTATAGAATAAGAAAAAAATATCCAACTATGACTTTATCTAAAAAATGATAGATAAAAATATTTCTTAAAGTTAACAAAAAAATTAACTAATAGTTTTTATAATAAGCGAAAGATAGATATTTTAAAAGAAGAAACTTTTGGCTTTTAGTTTTTACTTTTGATCAACTAAGAAAACTTGGTACAATTAAATGATTTTTTATTGCTAAACTGCTTTTTATAAATTTTCGAAATTGTTTGCTAGAAGCCTTTGGTGTTTATTTTTGTTACCCGCTTAACAGTATCATTAAAACTGCCAACTAATCAATCAAAGAGAACCTCATGTTCGGCCTCTTTATGATTAATGTGATGTTTTTAAATGAAATTTAAGTTTGAGAATGCATTTTTTAACGATGAATGATTTGACTCGTTAACGCTCTACTTCGATAACATTTCGTAAGGCTTCAAACATTAAAAACTAAATCAGGATCTAAACTAATAGCCTTTTCAACCAAACAAATAAACAAACTAATACATTTTATTTAAAATTGAACTCTAAAAATTTGGTACAACGTTACTCCAGCTTTATGAAACAACGTTACTCCAAATTTATGGAGTAATATTACTCCGCATAATATGAGTAAAGTTCGAATTTGTGCAACGTTATTCCATATGGCTGGAGGCAGCTAGGCTTAGACCAGATTTACACACCCAATTTTTACAGTGATGCTATAACGGTACTAGATTTGATACAAAAAAAATCGTTTTGCGTGTCTGTAATGATTTATGTATTATTTGATGTAAACTAATCAATTAAGAGCAAGAAGTTCTGAAAGAACTAGAATAGTCTATTGTCCTCTTATTTAAAAACTGATTAAAATTCATAGTGTACGGATTTGAGGACAGAAGAAAAATGTATAAAAGGTAATATCTTGTGTCCCACCTTTACAACTTTATTTTAATTGGACTGTTAAAACTAATTAAAAACTGATCGTCACGTGATAGAAGAGCGTAAAAGCAAACAGACAGACGGAAACAGATAGGTCAAGAATGTTATACCTTTCTAACAAAAAAAAAGAATTTTTAAGATCCGACGGATAGAACCTAATTTGAAATAGGGTTGGACAGACGAAAATCCCCAGCATCTCAATACCAATACCTACTTTTCCAATTTTTTAAATTCTTTCGAACTTTAAAAAAAGAAGGTATATGCCAAAAATTACTAATTGAAACTTTATTGGATGTTTATTTCATCTCTTTTTTTTATTCAGTGTGTGTATTTTTTGGGGATTTTCTTAATTGAAAAAAAATAATTTGCTAAAATAGTCTTGTAAAACATCTTTTAAACATAGATGTCAATGTGTTTTTTATTTAAACTGCAGATTTGTTGTGGCTAATTGCATATGTAAATAAAAATATTCAGAATTAAATATTCTACCATTATTATTCTCTTTATTTTTAATGATTACATATATTAATGGCATTTGTATTATTTGTAGGTTTTATGTTAAAATATGTTGGGATTTTTTATTTCATTTTTTTTAATCTTTAAAACTTAGTAAATGTTCAAAAAAGATCGGACTACATTATATCAAAAAATAATTAACAGAAAGTAAAAGGACAAATAAAAAATTCCAGCAATTTTTCATATTTAACTATTGAAAAGTCCATCAAAAAAAAAATAGTTAACTTACTTTTTTTGAAATGCGGCATACCTATGCGGTTATTTTATGAAAATAATTCACAGTATTGATTATTTTATTAAAAAATGAAGCATTATTTAACTGTTACTGAAATTGGACTTGAGTTTATTTTCAAGATTACGACATTCCTGATAAATTTGCTAGAAATAATTTTATAAAAAAAACTATCGACTCGACTACTACGTTGCAATGCTCAAATGGTTCCATAAAGCTTATAAAAGCTTAATAAATGAAAAATATGAGCTGTTAACTAAACTTTTTTTCTTATTTTTTTCTGAATGATATAAAAAAAATAATAATGAGGCTCAAGAATTCAAATTGAATAGTTTCAATCCATAGTTTTTAAAATATAAAAAGTATGCTAAAATGTTTTCAATAGTTTGAATTCAACTGAATTGAAAAATCCTTTGCCGATGTACCATTAAACCTGTATTTTTTTTTTAATTAGAACAAATTTTAAAATACCTCGTGTTCTACAAAGTATTCCACGAGGCTTACAAAAGTAAGTAATAGAACACAACATTAAGAGGGACTGTCAGTCCCATAGAGCTAATGCATTAGCTTTGGAATCACAACTTCCTCAGAAGTATTGCTTTGCCATGTTAGCCCTTTTTCCTCAGGTATGGGAATCAACATAACATCGAGATTAAACAAATTTGAAACGAAAATGAAATATAGTTTTTTAATTCTATATTTTTGAAGTTTAAAAGTGCCAAAAATATACAGCAAATGGCGACACTATTTTAAAACTTTATCAATTAATAATAAAATAACCGAATGTTATTTTCTTTTCAACTTTGTTTTAAATTGATGTTATAATGATTCCCGTACCCGGTGAAAATGGGCTAACATGGCAAAGCAATTCTTTTGCCATGTTGTTCTTTTCTAGTTGTGATTTCAAAACTAATACTTTAGCTCTATGGGACTGACAGAAGAGGACGCAGTACCAAAAAAATTAAATCCAGTATTTTTATCGCTAGCATTCAAATTGAACTATTTTTACAAAAAACTAACATTCAATAAACATATACGAAAAAATGATAAATATTAAAACGCGTCTTTTTTTAAAATTTAAAAATTTTAACGATTTTTCAAAATGCTACTCCTCCTACAATTTAAAGAATTTTGTAATAGATTTTTTTTCAAAATGTTCCCACAACATCTATTAATAAAAGTTGGTATGGATATTGAGTTATCAGTTAAACAAAAAATGATATGTAGGGTAATTCCATGCAAAATTATCCTGTCTGTAGTGTATTTCTTTTTTGTAAAAAGTGATTATCACTACAACTTTTAACATTAAATGAAAAAAATTGTGGAATAGTTGATCTACACTTATTATAACTAAATAATGTAATGTATTTTATTTAATTTGGTTTATTTTTTTAATTTAAAAAGCTTTTAATCTCCTCTTAAATCGTGACTTACACTACAGTTACATGGAATTAGCCTGTAGCTTTATGTATAAAAATGGCCAAAAAATAAGATTTTTTGTAAATTTTCACCTTCATCATTTTTTTTTTAAATCTATTCACACTAGACCTTATCCCATACCAACTTTTGTTAAACGCATATGTTTCAACACAGGAAAAAAATTTTGGAGCTCTACATTAATTTACCTAAAAGCCTTAGGGTTTTAACCATTCACAAGCTGAAAAAATTAAAAATTTAAAAAATCAACATAAAATTTAAAAAACCATTTTACCAAACCACTATATAATTTTCAATATATATTTTTCAATATATAATTTAATATATAATTATATATATTTTTATACGTATATAATTTTCAATAAACCTCCACCATTATAAAAGAATCCTTCTTTTTTTTTTAAATATCCTTAGCTCACAGCATTCGAGAATGTTTAATTATTTTCTGGGCAGCCCTTAATTTTGGGTAATGCGTCCCCTTAAAAATTTAAATTGTACAGGTGGGGGAAAAAAACGATCCACCCTTCATATTTCGGCTGCTATTGGTCAAGGAATTTTGTGCAAGGTGTCATTTTTCAGGAAATAGCGTAAGAAATTAAGAACTGGCAACCAAAATTGTATAAGGGGTCGTCTACATATTAAAATGAGTACCAACTTTGAAAATTCCAATAGCAACACCCATTTTTTTTACATAAAAATGTTCAGCAACTTTAAAATACCCCAGGTATAAAAAAGAATTATTAATTTTGCATTATTTGCTGAGATATTAAAGCATTAAATTTCAATTCGTTTGGGGGAAAATCTCCAAATTGATAAAGGTAATATTTAGGATGTTTTTTCGAAACGACAAGCTAGCAAAAGGGTTACCATAATCTCGCCAAAGGATGTTAGAATTAAACCTTCTTCACTATTATTGTGATTTTTTTTTATGTTTTTACCTTTTTTTTTTAATTTTGGATTTTAAAATTCAGAAATAAAATAAAGGGTAGACGAGAAAAAGTTTTAATTTTAAATTAAGTCACACGATTATTTATAACGAGCATATTTTCAAATGCGATTAGTTACAATCAGATAGACAAACATGATTATTACATTTATGTTTTACATTTTATGCAAATTTTTGTTTCATTCATATTGCTACAAAAAGTTGGTTTAAAATTCGGCACACTGGGTCTGGGACATATCCCGACAGCCGAAATCCCGACAAGCCAAAATTCCGACAAGCCGAAATCCCGAATGAGTCAAAATCCCGAATGGGTCTAAATCCCGAAAATAGATTTTTGTCCATTTCTCGATTTTTTTTAAATATTAGAGATTATTTATTTATTTAGTTATTTAGTCAGTTATTTAATCAGTTAGCCAGTCAGTTAGTTAGTCAGTCAGTAAGTTAGTCAGTCAGTCAGTTAGTCAGTCAGTTAATCAGTCAGTTAATTAGTCAGTTAGTTAATCAGTCAGTTAGTTAGTCAGTCAGTCCGTTAGTTAGTAAGTCAGTCAGTCAGTCAATTAATCACTCCGTTAGTTAGTCACTCCTTTAGTTAGTCCAGACTGACTAACTTAGTCTAACTGACTGTCAGTTAGTCAGTGAACTGACTGACTCACTGACTAACTAATTGACTGACTGGCTAACTAACGGACTAAATAACGGACTAACTGACTGACTCACTGACTAACTGACTGACTGACTGACTAACTGACCGACTGACTAACTGACTAACTTACTGACTGAGTAACTTACTGACTGACTAACTTACAGACTGACTAACTTACGGACTGACCGACTGACTGACTAACTAACTAACCGACTGACTGACTAACTGACTGACTAACTAACTAACGGACTGACTAACTGACTAAATAACTAACTGCCTAAATAACTAAATAAATAAGTAATCTCTAATAATTAAAAAAAAATCAAGGAAATAACATATTATTGGAAATTTTATAATAAAATAATTATAAATAATATTGGAAATAACATGCATTCAAAAACATAGTAATCGATATAATGTAATGTTAATTATACAAACAAAATACATTGTATGCATTTGAAACAAGAAAAGATTTTTAGACATTTGACAGACATCAATAATTTGAATAAACATTTACCAAAAACGCTTTTCAACCACCAAACGATAATGCAAATTAGGATCCAATTTGCTAAGTAATTTTTTACACGGTCCCTAAAATTCGTTTTTTTTTCAGTATTTTTACAATAACTCGGCAAATAATTGTTGTTGAATTAAAAACTTCGGGATTTTGGTTCTACTTGATCTACTTTATCGATTTATGTAACAAAAATTTCGGGTTGCTATTCATGTTTTATTTTTTCTTATTTAAATTTAGATAAAGAAATAATAAAAATTAAAAATTGATGAAAAAACTTGTGTGATTTGTTTTTGGAAGATTAAGAAGTATATAATGAAAAAAAAATTTGGTTTAATTCATTTTATTTGTGGAGGTATGAATAAAAGTTTGTGAAACTTTTTTAACATTATGGGCCTTCAACTTCGAATGCTTATATCTCAACAAATAATGCAAATTAATAAATTTGTTTTTGGATCTGGGGTATTTTGAAGATGATAAATATTTTTGTATAAAAAAAATTGGGTGTTGCTATTGGAATTTTCAAAGTTGGTACTCATTTTAATATGTAGACGACCCCTTATACAATTTTGGTTGCCAGTTCTGAATTCCTTACGCTATTTCCTGAAAAATGACACCTTTCACAAAATTCCCTGATCAATAGCAGCCGAAAAACGAAGGGTGGATCGGGTTTTGTTCCCCCAGCTGTATATAAAATCAGAGAGAACGACAAAAGTTCTGTTAATGACCGATAAAATTGGACATTGACTGAATCTTAACGATAATGTGCTCGTTCTTTCGGCCAATTTTTATTTTGTGCTGTGTACTAAAAATGAAATTACATTTTAGGTGTTTTTACTACATGCTTTAATGGTAGATCTCGGTTTTTGATTTGCTATAAAACAGAACATTTCTTATGTTTTCACGTAATTTCAGTATTTATGCGTTTCCAAACGTTTTTCTACTAGAATATACATAGAATTATGTATGTTACTACTATAACTGTTATTTTCCTTTAGCCGGGCGCCAATTTCGAAAAATATAGAATTCATCACCAAACCCCTCTATGGTTGCCGTAAACTTCAACAACGTAATGTCTCGTAACAGTAGCCATAATTGACAATTTATCTTTCGCTTGGCGTGTGATGCCGGCTGAAGGAAAAGTGCCCATAATTTTACTGAGTTTATATGAAATCTCTATTACTGTTGGTTGACCGCGACAGTTTTACAAAGTACACTTTTATTCGAAAATATAAGGTAAATGTGTTTTGAAATAAATTCCAACTATAGTTACCTCCTTTCGTGTTTTCGCCCTTAATTATATGAGTTTGTCAACCTTAAACCTAATGCAAGTACTCAAGATGTATTCATTACTTGAAAACTGCGTTGGAATTTCCAATTTCTTAAGATAAGCTTTTAGCCATGCTTTTGTATCCCAACATTATTGAAACAGAGTTAAAAGTATTGCATAGTTTCTCTTTAATTAAAAGAATTCAGTATATGTAAAAGAGCGCACTTAAAAGGTTCAGCGCTAATTTCCTTTCAATGCATTTTTATTTAATATAATTAATGCTTTATCCTTTAAAGAAAAAGGACAGACATCCTGTTTAACGGCATTGTGCTTTGGCCTTTTATCAATTGAGATATTCATTTGTTAAGCCAATCATTAAAAACCCATTTAATTAATGGGAATAAGTTTGATAAAAGCATGCATTTTGATGCTTTTAGCATTTAAACTCATAATAGTCTTTTACTTTCTTTTTTTAATGGCTTTTGAGCTTGACATTTCTTAAAAGAAAATAAATGTAGGTGGTTATTTACAATTAGAGTAAAATACGAATTAGTCTCAGTATGGAAAAATTCCACAAGAGTAGGGGAGATCGGGGCTAGTTTTCCCATGGGGTAAGTTTTCCACCAGGCATTATACAAGAAATGACCCGTTTAGGAGGCGCCAAATGGCTTTTTGGTTTAAGAAGCAACCCATTTTATGTCACCCACAAGAATTTTTGCTCAGTTGGTGTAATATTGTCGTTAGAGCTGTTTTTGTGATTTTTTCAACGTTGAGTAAATTTTCATGCTTTCATTCAAACCTAAATCAAACGTACTTTTATTAAACTTACAGTTTTATCATTGCGTATACTGAAAGGTGGCTCCTCTCTCTACGTAACTATACATTCGTATTCAAAATTATTTAAAATTCTACTCTTCAAGGTACTATTAAAGTCAAAATATGACGACGGGGCATGTTTTCCAAAATTTCACGGGGCAAGATTTTCAACAATGACTTGTAGAAAAGCGAGCTCCAACCTTTGTAAATGAAGCTTAATATTCCCAAAAACAAGTTATTTTTATCGTATGAACACATAATGAAAAAATAGTTTTGCTCTAGATTTAAAATTGTCTGTAAGTAATGAAAAGGAAATCTGAATAAACTCGTACTATTCTGGAACATTATATGTCACTCTAAAAACTATTAGGAATGGATATAGTAGCCGAAAAGCATCCAGAAACCTAAATCTGCCCCATAGATCATGAATAATTATACTGTAAAGTAGTAATGTGTCATGTTACACCCAAAGTGTTGCATAAATTGGCTTGTTCAAAATAATAATAATAAGGGGGGGGGGGGAGAAGCAATCACACCAAACTTTGGTCAATCATTTTTTTGGAATCTGTAACAATACTTAGACAATCTCTAGAAAAGAACACCAAAGTATAGTTACACAAAAGGTGAAGTTTTATGTAAGTTTGAAGGAGTCCAGATGATAATAACCTTTAATGAATTTGGTTAAAATAGTTTGGTATAACAAACTGGCTTTTTAAAAAAATACTTATATTCTGAGTATACTCTTTTGCGCTATTTTATTTTACTATAAATCTGAGTAAAAAAATATAACATGTTTTGCAAATGTGTTAAATATTTTCTTTTAAAAATAGTTAGAAAACTTGCCCCATCGCTTTTTGGCAATCTAGGAAAATTCACCCCGCATACGGGGCACGTTTTCCAACTCAACAAGCTTGCATTTAACAACTTGCTGCCAAAAAGCATATTTACGTTTTGGAAAAGTAGTAATGCTTATTGGTAGATAAGCATGTGAGAAATACAATTACATCTTGTTTACATCAAGATAAATAAAATTAAAAACTATACAATCAAAAAGAAGAAAACATGGAAAACTAGCCCCGGTGTCCCCTACTGTAGAAGCATTAAATTTTGTTTGGCAAATATCGATACTGAAATAGAACGATTGGGTAATGAAGCAAGAAATGCAAATAAATGCAAATAAATTTCCACTCTAGCCTATACGAGTGTACAAAGCCGAGATATGTCATGTCATTGGTCATTAATTTTTGGGTAACGATAACTGTCAGTGGATACTTAACTGGAAATAATTTAACTTCAAAGGATCATATTTTAAATATAATATTCTTAGAAAAAAACTTGTTTTGTAATAGATGTACAATATTCAACATTTTGAAAAGAGGTTTTTGTCTCCATGAGACTCGATGTAGAATGACAATATTGCACACGCAAAATTGTTATAACCATTTAAATCATTTCTGAAATTTTCAATTTTTTTCCAGCATTGTATAATGGTTGCCTATTTAGTTAACAAGGAGCCATTGTCAAACAATCATACGTCAAATCTCTAGAATTATCAACTTAGGTATAATATTAAGAAACCTTAGATTGGCCTCATGGTCCTGGGAATAATTTAACATTTTTAGAACAGAAAAAAATTAAATTCTCTGAAACGAAACTATAAATAAGTCAAGGATAAGTTATAAATTTCCCCAGATATATCGTTGTTGTTGGATCTTAACCCTCCCTGGATTAAAAGATCAGATCAGTTATATGATGTCATTTCTGTCCAAAAGGTAGTCGGAGATTATCATGAATAGAATTCAATGTCACCCCAAAATATCGCAGAATATGCACTGTAAAACATTGGTGCAACGTTACTCCGTTAACACGGTGGACGCTTGCAAAAAAGGTTGCTTCCTATTTTGTGAAGAACCGTTTCGTAACCTTACCTCGTAAACACAGTGGCGGCATTTTTGATAGCTTCCACCGTGTTTACGTAATAACGTTCCACCAAAATTTTACACTGCATATTCTGAAATATTTTGGGGTGACATTGAATTCTATCCATGACAGTGCTATTAGGTTATGGCCATTTCACCACTCTGACAGTTAGTACAGAGACAGAATAGACCCTGTTTCCTGCCACAATTTTCATATATTTAGGATGTCCAGTCCTGAATCCAGACAGAGTTGTCTGTTCCCTTCTACACAAACCGAATCTCTAATCTTTAGCCTAATTTTCTTTTTCTTAATTCGAAAGAATTAAAAAAAAAGAAATAGTAGGTATTGACTTGCTGACGATTTCCAGCTGTCCGCCCGTCTGTCTGCCCGTACCCGCTTCCAAAATCGGTTCTATCCGTCGGATCTCAAAAATTCTTTTTTTGTGAGAAAGATATGACCTCAGAAACCCAACTTTCATACTTTTTATTCATCTGGCTGTACTTCCGGTCGGACATCTGTCTACTGTTTGACGGCAAATTCCCCATCGAATTAACATTACAGTTTAATTTCAAGTCATTTAAATCTCTTTGCCACATCAACAATGGCATGAGAAACTTCATTTACAGTCCTGCACGAAAGTTTAGGCACAGAAGCAATTCCTGAAAATATCGATAGTATTCATTAATTCCCACTAAATTCAAGTTTATATTTTTAAATTCGTAAGAAAAAAGAGTAACAAAAAATCCTGTACAAAAAATAAATAAAATTGTCTAACATCAACAAGTCGAAATTTTGCAAAGTTGCCATCCCTCAAAAGTATAGACACAAAAGTAATGTTTATGAAAATTCTTGAGCGGAAGTGACTGCGTTTTCAAAGGGGAGTGTCTCAAAGCTGCTATAAAAGGTTTGGAATAGTTTTCACTGCTGATAAGGATGCCGAAGTCAAAGCAATTTTCGTTTGCGGAGATCATAAGAATTTGGAAATTAAAAAGCCGAGGTAAATCCGTTTCTGATATTTCAATAGAATTAAATCGATCCAAAAGAGGTATTTATAGAGTTTTAGCACGTGGTGATGTATACCAGGCAAAATCACGGTCTGGAAGGCCCAGAGCGACCAGCAAACGAGATGATAGGCAAATTAGGAAACTTTCTTCAAATAGATATTGCTCTGCAAATCAGATTAAAAATTAAATTGCCACCAAGTTTCAAGAGAAACTATACGTAGAAGAATTGTGGAATGTGGATTTTTAAAAAAATCTAAACTTAAACGTAAGCCACGGTTGCAGTCTCATCACAAAGAAGCCAGACTAAATTGGGCTCAGCAGCACATGTCATGTAGTGACGAATGGTTAGAGGTAATCTTTAGTGATGAAAAAAATGGAACTTGGATGGCCCAGACGGGTTTTCTTACTACTGGCATGATCTTCGTAAAGGTGCTATGACTCAGTTTAGCCGACGTCAAGGAGGAGGTTCAATGATGGTTTAGGGGGAGGGGGGGATTTTCTTTCAACGGCCAGACTTCCCTAGCGTTTATAAAGGGGAAGCAAAACTCTGAGAAATACCAGGAAACCCTCGAGAGTAATTTGTTACCATTTGGGAAGTTTTTATGTGGACCCAACTGGAAGTTTCAACAAGACAACGCCTCTATCCTCAAATCTAGTTCAACGAAAGATTGGTTTCGATCCAAAAAAATCACGGTTCTCGATTGGTCTGCATATAGTCCTGACTGTAATCCTATAGAAAATGTATGGGGGATTCTTACAAAAGTAGTATATGCCAACGGAAAGCAGTATACCACAGTTTCTGAACTTAAAGAAGCCATTGAAGCAGCGTGGTATATGGTATAAGCCTGAAACCCTGCAAAAGCTTGTGTTTTCAATGAAAAAAACGTGTTTTTGAACTGATAAAACAAAGAGGAAGCTTTATTGACTATTAAAACTTTTCGCTTTTGTTTCCAAAAATTAAAAAAATCGATATGTGCCTAATTTTATGTGCAACGGATTTTCGTCATTTTTTCTATGTTTGCAACTAATTCGCCACATATTTGTTTTTTTATTTTCAAAATTATATTTTTGAATACATGTGTGCATATGCTTAAGTGTAATAAAGATTAATTCTGCTCTTTTAATACTAATTTGTAAAGCATCATATTTATGTACTGTCTAAACTTTTGTGCAGGACTCAATTTAAAAATAATATAGTATTAACATGCTGACGATGTCCGTCTGTCCATCAGTTTGCACCTTCCAAAATCGGTTTTATCCGTCTTATCTCAAAAATTCTTTTTTGTAAGAAAGATATGACCTCAGATACACAACTTTCATACTTTTTGTCCGTATGTCTGTACGTCCGGTCGGTCATCTGCCTACTGTTTGTCAGCGAATTTTCCATTGAATTGGTCTTTGAATTTAATTGGTTTTAAAAAGCTTAAATTACGATTACATGCTTAAAAATTAATTGGTGATTTTTTTTTCTAATGTGTAAAATTCCGCTGTAGAAGCGGTCTAGGTGACAGTTACTTTTACAAACCTACTTGTCGTCCGATTCAAATATTAGTAAGTATTAAAGTAACAGGAAAGTGGGCCATGATGTTTTTTTTTACAAATTTCTTGTTAATTCTGTATTTGTCAATAAAGTATTAATAAGCAAATATCAAAAAATAATTCTGTAAGATACTGAATTCATATTGACACAAAACTCTGTTAAATAGATAAAATGCTGAGATAAAATACGAAAGTTTGCCTCAAAACTACATTCGTTTCGGTTATAAAATGGAATAAAAGTCTGTCAGAAATTTTATTTTTGTTGTGTTGTGTGATTTATGTATGATGAGTTTCAACAACAGAATACCATCGCACAAGAAACAAAGTATTCCTAAGTACTGTGTTTTTGAAGAACCTGCATATTTTATATTCTACCAAAGAGAAAAATGCTCCAACTGACACTCCCTCGTGCTTTTTCTGAGTAAATAATATATTTTCTTCCTCTTCTAAAATACACCGAAACAAAATAAATTTGCTGTGTTCTTGGAATATAACCTATTCGTATTTTGCTTGAAAAAATGGTATTTGACATTTATGAAGAAAATCATTTTATCAAAATAATCCAAAATTAGTAACGTTTTCCTATCAATTTTAATACAATATTTATAAAAATGAATTCATGAAATAAAGAATACCTCTTCCATTTCTCAAAAATGATCAAGTGAAATATTTAGAAATAAGTACCAATTATGATTTTAAAACTAGCTTTAATTGATAAATGAAGTTTTTTATGATCAATCTTAATTATGAAAAAATTGCTCAATAAACGGGAAAATAAAAATAAAAAATTACAACTTAAACGCAGGAAATGTTGGAAAAAATGCGCTTCGATTTAAATGCTTAACGCATGTATACAGTATACACTTACATTACACAATTAAAATGTCCATTAAAAAATTTTAATCTTACATAATTATTGCTTTTTTAAACATTTATACTTAAGAAAATTATCTTTTTGAGTAGTAAATCATTTTTAAAGATAAAAGAATTTATGTTTGGAATTGCATACTCTGAAATTTGAGTATTTAAATTTTCTATTATATTTCAACTTAACTATTTTGCTTGAAAACATGGTATTTGACATTTATGAAGAAAATTATTTTATCAAAATAATCCAAAATTAGTAACGTTTTCCTATCAATTTTAATACAATATTTACAAAATACTCTTAACTTTGAAAAGGAAATTGTTCTCAAAACCATATTCACGTAAGTAAGATCCTTTTACGGCAAAAGCTGGCATCAGCCATTTAGAGACAAAAAAATAATAACTGAGACAATAGAATAATTATTAACTTCTTTCAAAATCTGCTTTTGAAGAGCATACTGCTTATATAGTAAAAAAATGTGCTTTTGAATTTGTAAGAAAAGCGCCTTAATGAGCACATAATTTTTTTCATCATCGTCCTCTATAAGTATGACCGTTTTGAAACACATTTTACCTCAGCTTCTTACAATAGCAGTTATTGTAGATTTCATCATTAACTAGATACACTGTAAAAAATCTGTTAATTTTACAGAAAAATACTATTATTTACAGAAAAATAATGTTTTGTGTAAGTTTCTTTTAACAGTTTTTCCTGTAAAAAACAGTTTTAAGTAAAAACAGTTTTTCTGTTTTTAATCGCATAACTGCAACCGAAGGGGCATTTAAACTGTTTGTAGGGTCTCTGAGTGCCGAACTAGCTGAGTTAGGACAGCGTTTTACAGGAGATCTAAAGGTCCATGGTTCGAATCTGAATGTTGTGGTTAGTGTCAAAGCGCTACCTGGGAGTATGTAAAGTTTCATTTTTTCTTTATAAATTTGTCTGTTAAAAAAATTGCTTTAAAATTGAAAAAATTTCGTTTAAAATAAACAGATTATCTCCTAAACGTTACGGTATTTTTCAGGCACACCAGTTGACATTTTTTTTTGTAAAAACAACAGTTTTTTGTTACAGTGTAGAGAGTACCATTTATTAGTTAATCAATCACCAATGGATAAAGTGGTTCCTTTCGCTAAGCTTTATCTTTCATTAAAATTTATCCAATCACCATCAACATAGGTAGCGATACTCACTGATAAAATAAGAATTTGACCGTCGTTTTGTGACTGCCTATAGCAAGCCATTGTTGTTTATGTAATAATGGACAGACAACGCATGGTAAGAGGCTAAAATTTTGTATTCCAAATCAGTCAGCACGGTAAAATACGTAAATTAATGAGCCCCAACACCCGTTCAATAATACAATCAAAACCGTTTTCTAGCGTAAAGATTGGCAAACAATACTTTCTCAGCATTTACAGCATATAAAGTAATAGGTACATTCCAGTAAAGAAAAATTTTGACCTTTTAGCCCTTATCTAATTGGCTAGTACACGTCACATAGTCACAAGATTCATTCTTGAAAATCACCCGGCAAGAAGGAAAAAATGCATTTAAATATACAGAAATTAAGTTACAATGGCTGAGTTTTCGAAGACTCATGGTTTACAATACTATTTTATGGTCGTAATATAGCGAGCAGCTAACTTACGAGGCATACCATTAATTTATGGGTATGGGTATTCAGTCGGAACTTTTGTTGACGGCCAACAACTAGAAAAATTACTGAACGGTTTTTTTCAGTGACGAGTGTTTACAACTTGGTGAAACTAAAATGTACCGGGATTCAGGATTGCTTTCTATAGTCACGTAGACATTCAATCAAAAATGCATCTAGAAAAGAACTTTCAAAGAGAAGCTTGGCGACAAAGTGAAAAATCTCTAGTTTTTTAAAACATTTTTGTAGTTGCTAAAATTAAGTTTAAAAGTATATGTATAGATTAGCATTGGTCAAAGAAAAAAACGAACTGCAGTAAATCTGTTTTCTAAATAATAATTTTTTAAATTTTACGCATCAAAATTTAACCATATGTACATTTTATGAAAATTTTATCAATGCTATAGTAATATTTTTTAAATAATGAATCTCATAATTATTAATTTTCATAATAAATTTAATCAAATAGTGTTATATGAGGCGTAACGCTGAAATAACTCTCAAGTTCAGAATAACTGAAAATATAAAGGTTTAAAACGTAGTACAGAGAACAAAGGATCGTAAACTGAGATTAATAGGATTAGACAGAAGTAAGCATAACTTACCAATCCTACTTTTAATTAAATCTAATAAAATGGCAATACAGTATTGGGTAACTTAAATTTATTAAGATAGTATAAATTAATACTTTGTATTCAACTTGGCAAGAGCATGACGCCCTGCCGAAAGATAGTTATTTGTCTTGTGTACAGTTGGTAGCAAATTTTTCCCAGAAAAATCCATTAACCCTTTCAGTCCCAGTGATGCCATTTGGCATCATCATGTTTCTGATCATAAAAAAATAATAGGGCTGACATCTATTGGGATTAATATAAAATATTTTCTTATAGAAAAAGTTTTGAAGAATCGAATGATGTTCTTTTTGATACTATAAATGGCTATAGACGATCAGAAAAAAATTTCTAAAAAGACGATGCCAAATTGTCATTGTCTGAGAGGGTTAAATAATACTCTTCTTTTAGTCTAAGTTAGTATTCAAAAAACTAAAAGTAAATATAATACTTTAATTATTCATTTCAATACAAATATTTAAAATTAAAACTACTAACTATATTCGTACTTATTTTATGCAGTTAAGAAATTTAACATAATATATGCATTCTTAAAAAACAGAGTATGTTTCAGATGGTAAAAAACCTAACAAAATACTTTAATCTGTTTCATGAAGAAATTAATCCTTTTACACCAGCCTATTTTAAAATACGTAAAAAATGTCTCTTGGTGGATTGAAAGCTTTTCATTTATCTCTGTTAATAAGCTTATTAAATAAACATGGGCAGAAAGAACGGTTTGTATAATTATTATCTCTAATTCATTAATGATGCTATTATGAGAATGGAATATGCAGATACGTTTGAAGCTTTTTCACTTTTATAATAAATTTCTGTTATAAAATTCATTACTTAAACTAAAAAATTTCTAAATAGAATGGAGAAGACTAAATAATGTTAAAGAAAATTAAGTATTCAAATTAATGCATTTTTGCTTCTCTTTCATCGAGCATCTGATGAATTTATAATGATGCAGCATTTCCTACATGAATAAAAGAATATTCATATTATACTCTTAATTACTAAATAAATGTTTTTAAATTTAGATAAAAGTCAAAGCGATTCGCTTTTGAAAAATACGCATTGAATATTATTAAGACTATCTCTTAAAGTTCAATTAATTTTAAGAATACTTTTATTTAATAAATTAATTATGAGCTTTTACTGATATCTCATAAGTTTACAATAAATTCATTTGTAAAAAAAATATCGTGTGTGTATTTTAAAGTTTGTTTTTCATATTATATATTGGGCTACTTTCCTTGGAAAATTATTTCTACGTTTGTTATTCAAACAATCTATAATCATTATTTTCGCATATATGTATAATAATGCTTTAAACTAGGTTAATACTTGTTATAATAATTATACATATTTGACTTTTGATGATAAAAAGTGGTGAATTCCAAAAGTTAAAGAGAAGGATGAATTAGCAAATTATTTAGATATTCATTTTGTTGGATTTTTTTTTGTGTGTATATTTGATGTATATAAAAAAAAAACTTGTTTGCAAACCTGTAAAAAGAAACGATACTATCATAGAACAGCTATTAATTTTAGTTTCCGTATTAAATAGTTGGGCTACTTTCTCTTACCACAACAACTGAGGGACTTCCTATCTACTCTTCTTGCAAGTCTAGTTTTCTTACTTGACATTTACAAGAGACGAAAGAAACAGCAGCATACGGTAAAAAAAAAATACAAAAAAAAGGTAGGACTTGATCCTCATTTTGATTTACATTGTGGATTGAAAAGCGTAGGCCGTGCGTAAGCTGCTTTAACCTTAGATTAGAATTTCAAATTGGATGTCACCTTCTGGTCTTGTGCCGGTTAAAGGGA
This sequence comes from Oedothorax gibbosus, assembly GCA_019343175.1. NCBI lineage: Eukaryota > Metazoa > Arthropoda > Arachnida > Araneae > Linyphiidae > Oedothorax > Oedothorax gibbosus. The sequence goes on from CM033271.1 coordinate 24,243,432, forward strand.
AAATAGATAACGTGTTCTTTTAACCCTAGTTTTCGACACAAAAACAAGAACAGTATATTCTTTAGTTCGCAAAAAAATCTTTTGTATGGTTTTAACTATTTTACTGGGAACATTGCAACGACATGTAAAATCATAAATTAATTTGAATTTTAACTTTTTTTTTCGTATCGTTTTTATCAATAAATAACACTTGAACCATAATAAATAACTGTTTAATGTGTCAAACTGACTTGATATTTTTTCCTAATAATAATGAAATAATATTTTTAAAAAAACTTCGTTTGTAGTCTCATTCAAAATTTTCGATAAAATTAGTACTCTTCACAGTTTCACCCTGAAAGACTTTTATTTAAATAATGCCTTAGTTACAATGATGTAGGTACCTACCTACCTAAATGTAACTAAGGCATCATTATATGGCATACAATTAATTAGTATTGATTGTAATTATTGAGTCCTAGGCAGCTCGTGTATCGACTTCGTCACTTGACCACAGTATTAAATTACGAGGTGTTTGTAGCTGTCTTAAAGTTCTGTCATCAAACAGTTGGCTAGAAACAGCCAGATGAAAAGAGTATCATTTTACCCTTTGACACTCATAATTTTTTTTCTTAAAATAGCAGTAACAGAAAACAAAAGTTCTTTAAAATAAAAAAAAAATTTAGAAATTAGTTTCACGAAGCATGCGTGCTTGGTGATGGGTATTCTCAAAGACAAATAAAGGGTAGACTTGCATTGGCAAACCTAAATAAGGCCAATAAATATATAGATAACTACCAAAGTCACATGAGTTTGGGACAGCAACTTTCCGTTTTTTTACTTCAGGTCATACGTTGAAAATGTTTGTGAAGTTTTATATAAATAAGTATCATTTGATTTTGTAACTTGGCGAAGATAAAAAATGATTTTGTAATACTGATAAGAGTTTCTAAAAAAATACCACTTAACGTAACAACATTTGTTTGTCAAACGTATCGATAAGTTGCCAACAACATGAGTCTTTTTCGCCAACCTGGTTATTTATTTTTGACCCACCTTACCTATGCTATTTATCATTAGCTGCTCAGGTTATCTTATTTAGGTCGTTGACGATTCTTCGCCAACCCTCGTGCAATGGCGCAAAAGGTGACAAAAAGCGTTTGCACGTCCAGTTGAATCAAGTCTACCTCGCTTTCACTATGCTAGATCACTGGAGACGCTTGCAATTGTATTGAGAGGAAAAGGGGAAAAGGTATTAAATTAGAAATCGTGATATTTGTTGGGGGGGGGGGGGGCATTTTGTGTGGGTTTTGTCGTTTTTCAATTTGCTTATTTAAAAGCAGTTTTGTATCGACTTATATTAATTTCTAGATTTGATAGATATTCGTTTTGAGTTTTAATGGGATTTGTGCATTGTATGTATTTAAAACCACCTAAAAACTTATTTTTATTTATTCCTCTAGAATTTTTTACAAAAGTATTACGTTTCTAAGTAAAAGTTAAACTTTTTTTAATAAAATTTTCTATTGAAATACGTGTAATTTTGTATAAATAAGGACAATTAAATCCTTTTTTTATCATAAACATGTCAACATGAAAGAATTATCCAAATTTAAACACTGCCTGAACAAGACAGAAATGAATACATAATGTAATTAAAGTGCTGAAAACAGCTAAACCGGCAATTTAATATCAATTAGGTAATATATTATATAATACTAGGGGGCACGCCCCTTCCTCGCTATCGCTCGCCAACCCCCGGAAACTGCTTGCGCAGTTCCCTTTGGATCGCTTCGCGATCCAGGCTCGCTTCGCTCGCTCACCGTTCATTGAAATATTTTAGTCTAGCCATAAGGGTTAACCTAAAGGAGCATGTCCAGCAATTTTTTCGTCAAATAAGGTAACCCTGTCAAATTCGTATTATGGCAGCCATTGGCTACTAAAACAGCCACAGATCGTATTTTAAGAGAATAATTATCAAATAGTTCAGTTTTTTCTATGTATTTCGTTTACATTAGAGAATTTATTTTGCTACTTTCTTTATAACTTGATCCTGTCCATTTCTTTCATAGTTAAAAATTCTTAAATCGTATTAATATATTTAAAATATTATTAATCATTAATTATTTAAAGAACTCATTTCTTAAATTATTATTTTTGTACATTGCAGCATACACTTGCAGCAAACTGTCGAGTTCTGATTTTCTTACATTAAAATATCGTTACGATCTACGATCGCAAATGCCACGATATTTTTAATAAGGAAATCTTTCATCTTCTCTCAGCAGACATTTTTAGTTTTTAGCAGCATTTTAAAGTAATTATTTGTTGCCATTTCACAGACTTTGTAAACGCTCGGTTTGTTGTCATTTTGACGTGGCGACATTTTTCAACTGGCGCCAATCCGGACACGGTCCTTTAAGCTAACCGCCTTTAGTAAACTTTTAACATAAAATAATTATAAATTAATCTTTTAAATTACTGGTTTTATTGCGAAAATATTTCGCTGCTTGAGTGCTTGACTAAGATCCATTTGTAAATAAATTGGAAACTGCTGTAGCCGTCAACGCTTAGAAAATATGTTTCAAAACTATTTGAGTTTTTCCTTTTTTTTATTAACAACAGTGTTTGGTAGTTCAGTCGATCGAAATTATAATTCAAATTTCCAAACATTAAACGTCCCTAATATGCCTAATATGCATATTATGCATGTTTTAAAGTTAAACTTACCGATTCTATCTATATTTTGTGCATAATATTTATAGTTATTTTTCTCGTTTTCAAGCCATTCCTGAAGAAACACTTTTTTTGTTTTCAGTCGGTCATTTTGAAATTAGTAGTATTTTTGTTTATTTCGATTGTTGCCATTCCAGAGATAGAAATATAAGGAAATTTGGGTGTCGTATAAGAGTATTATATATATATACTAGCTGTTATACCCGACGTTGCACGGGTAGAGGAGGAAAAATAATTTAACAGTCAATTTAACTATTTTTTCTTTCATTTTAGTTACATAAGATATGAAGATTACCCAGTAATTTTCCATTTAATAACCCATCTTGGATATAGTAATGATTAATATGAATTTCAAAAATACCTTTGATAAGAAGCTCAAATTAAAAAGAATACATATTTAAGTAAAAAATAATCAGTAAGAATTAAAAATGGAAAAACAGCTAAATCTTAAAAGGGTCTCAAACATTTATTTTAACGCAATTCAAGGGAGTTTCTATAATAAATTAAGTAACTTTTTTTTGACACTTTATAGCTATAAATACAATATAAGCAGTACAAATTTCTACCATAATTCAATACAAATGCTGAAAAATTAAGAATTCAATTCATATGTATACAGTACTAAATCAATGCAGATATGTACAATAATTGAATGGAAATAAATACAATAATATTTGAATGAAAATAAATACAAAAATAACTCTAGCAAATTTATACCCGTTCTTCGCATGGATTAAAAATTATCAAATCGTTCCAAATATGTGTACCATATAACCTGTTATAGGATCATAAACTTATGTTATTGTTCCCGCTCGTTATAAAGTATAAAATCCCGTTTCATTGCCTTAAAATTCCAAAATGAAAAATACGCTATAAAATGCACTCATAAATGTCATCACAATTCCCTCATAAATACATAAAACCTTTTAGCTCAATTGGCGCGTTTTGGGTAATAATTTGGCAAGAAAATATATATAGCTACAAAACACACCATTTTACAGCTCTAACACAATGACCTTCGAACAACCGACCACATTATAAATTATTTATAAAAGAAATTGCCCATATGGCGAGTTTTAGTTAATAATTTGGCGAGTTTGGCAACGTATTTGGCGAAAAAATAAATACATAAAACACTAATATGCAGCTCTAGTGCGATGGCCTTTATTAACCATCATAGTTCAGTAATAGCTTAACTATACATTTATTGCTTAAATATGCATACATGCAGTCAACAGAAAAAATCAATGAAAAATCACATCAAATAAACCCACAATAAAATCCGGGAATGGAGACTGGCGGAATTACGTCACTTGAAACATGTCAATTATTTTCAAATAATGAAATTAGTTTCTGAAAGTAATGGCAACAGAATAAAATAAACATTTCAATTTTAAATGTTTTCGTTAAAGTTTTATTTAATTTTTTCAGCCGATGGCATCAGGAAAGTAAAAAAAGATCGGATTTGAGCCAAAGTGGTGTAGTTTTTTAGAAAATTCGAATAAAAACGTTCGAAAACGATAGAAGGAATGGTCTGATTCGAAAAATTCTTAGCCTATGTTTGTTCCGGAGATGAGATGAATTTTTGTGTCAAATTTCGTAACGATCTGTTGCGTGGTTCTTTAGATCTCGTGTCTTATACAAACAAACAAACAAACGGAAGTTGCCTTTTATGTATATATATAGATAGCTAATGTTCTGGCTTTAGACTAATTTAACATGCTGTTTAAAAATGGAATGCAATCATTTCGAACCATTTTTAAAACTGAAAAGTTGAATGACATTTCAAATATATATTTACTCATTATACTGGAATATTTTGTGAATGGTATATTAATAAATAAAATTTAAATAGTTTAATAATTTTAAGAAATACAACACCGTTTGGGGTCCTAACACAGATTTAGTTTCATTCAATTCTAAAAAATAAGTTTCAGTTATCGAAACATTGTAAATAATTCTTTACTAAAAGTCAGCTTTAAGATTTTATATTTCTTTCTTATGTTAATTGTAACTAACATGATATCATTATATACACAAAACATTATTAATTAACTTTTAAAACCGTTACATACCATATTGTATAGAGCGTTAAATACCATAATTTTTTACTGCAAAACTGCTTTACACAATATGAGGCACGCGGATTTGGTTTTCAAAGTATATGTATGACATAAAATTTTTAATACTTTGATTTTCCTACCAAGTAAGTATTGAAAATGTGGCAATTGAAAAGATTATTATTACACACAAAATTTTATGATTGTAAATTGAATTGAAAATTGACTTCCCATAAAAAAAAAATATTTCAAGAATTGTTAGGTCATTTTTTGCTTCTAAGAGCCTAATAATTTTAATCGGTTTCATAACCACATTGTTAAAACATTAAAAAAAACCTCAAACTCAAAAATTATATGCTGAATTGTTTTACAAAGCAGTTTCAAAAAACTTTAGATAAATGCATAAAGTCTTAAAAAATTAATTAACTTTTTGGCACTAAACTATCCTTAAATTTAAAAAGTATCTAAAAAAACTTTACTTAATTTCAAGATTTTTTTATTTATTAACTTTTTAGATCCAAAAAAACTTTTATTTCTTAATTAATTAACTTCAAAAAAATCTCAACTTTTACTTCCTACACGAAACTTTAGTTCAAGTGACAAAAGAAAACAAAAAAGTATATTTTGACCGATAATTAAAATATTATTGCATTTTGTTCAAAGTTGTTCTTATAGAAAAAAAATAGACACATATTCCACTGCATATATAAAGCTTATTAGGAGGTGGAAAAAAATTGAAGAGAGATAATCTAGTTTTCAGTAGAAAATACTTTGTTCTTAATAAAAAGTCTTTTTTTAGGATTCGATGCTTGTTTACAAATGTATTATAAATACATTTATAATACATAAAATAATCAACAAGAGCAAGAACAATTTAGTTTTATGTTTATTTGAAAACGGTGTTTACTTTCCATTAATAGTTGCCACTTGTTCATTGATATAAAAAAATTGTATTTTTATCCCTAAAAAAATATAGTTCTCAAACTAAGATTTTAAGTTAAGATACAGTATTAATTCTAAATCAAAATGTAACTAATTCATTAATTTAAAAATATCATTAAACTTATAAAATATTAGCTACTAACAATCACAGTTTATTAAAAGCTTAAACGAATACAATATTACCTTTTAAAGATTTTTCCCGAATCTTAGGCCCGAACCTTAGATCTTCCCGAACCTAGACACAAATATAAAAATATACGAAAAAAACTCATCTTAAAGTTTTAATAATGCAATTTCTATCTAAGATTAAGGTTATTTTTTAATAACTACATTGGTGAATTTCAAAATTGCCTTGTAATGATTTTGTAATATGACTTTGTTTGAAATAAAAGTAAACCAATATATATTTTTAACTTTGAAGTCTTCATGTATTTAATAGCATTTGAAAAATATTTTTTTAAACAATAAACCATTTCGAAATTCTAATCAGAAGTTTAAGGAAACAGCTCAGAGAAGAAAGCAAACATAAAATATTGACGGCTCTTTTTTTATTTGTCGACAAAAAATATAAGTCAAAGTTTCAAATTAATTATTTCTTGAACAAGAACTTTTAAACTAGGTCATTGAAGTACCAAAAGTGGAACATAAAAGGGAAACGTGTTAAAAGCTAGGTAAAAAAAAACGTAAGTAAAATTATTTAGTTACTAGCTTTTGTATTTCATAAAACGTTCTTCCTCTTGACTTATTTTGGCGAAAAATAGCTTTCTTACCTTTGTACCACGTTTTTTTTTTACCTTAAAAAATGTCTGAACCTACAAATGATTCTGACTTGAGCACAGATTTTACGAGAGACTTTTTATGAATATTTCATTGCAATGGAGTTCAAAATAAGGAAATAAATTTTTTTTAGGGGGGTGTCAAACGAAACGATACAAAATTTACCAATAAAGACAGAAAACGTCGATACAAATGTTTCAAAAAATTATTTTAAAAATATTACAAATTTTTTAATTATATTATTAAAAGACAATTTTTAATTATAAATAATAATTAAAATTTGGTTTACATAGAAAGCCTTTAGGTTAAATCTTTATTTTTAACATGATTACTACCAATATTTAGTTCCACAAGGATAAATTTTTGCTTGTAATTAAAGTTCTGTGAAAGGTCCAAATACATTACCATTGTGCTTAGATTCTTTCCTTTTGAGTATTGGTCTGTTTACTCATCTTAGCGGGGAAAAGTATTCAAAACACAAACAATTCAAACAGTTCACAAAACAATTATTAAAATAAGTTTTGATAATATTATCAAAACTCATTTTAATAATTGTTTTGTGCTCTGAAAACCATTAAATGATTATTTTTATGCGAAACACTTAAAATTCAGAAAGAAAATATTGTTTTACAAATTATTGAGAAAATGAGTTATTAGCAATTACGATAACTTACAGATTTTGTACATTAATATGCTGTTATTTTGAAATTGAGAATACTAAGCTGAAATTTCATTTAAAGTGTTAAAATAAACTTGACGATTTATTGTCGTATTGTCTTTTGCATGAATATTATCTATCTTATAATGTAATCAAACACTGTTCATGTGTGTGTGTGTGTGTGTGTGCACTCTATATTACCAAACATATTTCTATAGTATACAGATATTTTAAAGTATATCGTTTAAGCTAATATTTAGTTGGTTGAGATTTTGTAATTGGTTTTATTTCTTCGTCAGAGGCTCTCTTATAGCACACATGATCCGTGATAATGCATTTTTTAGTATGATTCGTACTTATATTAGCTCTACCACAGCCCAAATACACTCACCGTGATTTAAAACAATGGTCAAATGACCGGTATTAATAGTAATAGCCATCGCAAATGTTAAAGCATAGTGTAAATGAAGCATTAGGTACTACTAGGGATAAATTAGCTTTCGTTTTTTGACGAACTAGACCTACAAGAAAGCTATTGGCGTTGGTCCTCAAAATCTTATGCCAAGGTCAAATGACGTGTACGGTTTCTAATCTGGCACTCAACATAATACGAGTAACTTTATAGCAACGTAGTTCGCGACATTAGAACTTTTGACCATGTCATATTTAATATGCACCAGAACCATAAACGCCGCAGTATTATTGGAGGGATTATTTTTGGTCCAATACGATACGTTTACAACATTTGCATGGTGAGAACAGAATCTGCAAATGATTAATCTTCGACACAACTTCTTTACGCACAGCATCACGCTGGTGCTCGAGAAGTTATAAAACGACGTTTAAAAACGTGATTTTTATAGGGTAACTAATACCAATTAAATCTGTTCGAGATTCCATCCATCACTTTATTATAGTTAAAATGTTATGCATCGTAAATATTTCACGTTTTATTTCAGAAAAAAAATATTAGAAATACTCTGCAGGTCGCAATACTAGAAGCATGGCTTAAGAAGAAAAAAATTTGGGTTTATATTTTCAGAAAAAGTTTTCATTTTATTAGAACTCTATTCAAGATAAAGATTTAAGCAAATATGTATTCACAAATTCAGAATTCTGAGATAATAATATTTGCTTGTATTCTTATTCATAAAAAGATATACAGGAATACGTGGATTTTTTTTATTTATCCTTTTTCGAGTAACAAAGAAGGTCCAAAACGACGTTTTTGTTCCTTCGTGCCTTCTATTTCGTTTCCTTTTCAATTTAAATCATAAACATATCCTTTCCTGTATAGAATAACGTTCCTTTAAAACTTGCTTTCGAATTTACATTTCGTATATTGATAGACAGGATGGAATGCATCAAAGAACACGGAATTTTCCAAAGAGATGTAAATATAGAAATAGGAATCGTGTTCTATTTGACATCTGATAATGTGATATATATGCATTGAATTTTTACAATAAAAAATACTGTACAAAAAGACAGTTGCTTGACATTTATGATCATTAAACATTTGTAAAAAAACGTAGTATTGAATTTTACATCGAGTAATATAATGCGCTGATAATACAAAAATTTATTTCAATTTGAAGCTTTATGAAAATAATAACCGTCAAGTAAGGTAACTTTTGCCCAAGCGTTGGAAAGAAATTTGTTCTATGATTTCTCTACAAAAAAGTCATCATATTTTAAATTAGTTTGCACTTTGGCTTTCATTTCAGGTAAGATTCTTGTTTTTAGTTTTGGCAATACCAAAAAACGTGCTTTATTTTTACAAACATTGAAGAACAAAAAAATACTTCTTCAAACTTTCATTTAGAATTGTTGAACAAATTTGAAAATTGCTTAAGTAAATACTCAACACTATTTTTTAATCTGTTGGGATAAATATTCCACCATTAATTTTATAAATGTTAAATATTACTATGCTACATTTAATTTTTTGTCATCGGGAAATTGATATTCCATATTATTATGTATTTTAAAACTGCTTTTAAACTTAACATAAATAAAATACAAAATTTACAATTGCCAATGCTTAAAATGAAAAAAAATCGAATTTCTAACTATATTTCGAAGATATTTATTATTATATCTTGTTTTTCAAATTTACATATGTTAATTTTTTAATTGGTGAACTCATAGTCCTAGCCGGGAGAAGCATCACTGCTGCATATATTGAGCAGACATAATTCCGAAATTTGTAAAATATTTGTTACACTTAACTCATTATAAGTTATAATGATTGATTGGCTATGCAAACACCTAAGGGGTTAATTGAAGAGCTTAGTGGAAGAACGTGCTAAGTGACAAAAAGGTGAAAACGAGATAATGAGCTTCAAAGTTTTTAGTTTGCAACTTTTCTGTCATTCACAAAATCACAGTTTTTTTGTATGATATTTTAGTTTGGTTCTTCAAAATGCTTGGTGGCTTTTGGCTTAGCCGTAATTTACGTCATAACGCGTCATTTACAAAACGCGCTTGACACCTCATGCACTTGGCACGTTCTTCCTCCGAAGTGCTTCCGATTTTGGCCAGTCGCTTAGTGGAAGAACGTGCTAAGTGACATTTTTTAGGTAAATTTGATCCATAAACGTTTCATAATTTCTGTAATAACCTTCCGATTTTCAAAATTATTTTTCTGTTTGGAAGATAGGACTACACAGATCTCTTTTATACTTATTAATCGTTTGCCTGTCCGTCCATCATTTTGTCCGTCCGTCCATATCCCTTTCAATTTCCGATCCAAAGTTCCTGATTTTGAAATTTCTTTTTTTTTTTTTGGTTCGAAAGTAAAAAATTAGATGACTACAATGTATAGTGTTTGGCCACCTGCCTGTACGTCTGCTTTTTTTGTTTCTGTCCGTACGTCCTACTACAACAAAAAGCAACTACAACGTCCTACTACAAAAGAAAGTAAGTTATATAAGTTATTTTAGAACTTCTTGCTTAATGTTAGATGAGTAAGTTTTTAATTGAAAATATTTTTTTAAAAATACCATTATCACTGAAATTATAAACTAAATATTTTGAAGAATAATAAGACAAACCAACTTAATAAAAAGTATACAAAAAGATAGTAAAAGATACACAAATGCATTTGAATTTCATAAATATTAAATTTAAAAGACTTATAAAAATAGATTATAATGCAAGATGTAAGTTTTCGCAAAATAAATTTTTAAATAGTTTTTAGATAAGAATAATAGAATTTAAAAACAAACTTTGATATTTAAAAAAAAGTAAAAATAAGTTGTATGGCAAGATATAGATCCTAAGGTTATTTACGTTTTCCTTTCTCCTTTTCAATTAAGGGTTTAATCAATTTTAAGAAAGCTACTTTAATTTACAGCATTTCTACAACGGTCGAACATGATCGTTTAAACAATTTATTTTTACAATCGTGATGCATAGTACGGACTGAAAACGGGTTTTTCCTTCTAAAAACGGAAAATGTACGTAAACGACGAGTGAAGAGATGAAAACGGAATTTTCTCGTTTTTAGAGCTGCCATACTTTTGTTACCCTAACGTAGAATTGGCGATAATGCACTAAGAATATTCACATCGAAACTCGAACATCAAATACCTGTATTACCAGGCCCGTCCGTGGTCGAGTGGTTAGGGCATCAGCCTAGAGATTCAACCTTCTCAGGAGTGCCGGGGTTCGAATTCCACCTACTGCCAGTCATCCTATAAATCGGATCTGTGCTGGAAATAGTAGAAAAATCCTCAATTCACGGATGGGCCCGAGTACACTGGTACAGACGTGCTCATTAAATCTGTGGAGTCCAAAGTCCCGACGGCGTTAGCGTAAGATGTAGCTCGAAGTTCCGTTGGGTGCCCGCTCAGGTGTCGACCTCGTAGAGCAGGGTTCTAAATTACGAGGCGTTATTGGATGTGTTAAAGCTCCTAAAGGAGGCTAGAAATTGGCCAGTCGGAAACGATTACCTTACCTTACCTGTACGGGGAAATGCAAAATTGAAAATTTTAAGAAACGGAACTTAAGTAGAAACACGGGAAAATGGAAAATTTTAATAACGGAGAAATAAACGGAACTTAAGTAGAAACACGGGAAATTGCAAAATGGAAAATTTTAACAACGGAGAAATAAGAAACGGAACTTCTGTAAATACACGGGAAAATACTTAACGAAACGGGAAAGTCCCGGCAACTCTGCTGCCGGTACTTTTCCCGTTAATTTCAGTAAATTTTTTTTACAGTGTAGAGCAGGTGCAACTTTGTTTTAATTATACCATCTGTTCGCTGCTAAATTATCTATGTTTATTACAATAAAAATCAGACGACATTTTATAAAATGTTAAAACCTTTAACTCCGTTTAAATTTAAAATCAAAATGCATTTTTTTCCTATTTTGCTAAATGCACTCAAAACCCAGTTTTACGCAATATAAATTTAATTTCATGGATTATATTTAATAATTAAAGTTAATTAGGAAATATTAATTACATTTTGTTGAATTCTTTTTGATTAAAACTACAAAAGAACCATTTGTTTTGCTATTAATGCAAGCGAAAGTCTGAAAATTTTCCGCAAGCGTGTCACTTAGCACGTTCTTCCACTAAACGATCGTTCCAGAATCGGGCGATTTCGGTGGAAGAACATGCCAAGGATCCTTGGCACGTTCTTCCATTGAAAAAGTGACGAAAACGCGTGCACCTACCAACTTCGTATGCGAAAAATATACGAAATCGAATGTTTTCTAAAAAATTGAAAGCTGTTATGTTTAAAGCAGGTAATAACATGATCATTGACACAAAAATCTCAATTTTTTTCAAAAATGTCACTTAGCACGTTCTTCCACTCAGCTCTTCAATTATTGTTTATCATCTTGAAATTAATTTATCTACCTATCTTCATCAATTTTTATAAATTGAAAATAATTTATTACAAAATATTTATTTAAAATATTGAGATTGTTGATTGTTCTGTTTTTATCTTAAAATCACCTAATACACTTTATAAAACTAATAATTATAATGTTTAGTATTTTCATTATTACAATTTAATTCTATTACATGGCCCAAAAACCAGTAAAAGGCATGTTTTGTAAGTATTTCATGCTTGGGCCAAAGGTACTCCACCAGACTCCGTATCACAATTTTTTTTAACTAACACCATTTTTTTTTAAATAATAACATTTAACAAAAATAGTTGAAAATTATTCTTAAAAGTACAATACTTAAATTCCATAAGGATTTTAAAGTGTTTAAACTATTGCTTTTTAATAGTTTAGTTTTTTTAATTATTTTTTTTTATTTTTTTTAAAAACGATTCTTTTGGGAGCGAAAGCTATCCCACTTGAAGGTAGTTAAAGTTTTTGGAATTTGTTTATTTTTTCCGAATTTAATTTGGTTTTATTTATGGTATTATATTTTGTTGCGCTTGTTTTCATCACCATAATGACTTTGTTATTTAACCATAAAATCAATCAGATTATTAAAACCAAATATTTTAAAATACTTACAAACAGTTAAGTAACTGTTATTACCGATTTCATTTGTATTTTAAAAGGAATAGAAACGAAAATAATACAATGCCTAGAAAAACCTAATATAACTTGCATGAAAATAAATTTTATAGACACATTTTTTTTTACTTTTAAATCGATACTTTTTATAAACTTCTACTCTGCAGATTTTCATTTACTACACTGGACATTTTGAAAGGAATGAAAAACGTAAATATTTCCCAACAGATGAAAGCATTAAAAAAAAGAATCTCCGTATTGCAAACGTCTAAAAATCTTGTGAAACAAGTCTGATATTTTTCTAATAGATAAAACAGCATTGCAATAAAGACAAGTAAAATACTTTATGGCATAATAGTAAGTAAGGCATGTAATTAGTTATAAAACTTTTATACACCGGAAAACTCGAAGTTATGTAACTAACGAAATTATTATTTCTAAAACTTATGGGTTTTTAAGTATGTGATGTAATACTCACGTAACGTTACAGAAATGTATCCAAATGCATGTATAGTAATTGTAACAGCCATTCTCTAATGTTTTGTTAAATAATCAAAAATAAACTTTCATATAAGTTCTTTTTATGGGGAATTTTTAAACAACCAAACCAAAAAAAAAAAAAGGTCGGGTCGTTTCAATTTACTTCCAAAAAACGGTGAAAGATAGAATATTGTAAAGGTGATTTTTTTTCTCCTAAGTTTACAAAAGTCGCCTTTGAAGTGGTAATGGTTAATTTTAATGGAATTAAAAGGTAAATTATTTTTTGAAAGATAAACCAATTTCTTTTAATAATAATTTTCTGAACCATACTTATAAGTTACAATGTAGCCATTTTTTGAAAAACTACCAGTGCTTAAGTAATTTTACATTTTTAAAAAAAAAATAACGTACAAGATGGGTTTTTTCCCACTTATATGAATTCTAATCAAAAAGAACTACAAACTAAAACGACAGCAGCGAAAATGTTAACGATGTCACAATGTCTTTTAACCTAAAATGAACCCATTGAATCTACAAGAGAATTTGACTTGGGCGTAAATTTTACGAGACACTGTTTATGAATCTTTTATTGCAATGGAATCCAAAATCAGGAAATAAACTTTTTTTAAATGGAGATCTGAAATGAATTGATATAATATATAACAATAAAGACTTACAAGAAAATCTCGATAAAATGTCATATTAATTTTAAAAATTATTAGTTTTAAAATGATTGCTATTGAAAAATGCATAAATATATTATTAAAAAGGCATATTATTATTATAAATCATCATTATAATTTTTCTTCATTAGAAAGGGTTTTAGTTCAATCTTTATTTTGACATGATTATTACCAATATTAAGTTCCACAAGGATAATTTTTCTTTTACTTTTAATTTTCTGTGAATGTTTTTCTTCCTTGAGGGTACTATTATTGCAGTGAAAGACTTTTCCAGGGATGGATTCACTAATGTCATTCACAATCGTTGGCAAGAAAATTTGACACGCGAAAAGTTAACCTAAATTAACAAAATATAAGAAAAGTGAAGACTATAGTCCTGAGAAATTTATGTAGAACAAATTAAGTTACACAATGCCCGAATTTTAAAAAAAGACTCAAGGGGATACGGTACCCAAAACATTATTTCTAGAAATAATAACATAAACTTGTAAATTATAGTGGTTTTATATAATGCTCAATCTAAATAAAAAATTTCTAGCAATAAAAACAAATATTTACAAGTAGTTTTTCATTTTTTTTAAAAAAAAATTCAAAATTTTGAACTTTTTAAAACGCTACTCCTTTTTTAATTTTGAGAATGAATAACTCCACCAAACTTTTATAGTTTGTTTTTAGTACTATTTGTTCAAGAACTGTGCATGTATTTTAAAATGTGAGCTACAGATAAAAAGTAACATGCATTTATACAGAAAATAACAAAAAAATTACAAATTATTGAATTCAACATTTTTTTTTAAAAAAAAAACACTATACATGGTAGACCTTATTCCATGCACAATTTTGTGCACCATTTATATAAGAGCACAGGTTAAAAATCTCAAAATTCTAATTTAATTAGCAAAAAACCTTAGGGATTTATTAAACACAAGATTTGAAAAACGCAAAACAGAGAAAAAAAAAAGGTTGAAGCAGACGAAATACGTATTCAAACTTATAGGAATGACTCCAGAAAATATTTAATAACTTTTTTTCTACAGAAGATATCATTATGAAACTTTCAGTAAATGTTCAGAAAGATATTGTGAATAATAAAAAGTAAAAACTGAAAAATCGATATTTTGACCAAATTTTGGGTACCGTATCCCCTTAAAGTTTTTTCACTGAATTGTAATGAAGGTGTTGATGGTATTCACAAAGTCGTCGTTAATAGGATAATCCTGTAGTGCTTTCTCTGAATCTATATATCAGTCAGAACACTGAAGAGCCAAACAACACATTTTTATATATATTTATTATTAATATATATGCCAATTATTTCATTATAATTTTTATATTTTTACATCAGACTCGAAGACCTACGCAACAAAAATGCCCAATGTAATCAGAATATCTGATCGGAAAATATATCGCTGCCCTTCCGGCGTTCTTCACGCAAGATTTAAATATAAAGAGCTACATTTTTTGTCTATCAAAATCGCTAAATATTAGTAAAAAAAACTTTGTAAGATCCCTTTTATAAATCCAATTAAGTCAAAGTTGGAAAAAAATAACGAAAAAATGTAAGTTTCAAACAATTTTTATGCTTTAAATTATACACTGATTTTTAAGTTCTTTTAACATAAAGGTTTTTACGGTTAAATCGTCGCTAATAGCTCCATTTTTAAAATTTTTGTTAAAAGTTTAGTTTATAAAAGAATTAACTTTTCAAGAGAGGTTTTTTTCACTATCGATAATGTTCAAGAAAAGAGGAACTCTCATTATTGCTTCCTAAAAAAATATCCATATGATTTAAAAAACTTTGAAAAATACCATTTTTTATCTGGTTAAATAGTTAAATACTTTTTTTCTTTTCTTTTAAGTAACTTTAACAAAAAACTACCACCTCAAACATTAATTAATGGAACTTGGTCGGAGAGGCGATAATTAAAATATTTTGAATTTATAATTCCTCTACAGTATAGTAAAAGCTAAGTGCACTAAATTGGTATTCTAAGATAGTTATCATTATCGTTTGGGTAAATATTTATTTAGCTAAAATCGAAGATATAAATGTTTACTAAAATTATATACTTAAGGCATTCTTAAAACTTAATATTTTCTAGTTTCATCTAGTTTTCTACCTCGTCAACGCAAAGAATACACTACAAAGTAAATGTTAATACATAAGGGCCTTGTGGTTAGTTTCGATCAAGGTCTGGCATCTGCTAAAAGAGTGGCTATCTCCTTAGTCCCTGAAGTACAGATACGCGTGTTTAACAATTTTACAGGATATAAAATTTCAAAGGAAATTTCCTTCCTTTGATAGGAAACGGTTTCAACGGACGCAGCCTTTGTGACTGGGTTACAATTCAAGCCCAAAACTGCGAGAATTTCAATATTTTATGCAGAAAAATTTGAATATATTCAAGGGCAATAAATTTCAGAAGTTTCAAAGTAATACTTGGGGGACCAAAATATAGGATTTCCTGAGTTTCAAAAGTTTTGCTGTTTAAGAATGGGATAGAAAAGTTTAATTACTGTAGGTTTTGAGTAGCGCTTTTATATATGTAGACAATACAGAAGTTTTTTATACTTATAATTCTCTTCTAACAACTCTTTGCAAACGAATAAATATTTTGCATCTTCCAAACAATAGGCTAAGTCAGGGTAAAAATATATAAGAAAATAAAACGAAATCGTGCTCCTCAACTTTAAGAAAGGATAAATAAAAATCAAGAATTTTAAATGAACGTCAAATTATAGAAAGGTTTAGGCCAATTCAATATTTATAATACAAACTGCATTTGTATAGCATCACATGAGCTATTATTTCTGCAACGTAAATATAACCTACTAAAAAGAGGGGGGATTTCGATCATTTAAAGAGTATTTAGCTCTAGTTATAATATTCCCTGAATAAAAAATCTAAAAATGACATTAAAAAAAAATAGTTTAAATGCATAAGAAAAGCAAATCAAAGTACTTTGTGGGGCTAGTTTCAAAAGTTGCTTTTACATACAATTTCTTTCAAAATATTATCTTCGGCAAATTGTTTTCAAAAAGTATGAATTTTGTATGTTATTAAGGAAAACCTTTTCTTAAATCGATCCGGTATGTGCAGAGGCATTTATACTTTTTATTCCACCAAAAAAGGGAACAGTTACTTACCTCTTTAAAAAAAATGGCATCATACAAAGTTACACGTTATCAGAATCGAATTTGGACGCTGACACGTATGTTATCTGCTTGTTTTTTAAATGCGAATATTGTAAAAAGATGAAAAGGAACCAATCTATGCTTTCACCCAAAAAGTTAAAAGTAAAAAAAAAAACTTTTTTTTGCTGTGTTAAAGCCTTTCAGAAACTCCGGAAATCAAAATCGAAAAATGTTTGAAGGAATAAACTTTTGTTGTGAAAAAACGTACAAAAATCTTCCCTTTCATCTCTTTTAGGCTCAAACTCAACTGCTTCATACCAGATAATTTAAACGTCTACGTGACAAAATTTCAAAAATATTCTTAGGTTAGTCTCTTGGATTTTTTCTTTTTGAGAAACTACACGGATAACATTTTTTACTTACTTTTATTCTTCTAAATACTTTTAAGGCCAGCATGTGAAAGAATATTTATTGGTATACGTATATTTGTCTTAATAAAATGTTTTTGACATGTCTTCTTTGAAATTTGTCAAGAAAATATTTTTTTTTAATTAGTTATAAATAAAAATACAGAAATAATAAATACACAATACACATAAATACACAATGCTCTACGAAATATCTTTCTATTAGTGTTTAAACTGAACACAATACCATTTTTTTGACATTTACGAATTATATACCCCCCTTCCCCCCTATCTAGTAGATAGATAATAGATAGAGATTTATAAAGTAACAGCACCATTTTTACCTGAAAGAGAATTGTAATAGGTTAAGGTTTATAGATATCAACAACATGAGGATTTTCAAATCCTTTGCTATAACTATTAATAACTTTGTGCAAGTTCAAGTATACCCCATCTAATTAATTCTCACTGCATATCCTTTAAACCGGGGTCATTCTGCAATGCATGGATAAGCTCAAAGAAACATTCATAACGACGATTCATCATACCCTAAACGGAATGAAATCCCAAACACGAACGCTTAAGTTTAGCGCATTGATTTAGCATGGGAATTTACATTAAACACTGTAGCCTGATGTGTCAAGGGTACATTATTAATAATGCATCCATGAATGTTTGATTACGTAGGCACCGGAACAATGTTAATATTTAGATAATAGAGAACTAGAGTTCCTACTTAAAACTTAAGGGCTAATTGAATGGCTTTCGCTTTAATATCAATTACGTCCGTTTTAATGACATAACTGTTAATTTTCCAATTTTATGCTTTCTCCTAAATTAATTTTAAGAATCGACTAAAGTTTATACTAAAGTTTAACCTTTGATCCGTCTCCTGCTTCGGTTTGGTTGACTTAACACCACACTAGAGACGAAGGGTAGTGGCATCGGGCCTGGTAATTTAAGCACGCGGTCAAGTGACGACCATGACTTCTGGAATTGGAAGGTCCAAAGATCAACGAAACCAACTGAGTAGTTATTTTTAAATATAAAACTGTAAAAATAGAGGATATAAAATATTTAACATTGGTTGAGGTTTTTTTCTTTCTTTGTGCCCCTTTATTCATCTTTTTAACTGTATCACCTTTTCTAATCTAGTATTTTAATAAAATATTTTTTTTACCTAATAGATATATTTTTATCCAACGGTTTTCAAGTCAATTGATTGGTATTAGGTTAGGTTGAATTATCGTCGCATTATAGAGCTATACGGGGAGCATATTTAATGCACACTTCCTCTACACCGGATTATTCGTATGACTCTTTTCAACTTTTGGCTGCACGAACCGTTTATACAGGACGGAAGATATTTTAACAATGGCAGTACCTGGTACCTTCGGGTGCATGCAGGGCAAGCACCCGACTGGGCTCCTTTACCCCAATTACTTGAGTAAATGTAAGTACATAAGAAACTTTTATACATGGATTTTTTTTTTGCCTCAATAACTCAAATACAATTCGTTGAAGTATCATAAATCATCGTTCGTAGGTAATTATGAAGCAGAAAATTGAGAAAATTCTGCCAATTTTTCATTAAGAGCCATTAAGGGAATATGCTATGAAAAAAAAACACAAATAGTGACCAATATTCTAAATGATATTAAATATAAAAAAATAATAACAAGTCCAATCCAAAGTTAATTTTTTATTTTCAATATGTAAAAGAAACATAAAAAAAGCTTTGCCAAATTACTTTAAAATAAAAAGTTATAATAATCTAAAATAAGTATTTAAAAAATCTTATCAAACATGTACTACATACTAAGTACATGCAAAAACACAAGAAATGAACTTTTAAGATAATAATGAAAAGAATTGATTGGGTCTCATTATTAGGTTTGCAGAGGATATACTTTTGTTTTAAAAAAGGAATTGAGAATTTTTTTTAAGTTCATGTTTATTCTATTTTAGTTTTATTTTTTTATGGTTTTTAATACAGTAAAAAATCAGTAATCATTTAAATATAAACTTAACATGAACCACAAAACATAACAAGTAAAATAAAATAAAAGATGGCCAAAGTAACAGTATACAATAACAAAGCATGACGGATATAAAAACAATTAGAATATCTATAATAATAAAAGAAAGAGTCTGTTTGTGTGTCTGTCTTCGGATCGTAAAAGACCTACTTATACTGCCCTCAGAAATTCTAAATTTTTAAGATAGATTCCCTTTAATACTAACGTGTGAACCTGAGGCTTAGTTTTTTCATATTTGTTCCATTTTTAGAGAAAATTCGAATTTTCTGAAAAAAATACACCACTTTCGCTCAAATCCGATCATTTTTTTCTCTTTCCTGATGCCATCGGCTGAAAAATTTAAATAAAACTTTTAACGAAAACATTTAAATTCAAAATGTTTATTTTATTCTTTTGCCATTACTTTCAGAAACTAAATGCATTATTTGAAAAATAATTGACATGTTTCAAGTGACGTAATTTCGCCAGTCTTCATTCCCGGATTTTATTGTGGGTTTATTTGATGATTTTTTCATTAATTTTTCTGTTGACTGCATGTATGCATATTTAAGCAATAAATGTATAGTTAAGCTATTACTGGAACTATGATGGTTAATAAAAGCCATCGCACTAGAGCAATTAGTGTTTTTTGTCTTTATTTTTCCGCCAAATACGTTGCCAAACTCGGCAAATTATTAACTAAAATTCGCCAAATAGGCAATTTCTTTTATAAATAATTTATAAGCTGGTCGTGTCATTGTGTTAGAGCTGTATAATGGGTGTGTTTGTAGCTATATCTATTTTCTCGCCAAATTATTTCCCAAAACGCGCCAAATGAGCTAAAAGGTTTTATGTATTTATGAGGGAATTGTGATGACATTTATGAGTGCATTTTATAGCGTATTTTTCATTTTTGAATTTTAAGGCGATGAAACGGGATTTTATAATTTATAACGGGCGGAAACAATAATAAGTTCATGATCCTATAACAGGTTATATGGTACACATATTTGGAATCTATTTGATATTTTTTTATTCCGTGCGAAGAACGGGTATAAATTTGCTAGTTTATAATAAAAAAATAAGCTACAAAACACAGGAATTGTAGTGTAACAAATAGGATAAGTTTACGAATATAGGATAAGTTTACGAATTGAAAGAGATAATAAAACATAACTACTATGTAAATAAAAATGCATAAATTGTATACATGTTAAGAACATAAAAACAAATTAAATACTAAGGAGTTGTATAAGTTTGTTAAATGTATGCCAAAATGTTTAACTTTTTTTTATAACTTGGTTGAAAATGTAAAGAAATATTAATGTTGAACTTCAATTGTTGAATTAATTTTTTTTTCAACTTTTCAAACTTTTCAGTTATATAAATCATGAATTGAAGTTGTTGGGCGTACAATGTTTTATTAAAAACACTACTCCAAAAATTTCACTTTACAACACTACACTAAATCTTTAGGAACCAAACAAAGAAAGTTAATAAAAAAATAAATAAAATTAATTTTGAGCTTCTATTTTTTTAAAGTAATTCTTATATTGCTTTACCATTAAGAACTGTACACAGTATTACATTCAAAGACAAAATATATAGTCAAACTATAAAATTTGAATTATGATAATTTATAATGGACTTAATTTACATTTAAGTTAACAAAAAACTAACTCAACGAACAAGCAATATTTAAGGTTCAAAATGATTATTATTTTATTATTAATTTATTTATTAATTTATTATTTAATAAAAAAAAGTGTGGAACATACAAAAAAGTGGTAAAAATGTTGAATGGTCAAAAAAAATTCACTTATCTTAATCATTGCTAATTTTAGAACAAATAATATTTTGGAATAAGTGAAAAAAAGAAAGCACATTTAAAAAAAAAATAGTAATATAAATATTTCATGTCCATTTCTGTTACTTGATTGGAAATTTAGATTGTATATTAAGTTTTAAAAAATTACAATTTGATTGTAATTTTTAAGTTTATCAAAAGTATTACAACCAGTTATTCAGATTCACATACCAAAACTTAAACAATTACACTTCAATTCCTTAATCTACTCAAATGAATTAGTTTAAGAAAATAAAACTACTAAATCAACTTAATTGTACTTTTACGATTAAAAAAAATACAAAATCACATTTATAAGTACTATTACAAAATAATATACGTACAGTAAAATACACAGTATCTAATTAATAGTGATTATGACATTATAATAAAATGACTCGTATATTACACAATGATGGCACTACGTTTTCTTTTAGTAAGAGCAATCTAGATAATATTTTGATTCATGTCCCCCATTGGAAATTACTCAATCTATCAAAACTAATTCTTACAAAAACAGCCTTTAAAAAATAGATTAGTTTTGATTTCCAAGACAAAACATCATTATTTACAAACACACATACGATATGGCTGATCAAAACTCCTACTGCTAATTTGTATTACAAATTCAACTGGTTGTAAAAAATAAAATTGGATAAGAACTGTCAAACCCCTAGTTGAAGGAGATTTTAGACATAGGCAGGGTGTTCAGAAAATGTGCTTCAAGTAGGGCCTTTTAAATTCCTATCCAATAGCAAATTCTGTTTTGATAAGAAACAGTATAAAGTACAAGTTTACTAAGACAATTGCTTCTTATATTTCTCCACTACTTAAAATGGGCATTAAAAATTCATTACATGTTCAAACTGTCCAGAATGTACTGTAAGTACTTAGTGTTTCTGTTATTTCCGAAATACAAAAGTTCAAAGTTTGTATTTTCATCAGAAAAAGCATTAATTACGAGTATGGCTTAAATAATGGCTTCTGAGGGCCGCCCACTGTTCAAAACTTGCATTACATATTCGGCACATGCTTGGCCTTTCCAGAATATGCTTTAAATAATGTTTCTTCAGTTCCTTCCTAACTGCAAATGTCTCGCTGCAAACTTTGCATTGGTGAATGATGACATCATGAGTGTCGCGGTGGGCCCTAAATTCAGCCTTGTCCTCAAAAGTTTCCTCGCACACACTACAAATGTAGGCAATTTCATCTTGGTGGCTTTGTTTATGGTCTTTTAAGGCCTCTTTGGATGCAAAGATTTTGTCGCAAATGTTGCATGGATATGTAGGAACTGTGTTATGAATTTTTTTGTGCTCATCGAGGTCATGTTGGGCTTTGAAGCCTTCATTGCACACCTTGCATATGAAAGGCTGGCGTCGACTGTGGACTTTCTTGTGCTCCAAGAGCTGAGCTTTTGAGTTGAATTTCTCATTGCAGTTCTTGCATGGAAGTTTCTTTTTATTCCCGTACCCCATATTTTTCTCTCTGGAATTTTTTCTTGTTGTGCAAACATCCAAGTGGTCTGTCAGTAAAGATTCCATTCCAAAAGAGACATCGCAATGCTTGCAGGTAAATGATTCCTCAGTAAACATATCTACTACCGTCATTCTACAAGTGGCTTTATGTTTTATAAAATCTGACTTCAAATTAAAGCTTTCACCACATCTGCAACCGTGAGTCTTCTTCTGAGAGCCATTCTTTTGGTTATTGTGGATTTGCTTGTGTGCTCGAAGATCACTTTTGAACTTGAACTTATCATCGCAAATAGTGCATTCAAAAGGATGGTCTTTTTCATGGGCTGACTTGACATGATCAGATAAATCCTCTTTAAAAATATAACTTTCACTGCAAATTCGGCAAGTGTGCATTTTGCCCTCGTTGTGCATTAGCATGTGGTTATCGTATTCATTCTTTGTAAGGGATTCTTCACAGATATCACATGTAAATCTTTTCCTGCTGTGGCTTTTTTTATGGGTCTCCAACTCTTGCTTTGTCTTGAATGCCTCGTCACAATCATTACAAACATATATCATTTGCTTTGACGGCGATTCATCTACTCTTTTTGACTTAGGTTTTCTACTATTTTTTGCATCGCTTTTCAATGAAACCTTGCCATTATCATGAACAAGCATTTTATGGTTCTGCAAATCAGCTTTACTGTTAAATTTTTCTTTACACACTTTGCATTTTAGAAAGGAAAGACCTGCAACGTGTACCATTTTGTGGTCTTCGAATGACCCCTCATCCGAGAAGCTTTCATTACAAACATCACAAACGAAAGGTCTCTCTTCAGGATGGCTTAAGTAATGCATTTTAAGAGCACTTTTCTTGAAAAAGTCAGCCCCACAAATTTCGCACATATATCCACAGTCGTGTCTCTTCTTGTTCTTTATTTTGTGAAATTCGAACTTGTGAGTCGCCAGATCTTCCTTGGTAAAAAACTTTTCAGAACACAACTTACAAGCAAATGGTTCTTCCCCTTTATGAGTTTTGTAATGGTTCTTCAGAGAAATCTTACGGACAAAACCAGCACTGCATAAGGTACAGATAAACTTGCAGACTGACGCAGCCTCTGTGTCATCATGAATGGTCAAGTGTCTGCTGAGACTGGCAGCTGAGGAAAAACAGTTTCCACAAATGGTACAACCGTGTCTCTCGACATTTCCACGCAAAGGTAAAGGAAAGGAATCAGACGAGACAGGTTGAGGTTCAAGGTGCTCCACAACAATGCTGTGTGGATCTAAATCCTGAACCATGACAACACTGGAATCTATTGGAGTAATGATGATATCATTCGAATCCAGATTTTGTATGACACTTTGATCATTTTGAGCACTTTCTTCTGTTTGAGAAGCAAAATCTTGTTGCACTGTGTTATTATAGTTGTTATCCAAGTTGAAAAATTCAGTTGGATATACTTTTTCATTTTCTACAGAACTTGCAGTTTTAGGCACACCATTTGGAAACTTTTTTGCGAGGTATTTGGCTCTTTGTTCTTCTAAGTGTTCTAAATTTTCTCCAAGTTCTTTTGTGTGCTCCTTATAATGCTTCAACAACGTATTTTTGCGCACAAAAGCCTTGCTACAGATAAAACAGGAATGTGGTAGAACTTTGATCTTGTTCTCTAATATAGGAAAGGATTTCATATCGGGAAATGACATTTTGGTGATTTTCTATTCTCTGTAACACTACTACCTGAAAGAAAAAACACATTATAAATCATTTGAATATTATGTGAATTAATAGTTTACCTTCAATAACATGATTTAGCTATTAATTGTATTGCAAGAAAGGAATGCACATTTCCAGCTACGATAAAATATGAAAATTAATCTGAAACTCAAATGTTAAAAAGGATTACTAAGATAAAAAAAATAATAACAATTGTTTGAGCATTTTTCTTAAAATGATGCAAATTATTTTATTTTCATGCAGTGGAGTTTAAGATACAGAAAGGTATTTTGCATATTCCTGTACCCTGCAAGAAAAAGCCGAATAACGTGCAAAAGCGTAACGTGCAAAACGTTGTGCGTTGCAAGCTTAAAAGTTTTTATAAAGGACAATACACATGTTTTAAAAAATTGGTTTTAAAATTTTGCTGACATCAGATCTATATGGATTGAATTTCTTTAAAAATATGCAGAAAACATTAAAATAATATGCAACAATTTGTTATGTATGTAGCACATTTAAATTGTTACATCAAAAGAAGTTTTTTAATGCTTTAGTACCAAAAACCTATACAAAACTAAGGTTTAAAATGCAACTAGAAGTATGTCAAGTATTTTTGTTTTTTTTAAATGATGGAATTTAAATTTTCTCTTCTACAATTATCATGATATTTTCTATAAGTTAAAAAAAATATTACTTTTACACACATTTTATTTCTACTTTTTTTTAATTACATGTTAATTTTAAAACTAATTTAAATGTGTGACACTATAATATACATGCTTTTGTCAAAAAAAATATTTTAAGCAGGATTTTTATTTGAAAAGTTGTCACTTTTTGTACAGTCATCCGTTAAAACTTTAATAATAGATATTGTACTAATATAGACTGTCAAATTCAGCGTATAAAATAATAAGATAAATTCATACCAGTTTAACTTTTTAAAAGCTTTACGAATTGTGTCATCAAGAATAATTCTTCTTTTCTTCCATCAGCCTTAATTTTAAAAAATAATAATTTTAATAATTGATATTAAAGGAAATGTGAATTCGTATAAATAGGTACATGCAGCATATATATGTACCTAACTATTACAGATACTAAAAGTAACTTAATGTATTTCTATTAAATAAAATATGTGGGAAATACATAGTCAAAAATACATTTTACATATTTTTTTTTCTAAATAAAAGGAAATAAATATGATTCTGAGTTTTTTTTCTAAACTATATTTATAGATAATATTATACTTATAGGAATAAAATATCATTCTTAAAAAATAAATATTTTAGTATTTAACTGTTCTAAGGACCTAAGAAGTAGAAAAATGACAATTATTCAATGAAAAAAAGTGCTTTTAAAAATATTGTTGGATATAATCGATTAGTTTCCTTTCCCATTAACGGTATGCATGGTAATAGGTAATAGATCTCTCTATAATTACAATGCAGATTTTTTGCAATCATGCTTGAATAAACCATGTGACACCCTAGTAGCAATTTTTCATCGACCGATAATCAAATTTTCATTAAAAACTGCCTGTTACGTCGATAACTCATCGGATATGACCGCTCGATGGAGCAGCCTACGATGAGTTTTTCCGATGAAATTCCGATCATACGTCAAGAAGAAATCGAAAAGATTCTGATGAGTAATACTCGAAACCTCATCGTCCGATAGAATTTAGTACACTTTCCGATAAAATTCCAAACAGTTTATGACATGTTAGTACAAAAGTTACCACATGCAAGACTTAAGAACAAATTAAGGTTATTGAATTTTTTTTTTAAAGAAATAATGTAGGTGAACATTATATTTCTTTAAAAAAAATAATAAACTTGTCAAGGTTAAAAATTTATAAACCTACTTGTACTGTACTTTGAGTAAAGTTTTATGTTGGTAGTATAGATTTTGTACAAACTAAATGGCAATGCGAAATCCAATACATCTGGACACCCTAAATTGGCATCTACTATTTTTTTATTAAAATAATGTTTAAAAATTATTTAAAATTTCTGCTAATTTATACAAAAATTAAAGCATTTATTCGTTTAATCAATGCAATGAATATTTTATCCATATTTATTTTGCTTGTGTAGGGACATAGCCAAAAGGGGGAATATGGGGAAAATGTACCATCCCGAAATTCTTACAATTTATCAAATATACCTTACGGCTATGTTAATGTAATATCCAATAAATTATTAGTACATTAACCCCCCCCCCCCCCCTCCCCAATAAAAGAACTTGCACATATGTAGATGGGGAACAGGTCATAAAAATAAAGAATCTTCTATTTCAAAAGTCCTGCAAATAATATAAATAACAGCTGCGACAAAAAAAATATTCAATAAATTTCTGTAATACAAATAAAAATATTTAATAAATTTCTGTAATACAAATAAAAATAATAAAATTCTGTAATACAAATAAAAATATTTAATAAATTTCTGTAATACAAATAAAAATAATAAAATTCTGTAATACAAATAAAAACCCCAAGTGTATTCATTGTACAATAACTTTTAACTCTAAAGGGGGTGTGATCTTATTCATTGGTTCTTATAAATACTTATAACAAATCAACATTTTAAATCAAAAACAGACAAATATCTAGAAAAACTACATTTTCTGTATGTATTACGTTTCATTTCATATGCCTACAATTTCGAATTTTTTAAGTAGTAACATTAAACTCCTGAAATAACTGAGCATTCGATCCCTCAAATCCCTTACAAGTTATTTCATTTACACATTCCCGCATATTGTACACAACCCCATATTTTGCAAGGACGCTATGGGCACCTACACAAACATCTTAAGTAGAAGCGGCATGCAGTAAAAATTATTCATTTTTCAAAATCAAAAAGTTGGTAAAATACTTACTATACTAATTAAAACCCTATTACATGAACTTTACGTTCAATGATTATCATTTAAGTATGATTTCACAAGAAAAACTAAACGATCACTTTTCTAAATTCCTAAATTTTCATACTTGCCCATCAATATTACTAACAAATAAATTCACACAGCTTGGTTCGGAAAAATCGATACCGAAACTACGTTTTGGTTTAGTTGGAATTAACTTGACAGTGAGCAGTCCTTAAAAATGGAAAATATATCTTAAAATTTTTATATAACGTTTAATAGTGAAAGTTTTATTTAATACTAAACAACGAATGTCCGTTATTCTCACATGTTGAAAAAGAAATATTAATTGATGGAAGTGATGGAGGCCTCATTGTTTTCAATCCTCATAATACATGCTTCTCCACCAGTGCTCTCCACATGCCGCCCGCCGTAGTTTCGGTTTGAGTGTGTTTCGTTGGACGTAGTTATTATGATTATTATTGCTATTTTATAGTGATATTTTTCCGAATTTGGAAAGTTTAGTATTGTTTAGTGGGTCGGCCGGCGCTTCTAAAAATTAGGTTGATTTGACGATGAAGATACGAAGATGCTGGGGTAAGATTTTACCCCAGCAAGTGATCTCGAAGAGTTGGCGAGTTTTTCCACAACGACTTGAACATATGAGGCCGACAATCTAGGTATGAAAAAGAAGTTGAGAAAGGAACAAAGATGAATCGCTGTTTCAATTCATAATTCATTCACTGTTCAATTTAACAAACGTTCGACTTTTTAAATATCAATAACTCAAAAACTAAGATTTCAAAAACAAGTTACTTTTTTGTCAATGTACTAAAAATAATCTACTTCTAAGCTGTCAATGTGTTCAGACCATTAATTTATTTAACTTGGCCCAAAAGATAAATTACAATTTTTACAAGCGTTCACTTATTCATGAAGATGATTCTTCAGCATAAAAGAGCTTTTATAACAAATTCCCTCGATAAAAAGTATAGTTTATAAAGAACCCATAATTACTTAAAGTATGCAGAACTTAATAAAGTTACCTGTGAAGTTTGACAAATCTTTTTTTACGCCACTCTTTGCAATTAAGAACTACACAAGAATTTGGCATCTTGTACGATTTACTTAAAAGTACCGCAATTAAAAATATTTTTCTGGTGATAAAAAAAATTACATAATTAAGAATAATCCAACGTTGGACGAATTTAATCAAATATTTATGATTAAAGCCAGAAGAAAAAATAAGAAATATGGGGGAAAATCGTCAGCAAAAACATTTTAAAAAAAACTCCCTGCGGCTGGATGCTAGAAACCCACGTGACTGGGGACATATGTGAGTCACCATTCAGGTTTGCTAGCCTACACTTATCTGGTTTTTAGGTATGGCAACAATTGACTTAGTTCTAACGAAACAGTAGCGATAAGTTGCCATTTGTTGCAACTTTTCTCATCTTGAACGATTTTCATGTTTGGTACGTTTTTAGAAGCTGCTTGACTATTGAATGAGCAGTCCATTCTATTTATGTCTATGATCGCGCGCAGCCACTGGTATGTTTTAACCCAAGAAAAACTTTTCTATAAAATAGGGTTCTTGCAGAAAAAGAAGGCTTGGCCATAACTAGTCAAGTTAAAAAGAAAACCAAGTTCAATAAAAGTTGCTGAGGTATAAAAAAACAATTTATCTTGTTTTACGTCAACTTTTATCCTTATGTAGTTATAAATCCTTACTATTAGACAAATGTTTGTGTTCTTACTTCATTTTATACAAAGAAATTTTACAATTACATTAGAATGAAAATGAAACTTTATTTCAAATTTTATAGTATTATTTGTACATCTCAAATCCATTTGGGATTCATTTTAACATAAAGTCGACTCTTCAAATAAAATTTGCATGTAAACTGGGTAGTTTTGCACTTCACATTGTTTACTAAATTTATTACAAAAGTTCTATTTGAAAAAATTCATTAAAAAAATTTAGTTAAAAGGTTTAAAATGCATCAGTCGCTGAGGGCTGTAATGCGAAATTTCCCAGACCAGAGTCCTTTTCATTTCATCAACCTTGTCTACCACCTCCCTAACCACCTTGTCCTGCAAATGCACCACCTTGTCTGCCTCCTTGACCTCCTTGTCCTCCAAATCCACCTTGTCTGCCTCCCTGACCTCCTTGTCCTCCAAATCCACCTTGTCTGCCTCCTTGACCTCCCTGTTCTCCAAATACACCACCTTGTCTACCTCCTTGACCTCCCTGTCCTCCAAATCCACCACCTTGTCTGCCTCCTTGACCTCCTTGTCCTCCAAATCCACCTTGTCTGCCTCCCTGACCTCCTTGTCCTCCAAATCCACCTTGTCTGCCTCCTTGACCTCCCTGTTCACCAAATCCACCTTGTCTGCCTCCTTGACCTCCTCCTTGGTTACCACCTTCAAAATCACCACCTTGTTCTCCACCACCTTTAAATTAAAAAAAATAGATATTTTCAAATTTAACGTTTTATTCGGTAACAAAAGACAATGCAATACATATAGTAAATAATAAGTTTTTAGCAGTTAATATAAAAAAAAAAGAAAAGAAGGAAAAAATCTTCAAGAAAGGTTATTAGTTTCATACCAATAAATTATTATTATTATTATTATTATTATTATTATTATCATTATTATTATTATTATTATTATTATCATTATTATCATCATTATTATCATTATTATCATTATTATCATTATTATCATTATTATCATTATTATCATTATTATCATTATTTCATTATTTTCATTATTATCATTATTATCATCATTATTATTATTATATTATTATTATTATTATTATTATTATTATTATTATATTATTATTATTATATTATTATTATTATTATTATTATTATTATTATTATTATAGTTCAAATGAATTTTTCTCTGCATTCATAATGCGTGACACATTAATTTACGAGATTTGAATTTACTCAGTATTACCAGTGGTATTACTTAGTAAAAGTATGTATAAAATATTAATCACAAATCAGGAAATTATAGTGTAATGCGTACTTTTAAAAATCCCCGAAGAATACTCAATTATCAAATTTAAACAATTTAAAAATTATAAATAGTGTTACCATCTGTCCATGAACTACGTAATCCGTTTAATAAATTACCAGATGTTATTTTTCATTCAAATTCGTTTAGTTGTTATAAATATTTTCAACAACTAAACGAATTTGAAGAAGAATAAATTTTGAACAATACTTTGACCGATATTGCGATTTAAAAAAATAAAGCGTTAGCCCTATGACACTGACAAGGACACTTCATGGTGAATGAGACCGAATAAACATTTTTTTTATGATTAATGTAGGCAGCCGTTTATTTAAATGATAAATGTAGCTGACTTATATGGCTCTTTAATCCCACTTTTTGAAATTGGTTCGAATATTTTGTTGTAAAATTATTTATTGAAAATTTAAAAAAAAATACTCTATATTTCAACCAATTTCAAAAAGTTGGGTTATAGATCCCTGAAAGTCAGCTACATATACAATATCTTATAAAAACAAATAGGTTTGTAACAGAATCTGTCACTTAACCCAATTCCACACAACAGTTGTATTTAATAGGTAAAAAGGCTTCAAACACAGCATTAATTCTATATTAAACATTTGCATGCTAAATTTGGCTAGTTTCATTTATTTTATTTCGAAAATTCAATAATTATTACTTATTATCGTTTGCAAAAATTAATTTATTTTCAAAGAATAAATATGTAATATTCCTCGCTTTTAAATAGAATGAAAACATTTCATATCAAAATACAAAGAATCTCGTAGTCGACGTGATTTCAAACTGATCGATGTCGCAAAAATAATTTTATTTTAATTTATTGTCTGAAAGAATTAAAGTTTCTCGAGCGATTGTTGCGAATGGCAATGGTGATTTAATTCTAATAAAAATGGCTTCCTATGCTTTTTAAATGAGCATTAAATGTTGCAGTTTTTTAAATAATTGAAGTACTTCGAATTCGAATTCTTCTCTGAAATTTTCAATGTATTCTAATTTCGATGCGCTGAATTTTTTGACGTATCACACTTGTCCGTAGCATTTGTAGTTTGGGATATGAAAGTGGGTGACAGACAGACAAACGGACTGAACGATTATAATACCTTCCACTTTTTACGTTATAAACGTAGTGTGGAAGCTAAAAATGCAATGTGACTTAGAGAGTCGTTTTTTTTCATTGGATTAATTATCCATTGGATTTTATTCCATTCGGGTTTTTTTTTCACACTGGTCCTTTAGTTTGGAGACAAGCGGTCATTTGATCTAATTCGCTCGTAAAACTTTACGAATTTTGACCTACCCCGACCTCGTCCTCCTTGACCTCCTCCAAATCCACGACCAGGAGGTGGACCTCTTCCGTTAGGTCCTTTTCCCCTTCCTCCTCCGCCTCCTCTTGGTGGTGGCGGTGGTGGTGGTTGATCGCCTTCATCTTCTTGGTCATATTCTTCATTTTGACTTTCGACGTTAGGAAGCATTAGCATGCAGAATAGAGCCATGTAAAGGGCGACAAACTAAAAGATAAGGAAAAATATAGGTTTTGTGCCAAAAGTATCGTCTGTGATCGTTTTCATCTTCTTCGTCATATTCTTCATTTTGACTTTGGACGTTAGGAAGAAGCAGCATGCAGAATAAACACATATAAAATGCGGCAAACAGTAAGATAAGGGGGAAAAAATTAGGATTTGTTAGGTACTGTGCCAAAAGTCTCATCTATGATCGTTTTCATATTCTTGGGTCATATTCTTCATTTTGAATTTGGACGTTAGGAAGAAGCAGCATGCAGAATAAAGCCATGTAAAGGGCGGCAAACTGTAAGATAAGAAAAAAATTTGGTTTTGTTAGGTACTGTGCCAAAAGTCTCATCTGTGATCGTTTTCATCTTGGAAATTATTCTTCATTTTGACTTTGAACGTTGGGAAGCAGCAGCATGCAGAATAAAGCCCTATACTGGGCAACAAACTAAAAAGATATGTAAAATTTTTGGCTTTTATTAGGTACTATGAAAGTAGTCTGCAGCCATGGTTCCACTTAAAAATTCCACAAACGTTAAGCGTATTTAGAACCAAAAGTGTATAAAGGGAGACAAACTAAAAGATAAGGAAAAATTTTAGCTTCTTGTTAGGTACTATGCCAGTAGTCTGCAGATATATGGTTTCACTTGAAAATATCGAAAATCAAAATTTCACTAATGTTAAACGTCAATCAGAACCAGAAGGGTATAACTCCGAAATCGGACAAATTGTAATTTTTTATTATTTTTTATAGTCTTAAATTTTCTAAGTTGCTGAATCTGTGACATGAGACAAAGAAGTGCGATATAAATTAGCACTGATTTTTTAAATTTCAAAGTATTTTCTCCAAAAGTTTAATAATCGAATAGTTTATGGTAATAATGTAGAGATGAATATTGTGTCTAAATTTTAAAAGAAAAAGTAGAATTCAGAGAGGTATAATAAATATTGGTAATTTGTTTGATAATCTTTTAAGGATGCACTCGAGCCAAGTTTATAAACAATCGAAATAGGCTTCTACCTAGAGAGGCAAAATTTCAAGGGTAGTGTCAGTTTGGAAATCAATTAAAGTATTAATATGAAATATTTCAAGCGTTAATAATTTCATTTTTTAATGAAAGAAGTAAAAGCATCAAGTAAATAAGGAAGTCACAAATTAGATTACATAACTTATTTTGTAAACCATCAATTGTCGTCATATTTAAACTAAATGAACTTTATGTGTCTACAAAAATAATAACCCCCAATATGAAATCTAGCCTTTTGTGACATATTCTTAAACCTTATCCTAACTTCAATCTGTTTGTACCATCCACTGTATTTGACGTTTGACTTAACAAGTGGCTCGTGAACAGGTATGTCATTTTATCACTATCACTGCTCTGCTGGTGAATTAATTTTTACTTCAAATTCGGTTATCTTAGCCTATCAAAACGCATTAAAATATATTTCAGAGTAGAAAGCTTTAAGAAGAAAATACCTTCCATAGGTCGCTTTTATCTTTAACATATTAAATAAGGACTCTCATGATAAAAGCTTAATTTTTCCATAAAACGAAAACAATGTCACGGGTAGAACTGAAATAGTTTTACGATGCGCACTAAGACCGAAATCACTGTTTACGCCAAGCCGTGTCTTTTATAACTGGAATATTTTATCATACTCTGTCATCAATGATACTACTGTGAGATTGAGGAAATCGGAAATCGAACAATAACCGACGTGTGTCGGCGCGAAGCGCCCTTACTCCTTCGTCGAAGGCTTCCCAAAAAGGGGTTAACTTCAGACTGGGAATAAATGTGGACAAAGTCCTCGCTATAAACTGGAAAATGGGTGCCACAAGGGCTCTGCAAAGCAGGATCTAAAACTTCTGAAAGGAAACAAGCTATTAGTAATCAAATAATAAAAGCATTTTAAGAAAAAGACATAACATAAAAGCACAATAAAAAATGGACATAACATGGACAAAACACATATGCAGAAAAGCATCGTCAAAATAAAACAGTAAAAAAAAACATGTCAAGTTGACACGCAAGTCAAAAATTACCAATCTGGATCGTGGTGTATGGTCCTGGGACGCTTGAACTTCTGTTCAACAATAGGGTCATAGAGAGGAGTCTGCAATTTGTCTGAGGTTGTCATATGTACTGTTCTGTAGTGAAGTGTTGTAATTGTGTGAAGCAGTGAGGATGGCAGTGTCAATAGTGACAGTGAGATTGAGTAACTGTGCTTCAGTTTATTAGTATTTAAATGATTATTATTGATGACATGGTAATCATCAATGCCAACTGTCTCAGTTTAACTTAAAAGTTAACAATAAAAATTATTGATTTGCATAATTTCAAAAAAATACTCAGTTATTAACTTACCATTAATTTCCCCATCCTGGAGTTATATAAATCCTTCTTTTACACGTTTCGGAGAGGAAAAAACTTTGACAATGTCACGGTCGGCAGTGCAACTGTCTTCTTATACTGAATTTCCCGCCCATCTCTGTCACGCAAAAGCTTACGTGGCCATCCTGACTTAAACAATGAAACTATTCAAAGAATTTATAATAAAATTACGAGGAAAAATAGGTGGACACCATATGTCGAGGCACGATGTCAATTGAATGCCGAAATCTGGCAACCGAAAAAAAATCAAATGCCATTTTAGAATTGCTACTTGCATCCTGATATTAATTCGTCAGCTTACGAATGAAAAGCGTGAGAACCATTATGCAGAAGCAAAGAATAAATGAATGTTCATAATTTCAGTGTATTATGGAATAAAAAAGCTTGTTATATTTACGCACAAACGTCTAATGTTGGCAATAAAATTTATGTAAGTGCTCATATTAAGACGGAGCTAATTTAGAAAAGAGTTATTTTGAATTGTTTCGCTCATAAAAATAGTTACGCAGATGTCCTGAAATTCTTTTCTCCATTCATTGGATCTCAGAATTCGCATTTATGGAAATTCCCCAAGTCCTTAAAAAAAAAGCAGACATTTTGTGAACAAAGGGTACCGCAATTTATTGTATTTCTTATAGGGTTTGGCTCTTTTGCCGACAAGGAGCATAAGTTAACGTAATTTTTAGTTATCTTAGAATATGGACAGAATGCGGCAACTTTCTGTCACTGGTTCAGGTTGGTGTAAGGTATGTTAATCTAAAAACGATGAGAAAGCCCTATACAGTTAAATTAATCTTAGTTTCGACTGCGAAGGAAAAAAACATTTTTCCGCATCCTTCTTTAAGATATACATCCTCATCAATTTCATTTTTACATTTAAAAAGTACTCTTATTATAAATAGTCAGAATAAGCATATTGCTGAATTTTCAAGATTTTTTCAAGTCATTGCATTAAAGAAAAAGAAAAAAACTCTTACGTAGAATATAACTTTATAACAAGTCATTTTTTCTGCAATACATTTTAATATTATATGACGTTTTTTACATTTTGTTTGAAATTTGATTATTTAATTTTAAAAAGTAATTTACTTTGGTATCTTTGTAAATTTACAAATAATAAGTTTATTTAATATGAAAAGTAATGTATATTTACACTTGTAATTGAAAAGAAAGGCACTCATGGAGAAATTGTGTGGAATACAAGCAAATTGAGTTTTTGATTTTCTAGGAAAACATATTGTAAAATAGGCAAATGAAATCTTTATTAATTTTAAAAATCTAATTGAACCTGCAAAATTGTCCGCATCGAACTGTTTCTCAAACGTTGACAGTTTCATTTTGTGTATTCTAAACCTCTATGGTAAGAACGCACTTGAAATTAAGCGAGACAAAGCATAAAACTAAACTTTATTAACTTTTTACGCATTATAACAATTCTAAAATTGTCTGCATAGAAGTCTCCACTAAATTTTTAACTAATGATCTGAGTTAGCGTGGTGATGTACGAAGAGAAAAACGTGTATTCTGATGTGCCCAAAATAAAGTTGAAAATCACTTGAAAACTAGATTGAGAGTTTGTTAGCATACTATAATACTAAGGGCATTAACAAAGAAATCTGTTCTTTATTTGCAAATTACTTCAGTTATCACGACAGTTAATACTTGAAATTTCATAATTCTTATAGCTATCTTATTATTTAAATACAATGCTTATGACATATTAATGATGCAATTATCTATATACATAAAAGGCAACTTCCGTTTGTCGGTATAAGACACGATATCTAAAGAACCACGCAACAGATCGTCACGAAATTTGGCACAAAAATTCATCTCATCTCCGGAACAAACATAGGCTAAGAATTTTTCGAATCAGACCATTCCTTCTATCGTTTTCGAACGTTTTTATTCGAATTTTCTGAAAACACTACACCACTTTGGCTCAAATCCGTCCTTTTTTTTACTTTCCTGATGCCATCGGCTGAAAAAATTAAATAAAACTTTTAACGAAAACATTTACAATTGAAAATGTTTATTTTATTCTGTTGCCATTACCTTCAGAAACTAATTTCATTATTGAAAAATAATTGACATGTTTCAAGTGACGTAATTCCGCCAGTCTCCATTCCCGGATTTTATTGTGAGTTTATTTGATGATATTTTCGTTGATTTTCCTGTTGACTGCATGTATGCATATTTAAGCAATAAATGTATAGTTAAGCTATTACTGAACTATGATGGTTAATAAAAGCTATTGCACTAGAGCTGCATATAAGTGTTTTATGTCTTTATTTTTTCTCCAAATACGTTGTCAAAATCGCCAAATTATTAACTAAAACTCGCCAAATGGGCAATTTCTTTTATAAATAATTTATAATCTGGTCGGTTGTTCGAAGGTCATTGTGTTACAGCTGTATAATGGGTGTGTTTGTAGCTATATTTTCTCGCCCTTTATAACGAGCGGGAACAATAACACAAGTTTATGATCCTATAACAGGTTATATGGTACACATATTTGGAAAGATTTGATAATTTTTAATCAGTGCGAAGAACGGGTATAAATTTGCTATCGTTATTATTGTGTTTATTTTCATTCAATTATTATTGTATTTATTTTCATTCAATTATTATACATATCTGCATTGATTTAGTACTGTATACATTTGCATTGAATTCTTAATTTTTCTGTATTTGTATTGAATTATGGTAGAAATTTGTACTGCTTATATTGTATTTATATCTACAAAGTGTCCAAAAAAAAATTACTTAATTTATTATAGAACTCCCTTGAATTGCGTTAAAATAAATGTTTGAGACCCTTTTTGGATTTAGCTGTTTCCAGTTTTTCAATTTTTAATTCTTACTGATTATTTTTTACTTAAATACGTATTCTTTTTAATTTGAGCTTCTTATTATTAGGTATTTTTGAAATTAATATTAATCATTACTATATCCAAGTTGGGTAATTAAATGGAAAATTACTGGGTAATCTTCATATCTTATGTAACTAAAATGAAAGAAAAACAAGAAGTTCATAAAGAACTAAAATAGCCTACTTTCCTGTTACTTAAATACTTACTGAAGTTCTAATCGGAAAAAAACTAGGTTCCTAACAGTAAATATCATCAACAACCGTTTCTACACTAGATTTATACACATTAGAAAAAAAAATCGAAACATAGCATCCAGCTATAATTTAAACTTCTAAAAGCCAAAATCAACTATTTTCCTTAATATTCTTTCGCAAATTAAGTTAATATTATTTATCGTCTGCTCGATTTATTTGTAGTTCGAAGAATAATTAAATATTTATTAATAACAAAAGTAATGAAACTACTCCGAACTGCATTAAAAAATAAGAAATGTAAATTAAAACTAAGCATAATTGCATGCAAAAGTATGCCTTGCCGCTTTCTTGGTAGATAATTAATGAATAATCAAAGAATCAAATTGTGCTACATTTTATGACATCATTCCAAACTGATTCATGAAAATATTATTTTGCTTCAAATATGTTTAAATAAATAAAGTTTCTCATGCCATTGTTGATTTGGCAACAGTGATTTAAATGACTCAAAATTGAATTTCAATGCTAATTCAATGGGAAATTCGCCGAAAGATAGTAGATTTATGTCCGTCCGGACGTACAGACAGACGGATAAAAAGTATGAAAGTTGGGTATCTGAGGTCATAGCTTTCTAACAAAAAAAGAATTTTTAAGATCCGATGGATAGAACCGATTTTGGAAGGGGGGTACGGACAGACAGACGGACAGACGGACATCGACCGCATGTCAATACCTACTTTTTCATTTTTTTAATTCGAAAGAATTAAAAAAAAGAAAAGTAGTCTAAAAATAGTTAAATTGACTGTTAAATTATTTTTCCACCTCTAGCCGTGCAACGTCGGGTATAACAGCTATTTTAAATATACCGTGATGTGAAAAACGTTAAAAATTATCCAAAGCTTCTTAATTTTTAACGCAAACTCTCTATTAGAAACCTATATATTTTATGAGATAAAATGGTTTTACATTTTGATCTACCCCTATAACGCTTCCAGGTTTCTTGAATGCATGGATATCTATCATACTTTCCACAAACTTTCACCTCCATACTTTCCACCTAATAGTGAAAATAGCACTTAATAATTATATAATGTGTTCTTTAATTCAGAAATAAATCAAGTTCTACATTTAACAAAATTATTTTGTAATATTTTTGATTGAATAATACACGTTTGGAAACAAAATATTCTCGGTAGTTGTATGGATATTTCTTTTTTAAATTTTACTAAAAATCATTATAACTATACTAGAACTCTATAACAATACTATTGCTAATCGATACAAATTTGGCATTCTATTTAAAATGAAAAAAAAACGATTTTTTTTTACAAGAAAAATCAATTTTTCCCAAATTTGATTCAATGATTTTGTAACTTTTTTACCTAAAACTTCGAATTCCTTTTACTATGAATTTCGATATTAACACCTTCAAAATTAAAACAGTTGGCTTAATTTTTTTTGTGTAACTTAATTTTTCCTACATAAATTGTACAGGACAATTTCCTTCATTTGTCTTATATTTTGTTTACTTATATAAATTTAAACAGAAAGCTCATTTTAGTGGCAAATTTTCTTACCATCCATCGTTAATGAGTTATAGTGATACTTCAAAAGCAAATGATAACTAATAGGCAAATTTGTTTTGCATATAATATTCAATAGCTAAATGGATATTTTAAGTTTAAAAGGTTATTTCCATTGTTATATTTGTTAGTATTTTTAAAAAAATGGAGACAATCAATAGAGAATGATGCATCAGTCACAATAAAATAAAAAGTTGCTGCAGTTTTACTTCCTGTGCTTTGTTATATTCGTTTATGGCAAATTCAATATCTATTCATGTGTTTCAAGGACTAATACAACCTTTCTCTTCGGAATAATCCGTTTAAAATTCTGTCTATTGTGTAGATAAGTAGATAGTAATATATTTAACCATTTATTTCTTTATGTATTTAACATTTTTGTCTGTATGAAAAAATGCGTACAACGGTAATGGGACAAAATATCGCGGCCGAAATATCGCGGGCCAAAATATCGCGGCCGAAATATCGTGCGCCCAAAATATCGCGGGCCCAAAATATCGCGGGCCCAAAATATCGCGGTCCAAAATATCGCGTGCCCATAATATCGCGTGCCCAAAATATCGCGGGGACAAAATATCGCGTAAAGTAAGAGTAAGTGGATTTAATGGATTTTAAGGTGTTTGGCATTGGGAGGAAGTTCGGTGGTAAAATGGTATTGCACTACTTACTTGTCTAGTAATTTGTGATGAAGTTCGGTTTTACCTATAAGAGTCTGTACTTTTATAAAAATGTATTTAAAGTCATGCATTTTTTTGTTATGACCATTTAGTCACGAGGTAGGTTTAAAGGGTTAAGGTT
Organism: Oedothorax gibbosus; assembly: GCA_019343175.1. Classification (NCBI taxonomy): domain Eukaryota; kingdom Metazoa; phylum Arthropoda; class Arachnida; order Araneae; family Linyphiidae; genus Oedothorax; species Oedothorax gibbosus. Next base: position 24,283,094 of record CM033271.1, read on the forward strand.
TTATATTTGAACTTGATTTTTATAAATCCCATTAATTTATTTTAAGAATTCAGTTGGGGTAATTGTAGTCTAAAAAGTGTCTGAATTTTATAAATTACTAATTATTTAACGAAAATGTAAACATTGTTTGATGCGTTATCTTTCTGTACTGTTCTTTAAAAAAGACTTTTTTTTTAAATAGGAGGATTAGTTTAGGGATATTTTCAAGGTGACCTTGGGAGTTGTAGGAAGTTGAAATAGACATACATTATTATTAAAAAAATATATATTAATAGTTTACTTGCATTCATATAAACTTATGTAGCAACTGAATAATTTACTTATTTTAGTGAACACTTACAGAACACAAAATTAGTTGATTAATCAACTACAGTCGAACTCGTTTATAGCGAGTCCTGATTTTACGAGGACCCGGATTTACCGAGGAAAGCAAGAATATTAGGTTGGTCCAATGCTAAGTCTATGGAAGGGAAATCGCTTGCTACGAGCAAGCCTCGGATTTAACGAGGAATATTTTTTCTATCTTGTAAATTTTTTTCACTATGCAGTCGGTTTAGAAGTTAACTCTTTTCTTGGAAAAGTTGTCCTCACCCCCTTTGTTTGGAGAAATTCCTTTCAAGCCATACTATGAATAGGAAGAATGGTCAAAAATATGCGGTTCAACAGGTGGCTTATTTGCAGAAGCAGAGTGAGGAAAGGGTTCTTCAGGGTCATTGAGGGCGCTGGTCAGAGGTTTTCATTGATAACGTTTGCTAAATTTTATGATGTTATGTCGAAGTGGATAGTTTTAACCGTTGACGAGGTGAAAATTTTCCGGGAGTTTAGAGAGGAGCTAAAGATGTCGACCTCTGCAAAAAGCATTGATTGTCTTATTATACTGGTTCAAAGCTGCTAAAGAACACTCATGTTGATGAAAGCGTACAATTACAATAAAACTGACTGTCTTTTTACAAGCACTTAGATTTAACTAGTAAATGTTGCGGTCTTTTCAGGCTCGTTATAAACGAGTACAAGTGTATTTCGTTTATAATATAATTTATATAAAAGTAGTTACATAGTTAGGACTAGTTTTATACAGTCACTTTTTACAAAACGTTTACGTGCCTCTTTATTTTTTTGTTCGAAAGGTATGATATCAAAGATCTATTAGTGTAGTGGTAGCGAGATATTCATTGTGGTTACCATTCATTGTAGCGTAGGTCAAACTTTAAGGTCTAGATGACAAGAGCAATATTTGAGGAATGGCTGGCAAATTGAACAATCAAATGAAGAAAGACAGAATCATTTCATTTATTTTATTTTAGTTAATGGAACCTGTCATAAAGACCTTTTGAGAAGCTAGATAGAACACGAGTTATCCTCAAGAATGTTAAACTGTTGTTATATCCCTTAATGATATCTACAGGATAAATCAAATCATTCAATTTTTAAATAAACAATAAAGAATATTTGTTTATATTGTACAATACTCTATAGCAAATTAAAAAATGCTATTTATCTTTTTATTTTTTTATTTTATTATCGTTTTTGCATTCTATTTTCATTTATTAAAATTCCTGTTTATGAATTCTTCTATTCTCCCACACATGATTCCCATTGTAAGTTGTGTAAATATTCTATTTTAAATTCATTTTTAGGGCATATATGGTTTTCAAAGTTTTTTCGTTTTTTTTGTTCACTCGCTGATCCCTCGATGACCAGAGATCTCGATTGCGCTTGATAATTACCTCCTTTCGAATATTTATGGTAAAAAATAATTAAAAATATTTTTATTTTTTCCTTCAAGCCAAACATTACCAAAATATATCTTTAGGACTTCAAAAACGTTCTAACTATTTAAAATAATTTCACACCCAATGTAGCAACTATAAAACCATCCTTCTGGCAATAGGGAAGTTGCGTGAATTTCAAATTTATTCGCAAACAACAGTCCTTTCAACTGCACATCGAATGGTATCAATCAGACTAGTAAGAATTTAATTAAATTAGTCAACAATTGACTTTGAAGAAAGCGATATGTCACCTGTCACCGCCTTTAAAACACTCACAATCCTTTTGTTATGGATTATGACATCAGGCTTGGCTTTCTTGTTCCATTGACGTGTACTTTCATTAAACTTCCATGTCAGGGCCTGACCATGACAGGTTGGGTCCAAGTCCGGGATACTTTTGTTGGACCATTTCGAGTTTCTGATCTTAACCAAAACAAGAAGTTCATAAAGAACTAAAATAGCCTACTTTCATGTTACTTAAATACTTACTGAAGTTCTAATCGGGAAAAAAACTAGGTTCCTAAAGTAAATATCATCAACAGCCGTTTCTACACTAGATTTATACACATTAGAAAAAAATCGAAACACAGCACCCAGCTATAATTTAAACTTCTAAAAGCCAAAATCAACTATTTTCCTTAATATTCTTTTTTAAATTAATTAAATATTATTTATCATCTGCTCGCGATTTATTTGTAGTTCGAAGAATAATTAAATATTTATTGATAACAAAAGTAATGAAACTACTCCGAACTGCATTAAAAAATAAGAAATATAAATTAAAACTAAGCATAATTGCACGCAAAAGTATGCCTTGCCGCTTTCTTGGTAGATAATTAATGAATAATCAAAGAACCAAATTGTGCTACATTTTATGACGTCATTCCAAACTGATTCATGAAAATATTATTTTGCTTCAAATATGTTTAAATAAATAAAGTTTCTCATGCCATTGTTGATTTGGCAACAGTGATTTAAATGACTAAAAATTGAATTTCATTGCTAATTCAATGGGAAATTCGCCGAAAGATAGTAGATTTATGTCCGTCCGGACGTACAGACAGACGGACAAAAAATATGAAAGTTGGGTATCTGAGGTCATAGCTTTCTAACAAAAAAAGAATTTTTAAGATCCGAGGGATAGAACCGATTTTGGAAGGGGGACCGATTTTGGACAGACAGACGGACAGACAGACAGACAGACGGAAAGACAGACAGACATACGAACAGACAGACAGATGGACATCAATCGCATTTCAATACCTACAGTGATTTAAATGACTCAAAATTGAATTTCAATGCTAATTCAATGGGAAATTCGCCGACAGATAGTAGATTTATGTCCGTCCGAACGTACAGATAGACGGACAAAAAGTATGAAAGTTGGGTATCTGAGGTCAGCTTTCTAACAAAAAAAGAATTTTTAAGATCCGAGGGATAGAACCGATTTTGGAAGGGGGTACGGAGACAGACAGACAGACAGACGGACAGACGGACGGACAGACGGACAGACATACGAACAGACAGATGGACATCAATCGCATTTCAAGACCTACAGTGATTTAAATGACTCAAAATTGAATTTCAATGCTAATTCAATGGGAAATTCGCCGACAGATAGTAGATTTATGTCCGTCCGGACGTACAGATAGACGGACAAAAAGTATGAAAGTTGGGTATCTGAGGTCATAGCTTTCTAACAAAAAAAAATTTTTAAGATCTGATGGATAGAACCGATTTTGGAAGGGGGTACGGACAGACAGACAGACAGGACGGACATCGACCGCATGTCAATACCTACTTTTTCATTTTTTTAATTATTTCGAATTAAAAAAAGAAAAGTAGGCTAAAAAATACATAGGGCATTTCCACGCGTGACTTACACTACATCGGACGATTTAACAAATTTCGTTTGCGTAGTTCATAATTATTTTCTACTTATTCAAAAAAAAATATTGTACGCCAGTTTACCCCTGAACATATACTATTTTTAGAAATCATAAAAAACCATTTTCATTTAGTATTTCACTAAAAAAATAATAAAAATGTCATACTGTGACTTACACTACATGAAAGGAAGTCGAGTTTTGGTTATCATTTAAAACTCTCATTTCTTCTTCATAGTGCAGTAAATTAACATTCTACTAGTGCTTAATTTAAGTATAAGGTTTAAAGCTAAATAATTTAATTGCAAAAAAGTGTGGAAATATCATAGGAAATAATTTATTAACAGTTTTGTGCGTGACTTACACTACATCATTGGAATTGTATCACAGATATGGAAATTTAGGCAATAATAACATAACATATGTAAATAATTTTGAACATGGTAAGTTAAGAATTGCATACATGGTAAAATCATAGTTAGAAAAAGTTACACAACGTCCCCTGAAGTTAATTTCTGGTAATTTCTTAATTCTTTCTTCAATAGAATTGTCTGAAAAACCTTCCTTCTCAGGCCACGCAAAAAGACTTCCTGACCATTGCAGATGTTTCAGTTTCATTGAATGAACATCTTTACTTAACATTTGCCCCACAAAATATGTAACGATAATTTTCCTACAAAAGGAACTAAAGCTCTTCTTTCAGCATCAAATTCATTTTCAGAATTTTGCTGAGAGGTATTTCCTTTTACAACAATTCCTTTTGTTTAATCAGCAGTGTTGTTTTTTGGGGGATTAATGAAATATTGGCAGTTTTTAATAAGTATTTGTTTAATTTTAAAAAAAGCAGAGCAATTTTTGAGTGTCAGGAATCGGAAATATTTATTTTCCTTTGATGAGCAAATATCATTTAATCTACCAATTTCGCCCTTTATACAATTGTCAGAAATGTATAATAGTGATATGTTTGGGCAGATTTCTCATGCAAAGTGAAAAAATCTTTAGCGAATGTGGGTCAATTTTCCTGGAAGGTTGTGGCTGCTTTTTCCCCTCCTCACTGTATCACCAAGTCCATCAAATGGTCCTTTTTCATGACTAAATTTAAAGATGATCAACATTGGTGGCAGAGAAATGCCTTTCAATGTTGTCTAAAACGGTTTGAAAACATTTGCAATAGAAGGGTGGTGTATTTTTAGTTAAAGTGTTTCCTCAAAGTCGTTTTTGCTTTCCTTTTCTTTTAAAGGTTTGAAATTTTCCACATGCTTAAAGTCTTTCCTTTGCTCTTTTCATTTCTTTTAACTGTTGATTTAGCCATCTTAAATTAAAATTATCAAATATAAGAAATCTAACAAATATTATAGCTAATCTATAATAGATAAATCAAACAGAAGCTGTGACTGACACTACATTGTGACTTACACTACAAAGCTAAAATGTGTTATAAATAGAGAAAATGCTTTTTATTTTAAAATTAAAAAGTTGTGGAATTACGCAGAGGTTACTATAGAAAGAAAATATCGTAAAAATTTTGAAGTAAAACTTTATTTTTAAAAAATTATAGAAACTTTTATATCTTTCGTGACTTACACTACAGTCAAAATGAGATTTTTATCTTTCTAATTAAGTATCTTTTAGTAATAAATGCAATTAATAATGTGTTTTTAAGATAGTTCTGATAATCTATTTTAATAATTTTTCCAAAAAAACTGATAAAATGTGTTTCTTACTTAAAATTCCTGGGTTCAAAATGATGAAAAAACACGAGACCATGCTTTCAAAACAAAGCAGCCAGTTTGAAGCTGCTGTGTTGCCAAAGGTGAAACAATAATAGTTGTTGATACAAAAAAAATAAAAATCAAACTTTTCTTAAGCACATATAAATGTTATAACTGTAGAATTTTTTTTTCAGTTGTGGTATCATTACGTGGAATTAACCCATATAGTACCAGTAGGCACCCAATATGGACACCCTAAGATAAATTAATTTTTTTCGCCATCTTATACACGTCACAGGACTTAAACAATTTGTGACCACAATCTTGGATTGTGGAATACCATAATAAAATTGACTATGTAATTAATATGGTTTAATTTTATAATAAAAACAAAAAAGTACCAAGTGTCCATAAAAGGAACTACCTATCCCTATTATGGACATGCATGTCCATATTAGAGACAGGTGGCTCCTTATGGAACTACTACTGGATGAAAGAGCCACACTTGAGAGGGATTTTAGAAGTCGAGGAGATAAAAGAAATATCAGTATTGCGAGTGAGGGGGGCAGGGTAAATACCGTTAAAAGTACACTTTGAAGGGAGAGGGGTCATTTTCGATTGTGGCTCTTCAAAAACCTTCAAACAGCAGAATATAAACTAATTTGAACATTAATTTAGATTAATTAGATAAATAAAATCTCATTAAACAGATATGTTAACATTTGTGAATCTGAAGACTCATTAGATGTCCGTATTGCACATAAGATGTCCATATTGCGAATCAGGCTTAGTTTTACTAAATGTTATAATAAATTTACAAATAAAACGTCAAGCAATATATGCAATATCAATCAAAAATATGTTTTATCAGCTTTCTAAACACTCCACTTTTCAATTTTTTTAAAAACAATTATACAATATAGCAAATGAATATAAACTTTCTATAATTAAGATCAGCACACCACAAAAATACTAATTACCTTCGAAATGGTGAACAACGCTCTTTTTTCCACTTTCAAGCCTAAAATATTTTTAATATTTTTTTAACTGCTTTTCTTCACGGACATGTAACACTATCTCTCGATTAAAAATTTAACTTTTAAAGATATAAGTTTTGTTCATATTGATAACACTGTCCCATAATGGGTACAAGTAGTATATTTGGGGAAAAAAGACCTTTTAAAGTAAGGTCAATCCTCAAATTTAATATCAATCTATCATAGTGTTTAAATTTTTTAGAAAAGCAAAAATAGTTTTAATATTTTGGCCATAAAATGATACGAAAATTGTTAGATGTGAAGCAAATTTGTAGGTTTAAAGCCAATTTTGGAAGCACATGGAAACAAACCTTCAAAAAAGAAGCCCGCTTTTAAATATGTCCATGTGTCAAAGAGGGAAAGGAAACCTATAATTATCTCCAGGCGCTACGAAATTTCGAATGCTCAACACAAAGAAGCAGAAATCCATTCATCAGGTCCATTCATGGTCAGAGCTTTGAGTAAAAAAGGGGAAAGAGAAGTTCTTGTCAAAACGACAGAGGGGTTGCCCTTCTACCTAAGCCCCCCCCCCCCCCCCCTGGTTCCGTGCCTGTGTATCTATATTTTTCTTCCATAGTATTACTGGAGGTACATAAGTTGCGAGGACCTATCTGTTAGAAAATATTTATAACATAATAAAAATTACTTAACTTTGGCTACTTAAACCATTGGCGTTTTTAAAGATAATTTTAACGGAAAGTTATTTGACTGTGGTAATTGATGCACTATTGAAACCCTTAGAAACCACCCTTTGAGGAACCCTTAAAAACATGTAATGCTGACTTTAATGCTGATATTTTGAAGGAAATAAAAAAATTGGTTTTTAATGTTTTCCTTTAATAAAAGGTCATAGGACTTAGAATGCATAGAATCATTTCAATTAATCAACTTCATAAAAGTTTCCATATAACAATGAAATTAAATGTGAAAATAAGAACATTGAATCAATGCATTGAACATCACTTAAGTCGCTATAGAAATTCTTACAACCAGATTCAACTATTGTAAATATTTTGTCCAATTTGAAATAATAAATTAATTGAAAATATAATACAAATTTAAATGCTCAGAAACAACCTTGAAATTCACCCAAAAAATAGACTTAGACAATCCTCATATTTGAAAACAAAATTATGTTATCGTTGCAAGAATAAGCCGCACATCAGACAACGCTCACGATTTTTATAAAGGAATCACGCATTTACAAAATAAGAGATATTTAATCATCTCTTTTAACCCAAATGCAAAAATATTAAAAATATTTTTAATTAATAAAAAATTTTAAAATAAATTTTTCAATCTTAATATATATACTAAAAAAAAATACTTGCATACAGACCACACATATCGTATCAAACAAACCATACGTACCACACCATACATACCGTACCAAACAAACCATACCATACCATACATATATATAATATTTAATACGCACGTTTGTACAAAGCACTATACAATTTTTACCATCTCATAACTTTCTTGAAAATCACATACGAATCCACTTACTTTAGTCGACGCGATATTTTGGCAAATTTAATGGGATTTATAAAAATCAAGTCAAATATAAAAAACCCTAACCCATTAAACCTACCCCGTGACTAAATGGTTATAACAAAAAATGCATGACTTCAAATACATTTTAATAGAAATTATGTCCCCTAATAAGTAAAACCGAACTTCAACACAAATTACTGGATAAGTAAGTATAAGTAAGTAGTGCAATACCATTTTACCCTCGAACTCCCTCCCACTGCCAAACACCAATAAAAATCCATTAAATCCACTCAATTTTTACTTTACGCGATATTTTTGTCCCCGCGATATTATGGGCACGCGACATTTTGTCCAGCGATATTTTGTCCCGCGATATTTTGGTCACGCGACATTATGGGCACGCGATATTTTGGCCCGCGATATTATGTCCGGCGATATTTTGTCCCGCGATATTTCGGCCGCGATATTTTGTCCCCAAACCGCGTACAACATTGTACTTTAACAATTATCAATTCTCTGAACCCATGAGAAGATTCATGAAGAAGGGCAACTTAGATTATTGGAACAAATAGTTTATTCAGTACTAAATAAACTATTTGCGCTAATAATCTACGTTGTTTTCTTCATGAATCTTCTTGCGTATCATGCGCAAAGTTGAAGATATTTTCTGAATATTTCTTAAACCACCTTAAATTTTCATAATACTTGCATATGGGAGTTCAAGCTATAATTACTTGTTGTTAGTTGATATTATCACTTTTTGTGCAGTATTTGAGATTTAATCATTTCTAACTTTTCGATTTTGTTGTTGGGTTTTGAAAACGTGGTAAAAACACATTTGAATTTATTTTTGCCTTAATTATTTTCATCAAGTTATACTGATATAAATTACTTACATCGCCTCACTTTTTTCATATCCTACTCTAATAAGTAGGAAATTTTTTTTAAATATTAAAGAACTATAGAGTAATAAAAGGACACCATAAAAAATTCATAATTTTGGCTTGACAAAAATAAAGTATGCTAAAATTATTCATCTTGTTTTGACCTAATCGATTTTTTTTTTTAATTATAAAATAAGTTTTTTGATTCCCAATTATTATGATGACTACTTATGCTGTGGAAGTATGAATTCTGATTACTAAAAAGGTGATAATTTTTAATTTTTCAAGTCAAATGTTTTGACTCATTGTACAGTAATTTTTTAATTTTTACTCTAATAAAATAATAACTATTTTATATTTAATATGACGTGTTTAACTATAATCTTTATTTTTATCTCCTTAGAATAAAAGAATGAAAAGTTCTAAAAGCTATTCTACATTGACCGCAAGCAAAACGAATGTCAATTTTACAAGCAAAGGCAAATATCAATTTTATGTTGTTGAAAAAACACAATAACTTTGATTTTAACTCTTTTCATTTTGTTGTAAAATATATCTTTTTAAACAATACATCTGTCCTCGGAGGCTAGAAATAGGCAGTCGGAAGCCTTCAACCTAACCTAACCTTTCGCTCTGTTCTGTACATCACTATCCAATACCATATACATTTTGCATTAAGTCCTACTGATGCTTCTGATTTAATATGAATATTAGAAAATGCAATTATCTATTATTAGGTAGTAGACAACATAATTATTTTAATGATTGATACGTACAAAAATACTATCGACGCAAAACATTGCAGAGTGTTGAAATACTTTATAAAGCGTAATTACGAATAATAGTGACTTATTACTCTTACGGAAATTAAATGAAAACTTGCTAAAAAACGTTATTTACAAACAAAATACGTGGACATCTTACTTAGGCATAATACTATGTGCTTAGCGTTGAAAAATGGTAAACAACCGCAAAACCTTGTATACAAACGACATTTTTGTCATACCTGCATATTTATAAAGCATTGTTCGACTTAAAACGGAAAAATTCATTGAATAGTGCAACAAGTGTATTACGACATAAAAATTGTGTTCCGCACTTTTCACTTTATAATTGGCAATCTTTGAATTTGATTGCGTATCAACTTAAGACTTAAATTTAATACTTAGATTTTTAATTTAATTGTCTCCTACTAGTTAAGTGACTCAAGTGTCTATCGATGTCACGAAAACATTTTGAAACCAATTTAACAATTGATAATATACTAGCCTTCTGAGTGTTAGACCCGGCTTCTTCCTAATTTGATGCACCAGTTTTTCGAGAAATAGCATACATTTCAAAAATTACATAAGTATTATGTTTTGCTGACTACTTTTCGACTTTCGAAAAATGATTTTGAGATAATCTCTTTAAAAATTATCCTAACCTTGGTTTTGTAAACAAATTTAGGATTAAAAATAATAATTTAGAAGAGAAAACAACCATACATTTTCCCCATTTCCAGGCTATTCAGAAGGCTAGGTACGATAGCATATTTTGTATCCGTTATTCACCAGCCGGCTTTGAGCAGTGGGTACGAAAAAATATTGCTACAGAATTTCACCCTGTATTATAATGTATCCTCCTGTATAAGTAGGTAAATTTAATCAAAAATTTGGTGTATAACCTTGCTCAATATTTGTGTAGTAAGTTTATTCGGTTCTGGTGTAAGTGTTAACTTCGGTTTAAGCTATAACGTTACTCAATAAAACTGGAGGCAGCTTCCCTAACATTACCTTCTCAATCGATTTTACTTTCAATTGCCTAAAAAGAAATATATGGTAATGAAAGTATTGCGATGGGGTCGAAAATCTGGAATTGATATTTTGTGTTTTCTTCACGTTTTGAAGGGTGCTGATTCTAAAAAAGTGTTTTTTTGACATTGGTCTTACTGTCTGAAACCAATTACAGCTAAATAAGAGCTACTGACTTAAATTTGGCACACGAGTTTCTAGTACTTGAAGGACGTCAAATTAAGGTTTTCGAAGAAATCGCGCATGTGTAAAGAGTAACTGCCATAGAACTTTTTCTGTTTTTAAAGGTATTGCTGAAAAAAGAAAAAAGCTACAGACTTCAATTCGGAAATGGGACAAAATATCGCCGGCCGAAATATCGCGGGCCGAAATATCGCGGCCGAAATATCGCCGGCCCAAAATATCGCGCGCCCCAAAATATCGCGGGCCCAAAAAATCGCGTGGCCATAATATCGCGTGCCCAAAATATCGCGAAAAAATTCGCGTAAGTAAAAGTAAGTGGATTTAATGGATTTTAAGGTGTTTGGCAGTGGGAGGGAGTTCGATGGTAAAATGGTATTGCACTACTTACTTATCTAGTAAGTTGTGATGAAGTTCGGTTTTACCTATTAAAGCCTGTATTTTTTAAAAATGTATTTAAAGTCATGCATTTTTATGCATTTTTTTTATGACCATTTTTGTCACGAGGTAGGTTTAATGGGTTAAGGTTTTATATTTGAACTTGATTTTTATAAATCCCATTATTTTTTTTAAGAATTCAGTTGGGGTAATTGTAGTCTAAAAAGTGTCTGAATTTTATAAATTAATAATTATTTAACGAAAATGTAAACATTGTTTGATGCGTTACCTTTCTGTACTGTTCTTTTAAAAAGACTTTTTTAAAATAGGAGGATTAGTTTTAGGATATTTTCATTACAGTCGATCTCGTTTATAGCGATTCCTGATTTTACGAGGACCCGGATTTATCAAGAAAGCAAGAACATTAGGTTGGTCCAATGCTAAAAGTCTATGGAAGGGAATCGCTTGAAAGGAAATCGATTTTTTTCTATCTTGTAAATTTTTTTTCACTATGCAGTCGGTTTAGAAGTTACCTTTTTTCTGGAAAAGTTGTCCTCACCCCCCTTTGTTTGGAGAAATTCCTTTCAAGCCATACTATGAATAGGAAGAATGGTCAAATATGCGGTTCAACAGGTGGCTTATTTGCAGAAGCAGAGTGAGGAAAGGGTTCTTCAGGGTCATTGGGGGCGCTGGTCAGAGGTTTTCATTGATAACGTTTGCTAAATTTTATGGGTTATGTCGAAGTGGAAAGTTTTAACCGTTGACGATGTGAAAATTTTCCGGGAGTTTAGAGAGGAAGCTAAAGATGTCGATCTCTGCAAAAAGCATGGATTGTCTTATTATACTGGTTCAAAGCTGACTAAAGAACACTCATATGTTGATGAAAGCATACAATTACAATAAAACTTACTGTAAACGTTTTTAGCCAGAACATATATTTATTTTCTCTTTTTAGATACTTTTTTTACAAGCACTTATATTTAATTAGTATATGTTGCGGTCTTTTCTGGCTCGTTATAAACGAGTTCAAGTGTATTTCGTTTATTATATAATTTATATAAAAGTAGTTACATAGTTAGGACTAGTGTTATACAGTCACTTTTTCCAAAACGTTTACGTGCCTCTTTATTTTTTGTTCGAAAGGTATGATATCAAAGATCTATTAGCGAAGTGGTAGCGAGGTATTCTTTGTGGTTACCATTCATTGTAGCGTAGTCAAACTTTAAGGTCTAGATGACAAGAGCAATATTTGAGGAATGCTGTCAAATTGTAACAATCAAATGAAGAAAGACAGATCATTTCATTAATTTTATTTTAGTTAATGGAACCTGCCATAAAGACATTTTGAGAAGCTAAATAGAACACGAGTTATCCTCACGAATGTTAAACTGTTGTTATACTCCTTAATGATACCTACAGGATAAATCAAATCATCAATTTTTAAATAAACAATAAAGAATATTTGTTTATAATTGTACAATACTCTATAGTAAATTTAAAAATGCTATTTATCTTTTTATTTTATTATCATTATTGCATTCTATTTTCATTTATTAAAATTCATATTTATGAATTCTTCTATTCTCCCACACGTGATTCCCATTGTAAGTTGTGTAAATATTCTATTTTAAATTCATTTTTATTACAAAGGGCATATTTGGTTTACAAAGTTTTTCGGGTTTTTTTGTCCACTCGTTGATCCCTCGATGACCAGAGATCTCGATCGCGCTTGAATATTTAATGTTAAAAAATAATTTAAAAATGTTTTTTTTTTCCTTCAAGCCAAACATTTTCAAAATATAGTTTTATAAAGTATTGTAGTTTTATAAAGTTTTTAGTTAAACTTAAGCAGAAAGCTCATTTTCGCTTTGGAAATTTTCTTAACAATCGTCGTTAATGAGTTAAAGCTAGAGAAGTTAAGGCTAAAATAATGTATTATTAAAATATTTTTCGCTTTACTTATTAGAGTGAAACATTTTAGGTTTCTCGCATAATTGTATACAAATAAATTTATTGCTACAAATAAATTGCTCCAATGTATATGGAGAACTGAAATATGAAATTCTCCTAGGTACAGAAAAACTATTAATTTTACTACAAATTAAAATTCTTCTAAATGAAATATTGTAATAGTTTGAGTACTCTACAAGATTTTTGACTTACATTGCTTTTTTTAATTGAAAATAATTGAAAGAAAGGAAGGTATCGTTGAGATTTACTTTTGTCTGTCTGGACATCCGTCTCAAATCAAACTCAGTACTATCCGTCCGATTTTGAAAATTATTTTGTGTTACAAAGGTATGACATCAGCGACCTATATTTTCACTTCTTTCTCTTTGAGACCCAGTGGCTTAGTGGTAGTGCTTCGCATTGCCAAGCCACCAGGTCCGGGGATCGAATCCCGGATTGGGCGAGGTTGACCCATCCTTTCATCCCTTGAGTGGGTCGATAAAATGGGTACCAAGCATACTTGAGAACTAAACACTGGGGGTTCCGTGTAAGGCTGACAACCTTACAAGGACATATGCCTAGCACCCCAGACCCCTAGTCACGAAATCTGAAATGGGCACGGCAAGCCTTGGCCCAGTAATGGGCTGCTGCGCCGAGTAGTTTATTTTATTCTTTTTATCTGTCAACAGTTTACACAGTTAAATCACATTGCCATTTATTTTTATTTTAATTTATTAAAATCGCTGTTTCCACGTCAGCAATCGCATGGGAAACTATTTAAATTGAATACATGAAGAAAAATTTATTTTCGTCATTAAATCAGTTCGGAATTACGTAATAACGTCCAGCAATATGTGATTTCTTTGATGTTTCATTATTTGTCTATTAAGAAAGCGGCACACAGCATTCAATTTTTTGCATAAAAAGCTGGTTAATTTTGATTTACGTTTCAGCGTGTATAACTGTATAAATGCTTCAAAATAACAAGTTATCATTGTGATCATTTATTTTGGCGGTTTTTGTTTTCCTAAAGTAATTGTAAATCGCAACGTTGAGGTTATTTATAGGTAATAGACTGATAGATTGTTGGAATGTTGTTGTATTTGCCTTTCGAAAATTCTAAATCATGGCGTTTTTAATGGTTTAAACTTGCAATTACCATTACTTACACAAAATCCATTTTACCCAAAACACATGACGAATCCCTTGTCTTAGTTGAGACGGTCAATAAAAGAAGTTTTTTTGCTTTACTCCAGTAAATGGAGGACAATTATCAAAAGCTGAACAGCACATTCAAGGAAGCATATTCATCACTCCAACAATACTACAAAACCCTCCCCTTCCCCATTGGTTTTGTTGCATGGGAACCCCTGACCGACAAAAATCCTCAAAAATCATTTTGATGAGAAGGAGGTGCAGAGTGTCATCTTCCAATTCGAAATCTTTGGCTCATATTATAGGGTTACTTAAAGATCACATTAGTCACTGTCATTGACACTGGACAATCAAGAAAGAAGAGACATATTCTTCAGCATACTAATACAATCATTTTTAAAGAAAAGTCTTCCTTTAAGCCAAAATGCAAATAAAACAAACTTTGACTAAATCATACGCTATCAGCCGTGTCTCACAAAATGATACAATTGAGCATGAAGTCGAATTTGAATGCACGTGTAAACAAACCTTTTTTAAAAGTAGCCGGCTTTAACAAATATGTCCATGTGTGGAAGAGGGGAGGTAACCTATAATTATCTGTAGGCTCTACGGGATTTCGAATACTCAACACAAAGAAGCAGACATCCATTATTGAGGGTCTCAGAGCTTTCAGTAAGAAGGGGGTTAAAGAAAAGTTCCTTTGTCGAAACGACAGAGGGGTTGACCCTTTCATCCCCCCCCCCTGGTTCCATGCCTGTGTGTCCTGTCTGTGGTTATCTTCCATAGTTTTGCTTAGGTATAAATTGTGATCACTTACTGTCGTTACTCGTTAGTGATGTTAAAAAAAAAGTGTTAAAATATTTTTAGCATAATAAGAATTACTTAACTTGTACTTGCTACTTAAACCATTGGCGATTTTTAAAATAAATTTAACGGAGAGTTATATGACAGTGGTAATTGATACACTATTGAAACTCTTAAAAAACACCCTTTGAAGAACACTTAAAACCGTGTAAACTTTAATGATGAGTTTTGAAGGAAAATTGATGTTCATGTTTTCCTTTACTAAATGGTCATAGAGTTCAAAACGTATAGAAATATTTCAATTACCCATCTTGATAAAAGTGTACATATAAAAAGAAATGAAAGTGTAAAAATAATAAAAATGAATTTATTTATTTTGTGAAAATAATAAAATTGAATCAATGCATTGAACATCACTTATGTCCTCTATAAAATTTCTTACAACCATATTCCCCAATTAGTAACTATTTTGTACAATCTGAAATAATAAATTAATTGAAAATATAATACTATATAATTCAAATGCTCAGAAACAACCTTGAAATTCATCCAAAAATAGACTTAGACAATCCTCATATTTGAAAACAAAATTATGTTATCGTAGCACGAATAAGCCGAAAATCAGACAACGCTTACGATTTTTTATGAAGGAATAGCGAATTTACAAAATAAGATATTTTATTCATCCCTTTTAACCCAAATGAACAAACATTAAAAATAATTTTTAATTAATAAATTTTTTTAAATAAATGTTTCAACCTTAAATCCATCAATAATAAATACATACATACAGACCACACATATCGTATCAAACAAACCATACGAACCACACCGTACATACCATACCCACCATACCATACTATATATAATATTTATATACGCACGTTTGTACAAAGCACTATACAATTTTACCATCTCATAACTAACTACCTTGAAAATCACATACGAATCCACTTACTTTAGTCGACCCGATATTTTGGGCAAATTTAATGGGATTTATATAAAATCAAGTTCAAATATAAAACCTTAACCCATTGAACCTACCTCGTGGCTAAATGGTTATAACAAAAAATGCATGACTTAAAATACATTTTTATAAAAATTCAGGCCCCCTAATAAGTAAAACCGAACTTCATGACAAATTACTGGATAAGTAAATATAAGTAAGTAGTGCAATACCATTTTACCATCGAACTCTCTCCCACTGCCAAACACCATAAAATCCATTAAATCCACTCAATTTTTACCTTACGCGATATTTTGTCCATGCGATATTATGGGCACGCGACATTTTGTCCAGCGATATTTTGTCCCGCGATATTTTGGTCACGCGACATTATGGGCACGCGATATTTTGGCCCGCGATATTTCGGCCGCGATATTTTGTCCCCAAACCCTTCAATTCGATACACGAGTTCTCAATATTTGTGGGATGTAATAATAATGCTTCTGAGAAAAGGCATGCGCAAAAGGTAGCTGCCATAGAAATTTGTTGTAAAATTAAAAAGTTGTAAAATTATTTAAACTAGGGTCAGGTAGTGTAAAATATGTCAAAAAAACAGCACATTTTTGCATTCACACCTTCAGAGCAATAAAAATATCAATTTTACCAGTGTAAAATATATTTAGGATATGCAAATGAATATGTCTTATAATTCCGGAAATTTTCCGGAATAAACAAATTATTGATATTGATAAATGTGTTATGAATATGCAAATGAATATGTCTTATAATTCCGGAAATTTTCCGGAATAAACAAATTATTGATATTGATAAAAAGTGCTGTCAATGACTTATTTTACCCCATGGGTTGGGGTAAAATAGGTCAGTAGTGGGGTAAAATATAAGTCATGCTTTAAAAACAGCTTCAATTACTCAATTTTTTTAATTTCTTTTTAACATTGTCTAGAAAGCAATCAGGAAAGATGATATAAATTTTAACAAGAAAGAGATTTTCGATATTTTTATTTTCAATAAAAAAATTTCTTTAACAAACAAAAAATAAACAAAGTATTTCGATATTTGGTACTGAAAAATACTTTTACTTTTTATAAAAATATAATATTCAAATGTCAGCTTATCAAACACCACATTCAAATGCCTTTCCATAAATTCATGCATCAATGTACTATTTCTTGTCATAAAACGTTTGAATCAAACACACCTATAACTAACCACTGAAGCAAAATGCCATTTTTAATGTATATAAATCAGGTAAAAACTATCGTTTTTAATTTATATGAATGTATAATGCCTAGAAATAATGATAATGGCAGTGACAAAAAAGTAAAAGGCAGTGTCAGATAAAGCCTTAAAGATATGAATATGATTATAATATTTCATACGATTTTTTTAATTCATTATTGCATAAATAATATTAAAATTTCACGCATAATGAATATAAAATTGCCTAAAATAATTCTCAATTTAAGTCAAATTCATATTTATCCCCTTTTACCATATGCATATATAAACATCAAATATAATTTATTCCACAAATGCATGGTTTCTAATTATGGATTTAAAACAATGCAGTATACTTCACACCAATTCACAACTATTGATAAAGACGAAAACAAATTCAATTCCTTTACCCTCTTTTCAAACAACTGATCAAATTAATAAACACCATCCTATGAAATCTTTTAAATTCCCGAAACCTTTCACGCCCTATAGTACCCTACATTCCCGTTCCAGTATCCGGCAGGACCCCCAACCCCAGAAGCTGGTGCAAAAGTAATGGTCTTGGTCAAGCCTGGATAACTGACCACCTTATTCACGGGACTAGACACTATTCTGGCTACAGGTGCTGTGTATGACCCTCCGTAGTATGGCTGGTAGTTGTATCCGCTACTTTTCACGGCATAGTTGGTCGGCTGTTGTATGGCCGAGTATGCTGATCTGTATGGCAAGTATCCGTAGGATGGACTGGAATAGACGACTTGTTGAGCGGTTGTAGGGGGGAACGGGTAGGACAAGGGTGGGAAGACGTATTTCACTTGTTTAACCTTACCTGGAAAGGAAGATGTATATTTGTTAATGATTGAATGAACATAAACGAAATTACTTTAATATTCTCATAAAAAAGATATCAGAACTATCAGAAACACAAGCGTATGTCAAACGCCTGAAGACCTATAGGCAATTAAAGTCTGTTTCATAAATCAAAATCAGGAAAATATAACAAATATCTGTTTATACTGTTCTAGTACCATCTTAAAACTGATTTATGTCATTATTTGAACAAGAAATCTTTTTATTTTATTTTAATTGGACACACTCACAACCGTATACAATAATTCACTTATAACTTAATCTTAATGCTAAAACTCCTGAAAAATTTCTGTTTCACAGGGTATCATTTAAGAAATATGTACTAAAAGCTAGACTTTTTTCTTGTAGATTGTCTTTATCATTATAATGGTTAAATGTTCTGGTCTTGGTACTCACTCTCTTTCTTTCCTTCTTCTTTCTTTCCTTCCTCTTTCTTCTCTCCGGACTCCTCGCTACTGCTGCTTTCGCTGCTACTTTCCCCTCCTGCCTTCAACTCTTCGCTGCTGGAACCTGAAGAATATTGGATCTGGATGAAAACTACTCTACAGTGGCGTGTGAGCATGGTTATATAATGTTATTTCTGTGGCGCATAAGGCGTTAGCGTTTGAAGGTGTTAAACCTACGAACTTGAATATCTAATTTGTAACAAATTGAATATGTCTTCATTCATTCTCATTTATCACACATTACAAGGTTTACTTTGCATTTTATATGAGACAGAATTCCTTGTATCCTCATAGGGATAAACAAATTGGCTGAAGCGTAAACTTGTTTTCACTGCATGAAATTTAAATTTTTAACGGAAAAAATCCTTAAATCTTTAAAATAATTATAATTCTGAATTAGGTGGGTATAAATAGCTCTCGGTGTTTTAAATTTTGAAATTTAATAAAATTATTAAATTAATAAAAAAATTAAAGATTGCATGTGTTTCTGGAAAACCTGACAGTCAGAGGACGAGCTTTTGCATCTGTATCTCTCAGAGGAATACAATAAGAAAAAGTGGTCCCCATGGCAAATATCCATGTTGTAATGGCAATGTACGGTTTTTAATTAATAAAGCTGATCACCAATCATCTCTTATTAGAAACAAGAAATTTCAAATAAAAAAATTTAAGAGTATTAGTAGCAAAAACTGACGTATTCTGCTGATCTTCGACATGAACTGAAACAAAAACCAAATTATGTTAACTTCATATGTGCATACACATTTTGTGTACCATCTACCTCATTTAAAAATGTCGTGAGGGTTAAGAATGAGATATATGATAAAAGATGGTAATGAATAACCCCACCTTCCGCCTTCTCTCCTCCTTCAGAGCTCTCACTAGATCCACTCTCGCTCTCACCAACCTCCTTCGAGCTGCTCTCACTATCACTGCTCTCGCTGCTCTCTTTCGAGCTCCCCTCGTCCGAGCCACTCTTGTCACAGTCGACGGGGACAGCGTACGCCGAGTACACGTAGGGGGCATAGGGGTTGTACTGGTAATTTAGAGCCCCCACTGTACTGGGGTAGTAGAAGAAGTTGTTGGCTTCCAGCGTGCATACCACGGCCAGTAGGATGATGAGAGACTGGGAAAATAGAATGCATTGGATTTGTTAAAGCTGAGACACAAGCCAAGCACACACTAATGTGGGATCCGTATGAAACCTATTTGGGTAATGTGGGAACCTCCCACCCTGGGGCACAGAAAGAAGCGACACCCATTGTTTTTTGGTCAAACCAAATGGGTCCATCTGGATTAACCCGCGTAGGAACATTTAAAAGTTTGTCCCACCTACTGTTACCTTTGAAAAAAACTATTCAAAATAAACCATCGACGACTTGGATCTCTAATTTTTACTTTAATTTGAAGCATATTAAACATATCTGTATGCCAGCTGATTGCCACATTATGTTCTATTTGTTTTGTTTCTAAAGAAGAGAAGATAATGGTTCTAAATTATAACAATTTAACATAATTTTACATTTGAATTACTCTATCCAAATATAGTTATCAATGTATCCTAGATTACTCCTTTCGATAACACTGGCCTTAAATGGGTAACCCATAATAATCTTTATGATTATCCATCCCGAACTCATTTGATTCCCATTTACGATTTTTGTTAAACAAATAAAATCACGTTGATCAACATGGAGCAACGTGAGAAAACCATGATGTAAGGGATCCCATATAGATCCCACATTAGTTTGCTACCTGGTATACTATATAACATTTTGTTGAATTTTAAAAAAAATGTTGCAAAACAATAATCTGTGTTCCAGCATGTAAGCTATTTAAATTTTTCGACATTGTGTTTTGATTAGACATTCGTTTTATAATCAATCAAAACCTTTCTCTATTATTATTTGTAATATCTTTACTTTTTTTGAAGTTACTAAAAATTTTTTTTTTTTTTTAAAAGGCCATGTTAGTGTTCATCCAACAATCCTGATTACTCAAAAATACAATTCACAATTCGACTGCGCCATATTTTGTATAATTGTTCACCTTTATGTTGCACAAGTTGAAAAATGTATTACAAATACTCCAATACAAGTTTAATGGCGTGTGTTGCTACTATTACATTATTACTTATGTTATAGTGCAGTTTTTTGTCTTAAATTTTGTACCTGCTGCGTCTTCAGGGTTTTTTTATATGCTGAAACCTTGCGTTCCAGATTTGACCACTTAGTTGATAAATTTGGTTTTCTTAACTAATCCTCAACTAAAATGAAATGAAAATAAGAAATTTCGGTGTTCAATTTTATTTTTTCTTTCGTATCCCCAAAAAACACGATTAATTAAAAACAAATACAAAAGGAATAAGCAAATGTACATTGTACATGAAAGTAATTTGAAATACGCTAAAAACAGTCAAGAAAAATATAAGGGATGCACATACGATTTTTAAGTTTGTCTATATTCGAGAATTATCAATTAGCTTAGAATATGTACTTATTTTCATGACAATTATGTGAAATAAAGTTACTGCATTGACGTTTTTCAGAAAATAATTGAAGTATATCAGCCAAGTTTTAAAACGAAAAATTATAAACTTCCCAAACGTTGAAATTCATTTTTCTTTTAATTCATCCCAATTTAGAAACTTTTAATTATAAAAAATGTATAATCGCATGATTTAATCAGCGGTTCAATTATAAGTATACAAATGGTTAATTTACTAATAAAAATAAATATTTATAATTAAAATATTAATTACTAACTATCTTTGAAGCATAACAACTTTAAGATAAGAAAATTTCATTTATAATGAAAGTGTTAAGATATTTATGCGTTGTTCTCTGTAATTTTAATATCAATTTTGCAAAAGAGGTATTGTTGTACAGTATAATTTAAACTTAAAATTAAAAAAAAAAATCTGGATGAGTGGTTCAAATTTCATTAAAAAAAACAATTCACTTTCCAAATAAACAGTTTTAAAAAATACATTAAGTTATTTATTTGTCCTGTTATGGTGAATCCAAAAAATTAAAATTTTATTTCGTAAAATTTTATCTTAAATTTTGTTTAATTATCATATTCCACGCATTTCCTTTTTAGTCCATTTATAAAAATAAACGAAAAAATAGATAAAAATTTCGGAAAAATCTCCTACTATAGTTGTAATAGGTCAAAAACAATTGCCAATTTTTTTTCGAACTTTCATTTAAAAAAAAGGTTTTATTGATCTCCGTCCAGTTGTAAAAAATAGCCAGCCATTTCACTCTATGACTATTGGCGATACTTTACTTATCGAGGTAAACAATTTTAGCTATTTTTCTTTCACTGAAAACAATCCAACTGTCATTGAACTTGTTAAGTTATTCTTATTACACTGTGGGGTATATAATTACCTTTAAATGCATTTATTACTTGAGAGGTAATTAAAAGTCGTGTAGCGTTACACACTCCAATTCTTTTAATAAAATGGTTATCTATAATAATAAAAGAAAGAGTCTCTGTGTGTGTGTCTGTGTGTTTGTATTCGGATCGTAAAAGACCTACTTATACTGCCCTCAGAAATTCGAAATTTTCAAGATAGATTCCCTTTAATACCAACGTGTGCACCTGAGGCTTAGATTTTTCATGTGTGTTCCATTTTTAGAGAAAATTCGAATTTTCTGAAAAAAATACACCACTTTCGCTCAAATCCGATAATTTTTTCTCTTTCCTGATGCCATCGGCTGAAAAAATTAAATAAAACTTTTAACGAAAACATTTAAAATTCAAAATGTTTATTTTATTCTTTTGCCATTACTTTCAGAAACTAAATTCATTATTTGAAAAATAATTGACATGTTTCAAGTGACGTAATTCCGCCAGTCTTCATTCCCGGATTTTATTGTGGGTTAGGTAAGGTAGGTAAGGTAATCGTTTCCGGCTGACTATTTCTAGCCTCCTTCAAGAGCTTTAACACAGCCAATAACGCCTCGTATTTTAGAACCCTGGTCAAGTGACGAGGTCGACACCTGAGCGGGCACCCAACGGAACGCGACATCGTACGCTAACGCCGTCGGGACTTTGGACTCCACAGATTTAACGAGCACGTCTGTCCCTGTGTACTGGGGCCCATCCGTGATGAGGATTTTCTACTATTTCCAGCACAGATCCGATTTATAGGATGACTGGCAGTAAGTGGGATTCGAACCCCCGCACTCTTGAGAAGGTTGAACCTCTAGGCTGATGCCTTAACCACTCGGCCACGGACGGGCCATTGTGGGTTTATTTGATGTTTTTTTTTAATTGATTTTTCTGTTGACTGCATGTATGCATATTTAAGCAATAAATGTATAGTTAAGAGGACTCCATTCAGAATTTCACATCTTGAAAATCGTAATGTTATTCCTATGGAGAATATTCGCAAGTCAATTACCGACACAATTTTAATAAAAGATTAGTAGTTTTTTGTATCATTGTAAAGAACGAAAGGAGTAGATTTCATAACAGTAATTTGTTTTGTGAAAATCACATATTTAGTATTTTTTATAATTTTTTGAAGTTTGTAAAAAATTGAGTGCGCGTTAAGTTCTAACTTTAACGTAACACAACTCTCTAACGAATAAAGATAGAGCAAAAATTCTTTCACTCGTAAACAGAATATACTTTTCCACATCGATTTAAATTGTTATAAAAATTTTAATGTAAATATTTGTATTTTTTAGAAATTTTCAACGAAAAGTTACACAGAAATGAAATGTACATTTACAGCAACCCTATGACCTAATGACGCTGTTATCTGTCGCTCTGCAGGGGTCAATTAGCGTGGTGTGGCTGGCCCCTGATTCTAAGAAAGGGGAACTTCTCCCGGGCTTAGTTTTGGCTGTGAGTGTAACATCTGGTTTTTTGGGGCAGGGATCTTCTTACAGGTCTAGATTTTTGCATTTTGTCAATGAGTTTCGGCTGGGTTTTATGAAAGGACTTCTGAAGAAACGCATTCGGCGGCTGGAATTTCGAGAAGATAAACTGTGATTTGGTCAATAGGGAATTTCATAGTAGTATTTATATACCAAACAGGACATAGGTTTAGTGCTTTTTGGACAAAGCTATTATACGTAATACCTTTCTTATAAACAAAACGCGCAAACTAAAACAAAACTCGATTATACGGGTTATTGTTTTTAATAAAAAAAACTGTATATAATTTTTATTTGTCTGTATTACATTATTGCATTATTTATTAATATTAGCGCAAACCTTACTTGTTATTCTCCTGTGTAATTACATTTTTTTTTTTTCGGGTACCAACCAATTTGTTATCGATATTGAAGTTTTCAAACAATTACTTTTATGTTTTTTTTATGAGTGCTAATTTTTATTTAGCGTGAGAAAAATATATTTCGTTTTGTCGCCAATACTACTTTTCTTGTATTCAATATTGGGGAAAAGTATTTTTTTTGATAAGTTTAGTAATATAATAGGAAACACACAAGGCCGGATTACCAATTAGGCATAGCAAACGGGCCTTGCAGCTTCCAAGTGGCCCCTTAGAATCATTTTTCTTTTGTTTTAGAATAACCTTTAACTTCAATTTTTTTTAAAAACTCAATTTTAATAAAAATAACTTTTAATTCAAAAATGATAATTAAGGAAAAAATAAGAAGAAAAATTTCGTCTGAATAACCAATAGACATCGGAATATTTTCAACATGCCCCTCCCCACTGCACTAGTATTGTTCTTTGATGTATTTTATGGCATTCTAATTAATTCGACACATTATCTTTAAAAATTGTATGCATATTAGAAAAATAGTTCATGGCTGCATAAGAATATGGACATTTTTTTTTTTTTTTTTTTTGGCCCCGATGCTGAAAGTAACTTCTGTATCCGTTGAGCGAAGACATTTTTAAATAAACTATTATTACGGTTATCCTTATAGACTTGGTGTTGCCTTGTGATATATATTTTTTGTATTGGTTTATTAAGTTTTTAATGTTACTTTTCACAATTTTGTGAGGATATGAGATCTCCATTGTGTTGGATTTTCGGGCCTCTGATCCAATACGGTGTCATACAATATCATAACATGTATATCCATTATGGAAATTATATTTTAAGATTTTTATGACTATTAGTCCTACTTTTGAATATTGTCCTTTTACTCAACTATTAGTCGTATCAAAGATTAACTTTAAAAATCATATACAAATTTTGAAGTATTTTTCATCTTCGTGACGCATTCAGAAATGACTTTAGAATTACAATAACATTTACTGTGCTATTTTCGCTTCGAATGCATGTCCGCATTTAAGAATTTTTTATACATCATTATTAAGATAAAAGTAAACATCCTACAAATGGTTGTTCTGGTAAATAACTATAATTAGTTGTAATAGTTGCAGTACTGATTACATTTTTAAAGAGTGAGGGTATCTGAATTTTTAATAGTATTATACAAGCACTTAATTAAAGATTATTAATCTGAGTTACCAAACTGTTTTAAATAATTCAAACAAAATTCGTGATTATAAAGCGAGCCAAAAGCGATTATTCAAGTAAACATATTTTTACAAATTACCCTGACAAGTACTGTACTTCTATATATGTTTTTTTCTTCAACACAAAGACCGGAAACCTGCTCCTCCTGACATCTAACTTTTCTTTTATACCAAAACCCATTGCCATAAGAGATTATTCAAGTAATCATATTTTTACAAATTCCTCTGACAAGTACAGTACTTCAATATATGTTTTTTTATTCAACACAAAGACCGAAACCTGCTTCTACTGACATCTAACACTTTTTTTAAATATGAAAACTCATTGCCAAAAGTGATTATTCAAATAATCATACATTTACAATTCCCTTTGCAAATGCTGTACTCCAATGTATGGTTTTTTTTTCCAAAATAAAGACCAGAACCGTTCCTCCTGTCATTAATTTTTTTTATATGTCAAAACTCATTGCCAAAAGCGATTATTTAAGTAATCTATTTTTTATAAATTCCCTGACAAGTAAGTACTTCAAATTGTTTTTCTGCAAACAAAGACCGAACCGCTTTTTACTGCATCTAACACTTTTAAATACGAAAACTCTTGCCCAAAAGTGTTTATTCAAGTAATCATTTTTTTTTACAAATTCCCCTGACAAGTACTGTACTTCTATATTTGTTTTTGTTTTTTCTTCAACACAAAGATCGAACCTGCTCCTCCTGCCTAACTTTTTCTATCCCAAAAAATTCATTGCCAAAAGTGATTATTCAAATAATCATACATTTACAATTCCCTTTGAAGGGCTGTATTCCACATATTTTTTTCTTCAACACAAAGACCAGAACCTGCTCCTCCTGGCATCTAACTTTTTTATACCAAAACCCTTGCCAAAAGAATTATTCAAGAAAAACATGTTTTTACAAATTCCTCTGACAAGTACGTAACTTCAAATATATTTTTTATTCAACACAAAGACCGGAACCTGCTTCTACTGACTCTAACACTTTTTTTAAATACAAAACTCATTGCAAAGTGATTATTCAAGTAATCTTTTTTTTACAAATTTTCTGACAAGTACTGTACTTAATATCGATTTTTCTCCAACACAAAGTTATTCCAACACATTTACCCAACAAAAGTATTATTTAATTAACCCCAAGACTATTGTCTCTAAATTACCCCCACCAACAACTACCTATAAAAACACCACCATAAAAATAACTGGTCACTTCAGCGAAATTTCTTTCCGGGACCGTCACTCAAAAAAAACGTCCATCCATTTTCACCTGCTTTTAGTCATAGGGTACGGGACACCCCCGCCTTATCTAGTCTTTCATATTATTCCTGACAGAGAAAATGAAGGTTCACTGAGAAAGCTGAGTTAGTTACTTTCAAGCATTCCTAAAAGATGATTAATCGTTATAAAAAAAGCGTGGAAAAACAATATAACAAAAATGATTTGTAATTTGGAGGATTTTATCTTAGTTTATGTCGAATATTTTTCTAAGATAAATTCTGTTTAGTTATAGTAAATCATTTATTTGAAAAGTTATTGATATAAATAAATGTTGTCAAAATGCAATTAAAAACTTGGGGGTTTGTGAAATTATAACTAATACAGCGTATTATTACTCCTTTGTGTACGGTGGGTGATTTACTGTTGGACGGCCCAAAGCTATTATACGTAATACTTTTCTTATAAAAAAACGCGCCAACTAAAAATTAAAACAAAAACCCCGATTATATGTTATTTTTTATTAAAAAAATGTATATAAAATTTTATTTATCTGTATTGATTATTGTATTATTTATTAATTTAGTGCAAACCACCTTTGTTTTTCTAATTGTAATTAATTTTTTTTAGTACCAACTAATTTTGTTATTGATATTAAAGTTTTCAAAAATTGCTTTTTTTTTTTATTATGAGTGTAATTTTTATTCGCGTAAGAAAAATATTTTTTCATTTCTGTCTCCAATGCACTTTTCTTGTATCCAATACTGTAAAAAGTAAGTATTGACAAGTTTTAGGCGATCTAATAGGAAACACACAAGACCGGGTTACCAATTGGGAAAGCAAACGGGCCACAGCTTCCAAATGGCCTCTTGAATCATTTTTTTTTTTTTTTAGAATAACCTTTATTTAAATTCAGTTTCTTTTAAAACTCAATTTTTTAAAAAAATATTTTCTATCAGATCTAAAATGTAATTAAAAAAATAAGAAAGAGAGCGAAAGAATCGAATGAGCGAAAGAATCTGAATAACCAATAGACATAGGAAATTATAGAGCCCACGTAAGCGCACAAAATAAAAAGCAAAAAAAGCAAACACCAGGGGAACCTTCTAAAACCTTCCCCAAAAGTAGTTTCAGATAGACGGGGCACAAACCCTCCAAGGCAACTAAAAAAAAAGAAAATTGAGCAATAACAAAAAAAGGGCACTTATACAAAAAAAACCTGTTTTTAAGACCCCTTTTTTCGGAATTAGCAACTCCAAACGTGTAGAAAACACCAAAATATGTATTTCGAATTTGGACCTCATCACAATTACTTTTCATTACCTTATTTTCTTTTTTGGTAATTGAAAGTAAAAATAGTCATTTTTAAATTAACTACATTTTATTATCGATCAAATTGGTGCAAAAACGCCCTTTAATTTCCTGTGTAATTCCATTTTTAGTTTTAAGGATCCATCCAATTTATTATTGATATCTAAAATTTTCACACGATTCCTATGTGTGCATTTTTGTTTACGAAGCTTCTTTAAAAAAATTTTCAAAGTTCACAGTCAATATTACATTCGTCTTGGGCATCCAATTATTCTACTATTGGGGAAAAAAAGTCATTTACTGATAAGGTAAGAAATTGGAAAAATACCATGCATGTGGCAAGCCCACTTCAGTAGGCAGTTTTTTCCCTTATTGCCTTGGATTCTTCTTTCGCCTGAAAAAACAACGCCCCCAGACAAAAAAACCCCTTCAGCGATTTTCACCCCCCTCTCCTCAAACCCCCCTTCAGGGAAGCGCTTTTCTAGTGGGGGGCCAATTTAGCCTAATAGACACATCAATCGTATTCTTACAGCGAAAGGCATAAACTGATATTTGGTCCATCTGGATTTCGGAAAATTGAGGGTTGACTTGGAGATTCCAAATTGCGGGGCCTCTTAAGCTATTACGAAAATTGATGGTTTAATAAAAGGCCATCGCAAATAGAGCTATTTTGTTTTTTATGTCTTTATTTTTTTTGCCAAATACGTTGCCAAACTCGCCAAATTTTAAATAAAATTCGCCAAA